>CM076581.1:409818239-410149338 GCA_034641835.2 Pinus albicaulis | reverse complement strand
GAAAGAAAAGGTAATCAAGAAATCTACCATGGAGAAAGGAGAGGGATCTTCTCAGCCTAGGAGAAGCCACAGATTAAAGGGAAAACTAAAGAAAACTCAAATCAAACAAACAGGGGTGATTGATATAGAAGATGAGGAAACATCCATGGAAGAAGATGTTGAAGAGGAATTTTATGAAGGAACCCCTGAAATTGACCCTGCTCAACAAGAAATATATGACTATGTGGAAAATTTAGAGAGGAGAGCTTCAGAAAGCAGAGAAAGAACCCCCAGTCCTCCACTGTCTGAAATAGATATATTAAGAAGGGATAGGTATGAGTTGGAATTACTGAATAGACACATAAAAAATGAGAATGAAATTCTCAAAGATCAAATCAAGCTCAAAACTGATATGAACTCAACCTTATCCTTGCATATAGACAAAGTGGAGAGGACCAATGAGAAGTTGAAGACAAGGAATAAAAAGCTAATCAGGGCACTCACCAACCTCAGGTTCAAACTTGTTATCAGGAAACCCAGAAGACCTCTAGCTTCCAGAAAAAGGAGAAGAAGGGGATTAGATGTCCTTGCAGAAGCCTCTGAATTCATAGGATAATTTGCATGAGGACATGCAAAGAGACAACAGTGGGGGTATGTTGAGCCTCAAAATCGTGCTTTCCTTCACTTCATTTTACCTCATTTTCCCTTGTCCATTGCTATCTTAGACCCAATTGATCAATAAATATAGTTAAAATTACTTCTAGAATGATTTACATGACTGACTTGTTAAATTTTGTGATTTTTGCCATTGTTAAGCATTTTGACCGGAACTAGCTGCAGAATGCAGACATTCCGTAGCTAACCGGCGATTCTGCAGCTGCCTTCATGTTTGAGTATGTTCCAGGTGGCCTCTTAAGGAAATCCGCATATGGGCATGATCCACGTCATGTCTACATGGTTCGTTGCTCATCATGGAGGAAGAAATGGATTCTGGGTACGGTTATGAACGTGGGGAACACATTTAAGAAGGAAGACTTCTATTAGGACTGTCTCAGTCCAGATGTCTTTTCCTCTTCACGCAGCCACTTCAAAGAGTCCTAACGTGATTCCGATAAGGAAAGACAGTGTTCCTAAATTGTTGCAATTATTGTTATGTGCATTTGCTTTATAAACTCTTGGGAGACCGAGAGCTATGTTAGAGATTTTATGTTAGATTTGCTGCTAGATTTTGTTTAAACTCTGTGTTACATTCCTGAAAACGCAGAGTGTTATGTTCAAACTATTTCATCGTTAATGGAGCAGACAAATGCAATTATTGTTATGTGCATTTGCTTTATAAAGACTTGGGAGACCGAGAGCTATGTTGGAGATTTTATGTTAGATTTGCTGCTAGATTTTGTTTAAACTCTGTGCTACATTTCTGAAGACGCGGAGTGTTATGTTCAAACTATTTCATCTTTAATGGAGCAGACCGTGTTGTTCTGAAGCGTGATCTAATTTGGAGTTGAATTCCGTCAGGTGGTAGAGGGCCCCTGCCTCTTGCACGGATTTATTTTGCGTAAATTAGATAAGTTTCCTAGCTGCTTTTACGTTTTGCATTTGAATTAATAGTTGTTTTAATTAGCTACTGTAGTCGTACTCATTCTAACTCTTCCACAAGAAGATGCTCTTCCAAAAGAATATAATGATGAATTTTGAATGACTATAGTATTGTAGGATTAGGAGTTGAATTTATAGTTGTTTTAACTAGCTACTGTAGTTATATTCATTCTAACTCTTCCACAAGAAGACACTCTTCCAAAAGATTATAATGATGAATGATGAATAGCTATAGTGCTGTAGGATTTAGTTGTAGTTTTTGCTGTTCACTATCACAGTTACACTTGTTCTAATCACTCTTCCACAAGAAGAAACTCTTCCAAGAAATTCTTAAGAAGTTCAAGACATGACCGTGATAATGAATGATTTAGTTGTGTGTTTTTACTAAGTATCATCTATGTTCTTGCTCTTAAACACTTGCCCAAGACATCATAATGACGAGTAGGGTATGGATATGATAACTTAGTTTTTCATTTGCTTTCAGTCTATTTGCTTACAATTGCACTCAATTACACAGTCAGAATTGTTCTACCTCTTCCAAAAGAAGGAACTCTTCCAAAATATCACTAATGATGAACAAACAGATTGTGTAACTTCATAGAATAATGCATGATTAGCATAGTTAGAATGCTCCGGAGTTTCATTGCATTTAACTCATATTCAATTACTTTGTTTCGAGTTTGATGATGACTTATAGTTCAGCATTGTTCTAGATTAGTGGCATCTTAGGTTCATTCTTAGATTAACTCATTGCACTTGCACTGCATATTCAAATTGTTATCCATTGCACAATAGATTACTTCAGTTGTTAGGATTAACAAGACAGCCTTCATTATTCACAAACCTCTTCTTGTTCTAAAATCCCTAATTGATCTATAACCATATGAACAGAAGACAACATCATTCTAAGGCCTGAAGTACCTCTGCAATTTCCTCATCATTTTATAAACAGGGCTCTTCCTCAAAAGACTACTTTAGAAAGAAATCAATAACTCTTGAGTAAAGGTTTTGTGACATTCAATTAAATTGCAGAATAGAGATAGGAGTTAGTTCTAAAATAGAAGATCTTATGATGATAACAATGTTTTTTCCTCTAATTATGTTTCAAATCTCTAATCAAGGACAAAGTATTGCATCATTGTAAGTTAGTTGTTTTACTGTCTATTTGGAGAATTTTCATACTTAGTGATCATTTCTCAAGTTTAGTTTGTGTTTTGAATCATTTGTTTGAAAGTCATTATCAAGCTTTTCTTTTATTTAGTCATATTTTAGATTTAATTTTGCTTCAGTATTTCCAATTTCATTTTCCATTTGTCATTCCATCAGTTAGGCTTAACTCTGTTTTTAATCACCAGCTTCTTTCCACTAGCTTTCTAGGCATTTTCCTGCAAACATAAAACCATCAAAAGACAAAAAACATCATAAATCATCACAAAATACCAAAAACATCATAAACCCTACACACAACGCATTAGGAAACAAGCACCTAGGTACATACAGTACACTTCACTTCAGCAGTTTACAAATCCTGGTTGACAATTAAATGAGCTCAGTTTAGGAGACTAGATTGAGACCCAACATTTTGGTGCCGTTGCCGGGGAAGTGAAAACTAGGTAACCTTTGTTTCTTAGCATCCAAAAAAAATTTTATGCGTAGGGAGAGAGATTCAAGGGGAAGATTTATAAGTAGCAGAGGCAGAAGTTTGATTTCTAGAACACCACTTGTTTCATCTAGACCGAGAACTAGTACACCTTCAACTCAAACCCATCTTCCATCCTTTACTGATCCTGGACCTCTAGAAGATCTAAGGTCACCTATTCCATTAGAGAAACCTTCCACTTCATCCACTGAACCTGCCATAGAAGAAGATCTAAAAACTCCTGTTAGGAACACAAACCTTTCCACTTCCACAGGAGAGTCAACGATGGCAGAAGAAGGAGGGGGAGGAGTTTTTAATGGAGAACACACATTATTTGGAGGAGGAGGTAGAGGTAGAGGTAGAGGAGAAGGAGGAAGAGGAGAAGGAGGTAGAGGTGTAGATGGAGGAAGAGGTAGAATAGGAAGCTCTTTTGGGTTCCCTATACTTGATGAAGAAACCAATACAACCATGAAAAACATTTCACCCTCTATCCTTCCAAACTTCTATGGACTTAAAACTGAAGATCTTGAAACTTTCTTATTCCAATTTGAAGTGCTGTGTAGAACTTATGACTACCTACAAGATGCTCAAAAATTGAAATTATTTCCTTCAACTCTGAAGGGAGCAGCATTGAAGTGGTTTATGAGTCTAATCAGTAGCTCTATTAGAACATGGGAAGACATGAAACAAGCATTTCTAGAGAGATACTTGGATTATTGTATGCCAGTTAATCATAAGGAAGAAGTGTTCAAGATGTTACAAAAAGAAGATGAAAACTTAGAAGATTTGTTGGAAAGATTTAATTACAACATAAAAAGGGCAAAAATGGAAAATCTAGATCAAGACACCTTAAAAGCTCTTTTGTTGAAAACAATTAGGGATGAATGGTTGGATATTCTTAACATGATGGGAAAAGTGGATATATCACAACTTACATTACCTGAAATATCTGAGTTATGTATCAACCTTTCCAGAGGGAAATCTAAAACTGTCAAAGGTCCAAGAGATCCCGCTCTTGTAAGGGCAAGTAAATCTGCTTCTGGGACAGTAAGTAGATCAGATATAGGACACATGCTTAATGATTTTAAGTCTGACATCTTAGGGAGTCTTAGTGAACAAATAGACACCCTTAAGATACAAAACAAGCAGAAGGCTGAATCTGATGCTTTGGCAGTCTTTTGTCCCAAATGTAGAAAGAAACATGCCTTAAGAGAGTGTCCTTTAGATGTAAAAGTTATAGAAACATGTGTCATTTGTTCTGAGAAACATGAGACCAAGAATTTTCCTTCTCTTGCTGGTCTCAAGGCTATTTTTCAGGAAGAAACTCCTACAGACTCCACAGAATCTCTTAACTTTGTATCTAGAAGACCTTGGCAGGGACCTCAGACACAAGGATTCCATGATCAAATGTATAATCAATCTCTACCTTGGAATTCTTGGCAGCAACCTTGGCCCCAATTTCAAAATAAATCGCAATATTGGGCACAAGGAACAGAAGGTCCCTATGGAAGATACTCTCCATATTATCAGTATCCACCATCCTATCCACCATATCCACATTTTTATCCTCAAAATCCTCAACAAAATTTCCCTCAAAATCTTCAACAAAATTTTCAACAAAATCCTCAACAACATCATCAGAACCAACCACATCAAAATCAACCACTTCCATTACCATTCCCTCAAAAATCAAATCAATTGCTAGCTCAACCCATACCAATCCCCAATAATAAGAACCCTCAGAATACATACATGATAGAAGGTCAACCATTTCCAACTTATTTAATTACTCCTCTAGACCTTAGTGATGTTCAACTTAGGTCTGGAAGGATACTTGAGAAGAGGAAACCTTCTGTGATCATACAAGAATAAGATAATTCTGAGGAAGACTCCCTACGGGTTAATAAAGTCTTGAGGAAGAAACATCCTTTCAAGGCCAAAACATTGAAAAACTGAAACAAAAAGATCCAATAAGCCCAACTCCAGTATTAGAGCAACCATCCACATCTACTTCTATACCTCCCTTTCCGGAAAGATTATAAATTGACAAAGGTGTAGAAAAACAAATAATGGTGCCTAATTATGATTTCTTGGATGAATTGAGAAATGTTTGCATTAAAATTCCATTATTGCAAGCCATCGAGGAAATCCCAATTTAGCCAAAACAATAAAGGAGTTGAGTATGAAGACAAAAAGAAAAAGAATAAGAGAAACCAAGAAAATTCAACTGGTAGGACAAATAGCAGACATTATGATGGGCAAGATTACTATTCCAAAGTATCTTGACCCAGGAAATCTAGTTGTCAAAATTCACATCAATGGAATTGAAATTCAAAACACACTCATTGACTTAGGAGTAGCAATAAATATCATGAGTAGACAAATCATGGACAAACTGAAACTTCCTAATCTTCTCTTTACACCCACACTATTACAATTAGCAGATAGATCTGTGATCAGACCAGATGGGGTAATAGAAGACATTCCAGTGTCCCTAGACTCTTGGGATTACCCTGTGGATTTCATGATCCTAACTCCTAAGAATAATCTAGGAGGCCATCCTGTTATACTAGGAAGACCTTGGTTGGCTACAGCTGATACTTTTATTAGTTGTAGGTCTAGTGATATGTATATTTCTGATGGTAGTTCAACAAAGAAATTCACTTTATATCCTCCAGCTAGGACAATTACATATCTAGATGACACTCAATGGATAGAGGATGAAGAATATTTACAACCACTCTTCACAATTTCAGAAATTAGTGAAGATAATCAAATTCTGAATACTCTAGAAAAATTTGAATCCTCTCCAGAACATAAACATGAATCATTTCAAGAGGGATCCAATATTGAGTTTTTGTCATCAAGGCAGATGTCTCTTCATTCTATGGACAAATTTGGCAGCTCTACAAGTGAGATTTTTCCAGGCAAAACCTTGAACATAAACAAAAACCTAGAAAATCTCAACAAGAAGAGTTAGTCAAAGTATTACAGAGACATTCTTCTGCATATGCATGGGAATACACTGACATGAAAGGGATAAGCCCCAGGACTTGTACTCATCACATCTATATAGAGGCAAATTGCAAACCAATCAGACAGCCTCAAAGACGGATGAATCCAAATCTTAGGGAAATTGTCAAGGAAGAATTACAAAAATTGTTAAATGTTAATTTCATCTACCCTATTTCAGATAGTCAGTGGGTTTCTCCTTTGGTGATTGTGCCTAAGAAAAATGGAAAATGGAGAGTGTGTGTTGACTACCGAGAACTGAATAAAGCTACTCTTAAAGACCATTTTCCCTTACCTTTCATAGATCAAGTATTAGATACATTAGCAGTTAAAAAGTACTTTTCATTCCTGGATGGATTTAGTGGTTACAATCAAATCCAAGTAGCACTTGAAGACCAAGATAAAACCACATTTACTTGTCCTTGGGGTACTTATGCCTACCGAGTATTGCCATTTGGATTGTGCAATGCACCTGCAACATTCCAAAGGGCAGTATTAGGAATTTTTTCGGATCTAATACATGACTGTGTAGAGGTGTACATGGATGATTTCACAATTTATGGGAATACATTTGAAGAGGCTTTAGAAAACTTGGAAAAAGTCTTAAAAAGATGTCAAGAAACAAACCTTTCACTTAGTCATGAAAAATGTTTTATGATGTTTACTGAAGGTATTGTTTTAGGGCACCACATTTCAGGGGATGGGATTAGAGTTGATGAGGCAAAAGTTGAAGTCATTTCTAACCTATCCATTTCAAGTTGTCAAAGAGATGTTAGAAGTTTTCTAGGATTTACAGGGTATTATCGGAGATTTATAGAAAACTTCACCAAAATAGCATCTCCACTCTTCAAATTACTCACCAAAGATTGTGAATTTAAGTGGACTTCTGATTGCCAGTTAGCTTTTGAAACCCTGAAAACCAAAATTTCCGAAGCACCTATATTAAGGGGACCTAACTGGAAGTTACCTTTTCATATCTCGACAGATGCTTCCGATACATCTCTAGGAGCAGTATTGGGACAGAAAGATTTGATTCCCTATGCCATCTATTATATCAGTAAAAATTTGACTCCTGCAGAGTTAAACTATACTGTAACTGAAAAAGAGTTTTTAGCTGTTGTTCATGCCATAAACAAGTTTAGACACTATATAACAGGTTATGAAACTTTTGTTCACACTGATCATTCTGCCATTAGATACTTAATGAATAAATCAATCACTAATGGCAGAGTTATAAGATGGTTGTTATTATTGCAAGAATTCAACATTACTATTCTAGATAGGCCTGGAAAAAAAAACATTGTGGCTGATTTCCTGTCTAGAATCCAAAATATCAAAGATGACACTCCGGTTGAAGATCAATTTCCTGATGAACATATTTTTGCAATCTCTACTCAAACTCCATGGTTTGCTGATATTGCCAATTATTTAGTTTCAAGAAAATTTCCTTCAATTAGGAATGCAAGGGATAAAAGAAAAATCATTAATGATAGTGCAAGATATTCATGGGTCGCTAATGAGTTGTACAAGACAGGTCCAGATTTGATCATTAGAAGGTGTGTTCGTGAAGATGAGATGCCTGAAATTCTCAAGGAATGTCATGATGAACCTTGTGGCGGACACTTTGCAGACAAGAGGACAACCTATAAGATCCTTAATTTAGGATATTATTGGCCATCTTTGTTTAAAGATGCAAGGGAGTATGTAAAAAGGTGTGACAGTTGCCAAAGGGTAGGGAAACCTTCTCCTTCAGGTGAGATGCCATTACAACCTCACGTACACATTGAACCTTTTGAAAAATGGGCTTTGGATTTTGTAGGACCTATTAGTCCTCCATCAAGACAAAAGAAATATATATTAGTTTGCACTGATTATGTTACTAAGTGGGTAGAAGCTAAACCATTACTTGTTGCTAATGAATCATATGTAGTTACTTTTCTTTTTGAGGATATTTTCACTCGTTTTGGTGTCCCAAGGGAAATTGTTACAGATCAAGGAGCTCAATTTACATCAAGGCTAGTGGAGCAAATGATGGATAAGTACAAAATCAGACATAGAACATCTACTCCTTATCATCCACAAGCAAATGGTCAAGTGGAATCCACTAATAAAGTCATTGAAGGAATCCTAACAAAGACTGTTCATCTACATAGAAGAGATTGGGTAGATAGGCTTCCTGAAGCCTTGTGGGCCTATAGAACTATATGGAGAAACACAAAAGGCCATACTCCTTATGAGCTTGTTTATGGAAAGAAAGTTTTGTTTCCCATAGAGTTCCAAATTCAAACATTCAAGATGGCAGTTCAGCTAGGACTTGATCTAACGGAGGCACAAAAGCATAGACTGGAGCAAATTAATGAATTGGATGAGATCGGACAAGATGCAGTTCAAAAAACAAGTCTAGTCCAACAGCAAAGGGCTAGATGGCATGACAAGTACATCAAGGAGAAGAAATTCAAAGAGGGTGACTGGGCTCTCTTGTTTGATTCAAAATTCAAGGATTTTCAAGGTAAATTTTAGACACATTGGCTTGGGCCATATGAAATTGTTCGAATTTTTGATAATGGGGCAGTAAAAATCAGAACTATAGATGAAGAAGAGGTCACTTTTCTTGTGAATGGTCATAGACTGAAGCTATACCACAAGCCACTCTCAAGAGAAGAGTTTGTAAAGAAGTTCCAAGAAGACAATGATGTGAAGTTAATGAAGAAGAGTCTCTCTTCTTCATCAACTTGATTAAATTTTCTGAAGTATTTCTCTTTTGAAAAAAAAATAAAAATAAAAAAAAATAAAAATAAAAATAAAAATAAAAATAAAAATAAAAAATAAAGGTATAAACATGAAAACCAATCATTGATTGGCATGTTTATACAGAAAAGATAGGGTGAAAATCAGAGTCTCTCTGACACTCTAACTTTTCCCATTTCTGTTTTTATAAGCAGCTGTTATAAAAATCATAAGTTCAGTTCCATAGTGCTTATGATTCATTTCATTTCACTCCATCCACTTATTCACCCATACTCTATTTCATTCCATCATTCATATTTCACTCCATTCCACATTTCATTCATCTCATTCCATCTTCCATCCATCTCATTTTCATGTCAAAATACAAAATTTGATATCTTGCTGTAAGTGAATAAAACATGTCATGAATTGCAGTACAATCCTTATGTTCTCTCACTCCATTTCATGAACTGAATCCATTCCATTTCATCATCCACTTCATACATATCATAATCCATCATCCATTTTCATTCATACCATTTAACATTTCACCCATACTCCAAAACCATTCCATTTCATGATTAAAGTGCTCTACAGGAACATTCTGCAGCTCAGTGGACATTCTGCAGCTGATCAGCCTTTCTGCAGCCAGAAAGTCTTTCCGCAGCTACAAACCCTGAAGGCATCAACTAGCAGACATCAGAATTGCAACAAAATGACCCAGTGTATCCATGAATCAAAAGCATCAAGAAAATTATGAAGACTCCTCCAAAGGTGAACAAGAAGACAAAGGCTACAAAAATCAAATGAAAGGTAGAGGTAACAAGTTTAAATTATAATGGCATTTCATAAAAGTTTAGCATAGTTTAGTTATGGATTGTTCGAAAAGGTTGTTTTAATTGTTTTTATTGATCAATACCAACAAACCCTCTACAGACTTTGGATTAAAAATCTTCCATTTCAAATTTCATATCCGATATCATTTAAGCGGTTAAAAAATGGCCAAGGTATTTGAATTCTCCACGTCTATTAACCAAATCATTCAATGATGATTTCCTCTGCCGTCGTAAAATCCTCCGCCGTCTCTTCAATCATTAATACATTCCCTCCACCTCACTCCACTACTTCATTCCGTGACCACTGCCATAACTTCATTCTGTAGCCGGCATTCCATTCCGAAGACAGAGATATTATTATCACCGAGAGCAAAGCCAAAGGATATCAGCTTGAATAGCGTTGAACATTGTAAACTCAGAGCAGAGAAAAAGGGTAAATTTGGAAGCATAACAGCGTGAGAATTTGAAGCCATTTGATTCCGTGGATATACAAAGTATCACTGTGGCAGAGTTTGAGCATTTTTATTATAAACACAGAAGTGTAGTAGTGTGGAGTTTGAAGTCTTTTGCTACCAGAGACAGAGGTGATGCAGTTATTGAAATTGAAGTCTTTTGCTACCAGAGATAGAGGTATTGCCGTGTTGAATTCGAAACCATTTGCTACCAAGAGTCAAAGGTATTGAAGTGAAAAAGTTGAAGCCGGTTGTCACTGTTAAACATAGACATATCAGTCCAAAGTTCAAATGTCAACAGAGATATATCAGCCGAAGTTTTGAAGCTGTTTTCATTATCAATAGAGGCATATCAGCCCGAAGTTTTGAAGATGTTGCCACTATTAATCAGAGGTATGTCATTCTAAGTTTGAAGCCATTTCCATTCAGAACTTAAAGCCATTTCAATCCGAAGGTGAAAGTCATTGTTTTTGTGGACAGAAGAGTGTTAATTTGAATATTGAAGAAGCAATCATGGGTTTCATTGTAAGGACTGAACCAGTGGGTTCAAAATATTTAGAAGGCTACCCATAATGCAAAGAAATGTTACAACAAATAGGATGGCTTCAATTTTTGGAAAAATTTAATGGCTTCCACAAGGAAGTCACTAAAACATTTGCAAGAACATTTCAAGGAACCGAAGTTGAAGTAGGAGATGTAAAATTTACTGTCACTGAAGTTTTCATTGCAGAGGCTACAAGATTACTCAGAACTGGAGAGAGATGGTTTAAAAATAGAGAATTCCACAATGACTCCTGGAAACAAATTTTAAAATCACCAAATATGGATGTCAGTGTATTCAAGAAAGGAATTCCCAGTTCTGCATTGAAAAAAAAATGGAGAAACATACTACTTCTTTTGCAAAAAATTGTTACATGTGAGGGTAGATATGGGACATTTTATGTCTACCACATTAGACTAATGATGCATTTTCTGGGGGAAGACTTAAACCTATCATATTTCTTACTTCAAAGTCTGAAGAAGATGGCTTCCTGTGTTCAGAGAAGAGTTCAATTTTTAGAGACAACCCTATATCATCATGGTTTGGTCAAAATTTTGATTGACCATCATCTAGCTAAAACAAATGATACATGGGACGATTTCTTAATAAGAAATCATTTTGAAGAAGCAAAAGAACTATCACCTGAACCACAGCCTACAAAGAGAAGTAGGAAATGGAGGGCTTCAAAAGTTGAAATTGACAAACCAGTCCAAGAGAGCAGTGAGGAAATCATTTTAGAGAAGTTGACCCAAATCAAGAGGCAACTTAAGGAAGGAAAGGTAATAAAGAAATCTGCCATGGAGAAAGGAGAAGGATCTTCTCAGCCTAGGAGGAGCCACAGATTAAAGGGAAAACTGAAGAAAACACTAATCAAACAAACAGGGGTGATTGATATAGAAGACGAGGAAACATCCATGGAAGAAGATATTGAAGAATAATTTTATGAAGGAACCCCTGAAATTGACCCTGCTCAACAGGAAATTTATGATTATGTGGAAACTTTGGAGAGGAGAGCTTCAGAAAGCAGAGAGAGAACCCCCAGTCCTCCATTGTTTGAAATAGATATATTAAGGAGGGATAGGTATGAGTTGGAATTATTGAATAGACACATCAAAAATGAGAATGAAATTCTCAAAGATCAAATCAAGCTCAAAACTGATATGAACTCAACCTTATCCCTGCATATAGACAAAGTGGAGAGGACCAATGAGAAGTTGAAGACAAGGAACAAAAAGCTAATCAAGGCACTCACCAACCTAAGGTTCAAACTTGTTATCAGAAAACCCAGAAGATCTCTAGCTTCCAGACAAAGGAGAAGGAGAGGATTAGATGTCCTTGCAGAAGCCTCTGAGTTCATAGGATAATTTTCATGAGGACATGCAAAGAGACAGCAGTGGGGGTATGTTGAGCCTCAAAATTGTGCTTTCCTTCACCTCATTTTACCTCATTTTCCCTTGTCCATTTCTATCTTAGACCCAATTGATCAATGAATATAGTTAAAATTACTTCTAGAATGATTTACATGACTGACTTGTTAAATTTTGTGATTTTTGCCATTGTAAAAGCATTTTGACCGGAACTAGCTGCAGAATGCAGACATTCCGTAGCTAACCGGCGATTCTGCAGCTGCCTTCATGTTTGAGTATGTTCCAGGTGGCCTCTTGAGAAAAACCGCATATGAGCATGATCCACGTCATGTCTACATGGTTAGTTGCTCATCATGGAGGAAGAAATGAATTCTGGGTATGGTTTTGAACGTGGGGAACACATTTAGGAAGGAAGACTTCTATTAGGACTGTCTCAGTCCAGATGTCTTTTCTTCTTCACGTAGCCACTTCAAAGAATCCTAACGTGATTTGGATAAGGAAAGACAGTGTTCCTGAATTATTGTAATTATTGTTACGTGCATTTGCTTTATAAACTCTTGGGAGACCGAGAGCTATGTTGGAGATTTTATGTTAGATTTGCTGCTAGATTTTGTTTAAACTCTGTGTTACATTCCTGAAAACGCAGAGTGTTAAGTTCAAACTATTTCATCATTAATGGAGCAGACAAAGTTATTTTGAAGGCGTGATTTAATTTGGAGTTGAATGCCGTCAAGTGGTAGAGGGCCCCTGCCTCTTGCACGGATTTATTTTGCGTAAATTAGATAAGTTTCCTAGCTGCCTTTACGTTTTGCATTTAAATTAATAGTTGTTTTTATTAGCTACTGTAGTCATACTCATTCTAACTCTTCCACAAGAAGATGCTCTTCCAAAAGACTATAATGATGAATGTTGAATGACTATAGTATTGTAGGATTAGGAGTTGAATTTATAGTTTTTTTAACTAGCTACTGTAGTTATATTCATTCCAGCTCTTCCACAAGAAGACACTCTTCCAACAGATTATAATGATGAATGATGAATAACTATAGTACTGTAGGATTTAGTTGTAGTTTTTGCTATTCACTATCACAGTTACACTTGTTCTAATCACTCTTCCACAAGAAGAAACTCTTCCAAGAAATTCTTAAGAAGTTCAAGACATGACCGTGATAATGAATGATTTAGTTGTGTGTTTGTACTAAGTATCATCTCTGTTCTTGCTCTTAAACGCTTGCCCAAGACATCATAATGAAGAGTAGGGTATGGATATGATAACTTATTTTTTCATTTGCTTTCAGTCTATTTGCTTACAATTGCACTCAATTACACAGTCAGAATTGTTCTACCTCTTCCAAAAGAATGAACTCTTCCAAAATATCACTAATGATGAACAAACAGATTGTGTAACTTCATAGAATAATGCATGTTAGCATAGTTAGAACGCTCCGGAGTTTCATTGCATTTAACTCATGTTCAGTTACTTTGTTTCAAGTTTGATGATGACTTATAGTTTAGCATTGTTCTAGATTAGTGGCATCTTAGGTTCATTCTTAGATTAACTCATTGCACTTGCACTTCATATTCAAATTGTCATCCATTGCACAATAGATTACTTCAGTTGTTAGGATTAACAAGATAGCCTTCATTATTCACAAACCTCTTCTTGTTCTAAAATCCCTAATTGATCTATAACCATATGAACAGAAGACAACATCATTCTAAGGCTGAAGTACCTCTGCAATTTCCTCATCATTTTATAAACAGAGCTCTTCCTCAAAAGACTACTTTGGAAAGAAATCAATAACTCTTGAGTAAAGGTTTTGTGACATTCAATTAAATTGCAGAATAGAAATAGGAGCTAGTTCTAAAATAGAAGATCTTATGATGATAACAATGTTTTTTTCCTCTAATTATGTTTCAAATCTCTAATCAAGGACAAAGTATTGCATCATTGTAAGTTAGTTGTTTTACTGTCTATTTGGAGAATTTGCATACTTAGTGATCATTTCTCAAGTTTAGTTTGTGTTTTGAATCATTTGTTTGAAATTCATTATCAAGCTTTGCTTTTATTTAGTCATAGTTTAGATTTAATTTTGCTTCAGTATTTCCAATTGCATTTGCCATTTGTCATTCCATCAGTTAGGCTTAACTCTGTTTTTAATCACCAGCTTCTTTCCACTAGCTTTCTAGGCATTTTCCTGCAAACATAAAACCATCAAAAGACCAAAAACATCATAAATCATCACAAAAGACCAAAAACATCATAAACCCTACACAAATATAACCAAACTTGTTTTTCATTTTAGAATTTCCATTTCACCTTAGAAAGACCAAAAACGACAAAAGTTAAGAAATAGGTTATCTTGCACATATAGTGCGCCGCACTTCATCAGCTTACGATTCCCGGATTGACAAATTAAATGCAGCAATTTAGGACACACTAAATTGACCAAACTTCACCTCAAATGGAAACAAATGTTTTGTTGTAGTGGCCACATATCCTCTCATGCTCCCATTAGAACATGCAATGAAAATAATGTGGGAGATCTCTCCCCCAAGGGACACATCCAACCAATGTGCCATTCCCCCAATCGTGCTCTCAACAAACATAAAGACAACAACAACATAATGAATCATAATGATAACCATACTTGCTGTCATATGTGGCAAGGGAGAAGGAAAATGGTCGCTCAATTGTAACCAATGCCGTTTGACCCTCAACTGCAAAAGAGTGTGACAAAAAGTGTGGCCCAACCACTTTCTTGTTGTCCTACTCTCCTCAAATGTATGGAGAAAGTGAATGATATATGGTGCAAGGTGAGTAGGTCCTCCAAAATACATTTCCTCCCCAAGTCCTCCTAGGGAATGGCCACCAATAGTGCTCATGGCCTCAAGTAGACCATGGGGTCTAGAAAGAAGAATGCTCCTCCTTGGAGAAACATCCTGTACATATATGGTTAAGGGATGAATATAAAAATCATCATGCAAATAAAAAATACCCTTACCATAAGTTTTGAGTATGCAAATGGAGTGGCTAAAAAATGAATCTCCTCTCATCCTCAAAAAGAAAATAGGTGGCTACGCTAACTCCTCCAAAGAGTTATGTATCTCCTCCATCTGCACATGATCTATGCATCTCCTCATATGCTGATCTATCAACATTTGAAGCATCCCTTCACCTCTACTGGTCTAGTGGTCTCCCCAGAAAAATGTCTCCATGCAGTGAGACGTCCTCAACAAGAGATGACTGAATATATGAATGAACAAGTCTGTCCATGGTTCCACTACGCATTCCAATCACCTTATTAGGTGCTTCAACCTCATAAAATAGACAAGGATGTGTGCTCCTCATCACATCATGATTGTCATCCTACCTGTCTCCTCCTTGTGTCTCCACGGTTCCCACCCCCTCAACACTGGCACAGTAGAACATGCATTGTGCCTTGATCTCCACATATGAGATCCTGGGGAATTCCTTGCAATGATGCAAGAATCCCTCTACCTGGAGCAAGAGCTCCTCCTTCCTCTACATGAGGCACTAGATAATATATAGATGGCACAACGCTATTGCCCTCAGCTTCCTCAACATAGATGGGCAACCCTCCAATAATGTTGCTACAAATATGGAATCTCTCCCAAGGTGGAAGTAATTCCTGATCATCAAAGGTCAAGGAGTATCTCCTTTGCACCATGATAGTGCCATCTCCTACTCCTACAACATCATACAAGAAATGAGAGCAAATTTTCCCTTGCTCTCCAAAGAATGACCCCCGCAACAAATGTCTTTGCTGCTTCCTCATGCTCTCATCATGCAAGATATGTGATGAAGACATAGTGAATGATATGAATGTTGCATCATCACTATGCACCCATACTCTTTGCTTCTCCATAATGCCAACATCCTGCTACATCTTTTCCATCCTCATACCCTTGGAAAGAGTGTATGCCAAGTGATGGCCAAACTCCTTCAAGAGTAACCAGCGCAACCAAGCCTCCTGCTACCTGGTATCATAAATATGCAAGTAGCTCACTAGCTTCTTGCTCACCATCCACATCCACTCAACCAATTTTGGATGCCTTCTTCCACCCTTCATCTTGGTACTCCTCCCATGAGGGCTACCATCATCCAAAATCAGCTTCCTACATTTCATGGGACCTTGAAATGAAATCTTCCCGAGGATCAATTTGACCCTATAAGGACCCAAATAGGTGGTAGGCAAAAACCTCCCATCATGATGTGCATGGCTCAAGGAATTGTTGAATTCTTAGTTAAACTGAGAGGGGGGGGGGGGGTGAATCAGTTTAACACATACATGAGCCTTTTTTAAATTTTTCATCAGCTTATTTACAGCTTACTTTTATAACCAACCTTAGTATATGAATAGTATTAATAAGTTTTAGCAAGTATTAAATTAATGTGACATCAAAATTATTATGAGAGCAGCAAACATTAAGCAGATTTGGTAAATCATCTCAGCACATAGACAATACAGATAGAGACAATAGATATAAGTGGAAACCCATAAAGGGAGAAAACCACATCTTATTATTGTTGTGATGCAAAGGCAAGCTCCAACTCCCTCTCACCACTGTTTTTCTGCAGGCACCGACCTACAGGAGGCACCCACAGAATTCCCAAGCTACGCAAATTTGCAAGGAAGCTCCAACTCCCTTCAATTTTCTGCAGGCACCAACCTATAGGAGGCTCCAACCTCAGTTAGCTACAAATGACAGCTATCAAGCTTCAACTTGATAGGGAAGCTCCAACTTCCTCAATTTATCAAACAGAATGTTTGTTGATTTACCTCAGATATCAGCTCTGTTTTGTAGCATCTCTTTATGCTCTTATCTTCCTTATCTTCTCCGCCTCAATATTTTATACTCTGCATTCTCTATTTTTTTTCTCTCTAACCTCTTGTGCATATCAATATGATATTATTTATAAATATTTTCCTGTGATTGTCTGTATTCCTCAAGGAATTCGAAATGGATAGCCATACCTCTTAGTCTTCTACCTTCTCATTTCTTTTCTAGCTCACTCAGAAAATATAACTGTAGGTACCAATTTAACATTACAGTGGGATATTTGTTCTCTTTTGGAGACTTGCCAATGCATCACAACAATATAAATTAAAATCATTTACATTCAATTACAATGAAAACTCCAGCTCACTCATTCAGCCTTTTGGATTGCTGTGCATTTGTCTTTTCTTTGACTGTGTCTGTCTTTTTCAGCTCTGCTTTCTCTTCTGTCCTCTTCCATGGTGTAACTGTTGTTCTTAGTCTCATATTTTGGATGGACCCCTCATGCCAGCTATACTCCGCTCAATAAAATTTGACCAACACATTCATCAGCACTTATAGTTAAGTTGAAGTCCTCGGGCCCACAGTATTACCTTTGCGCTACAACTTTGAATAGGCACGCCTTTCTTCAAACAGGATCAATCTTGGTTATAATATAACCCAATGCACACCTTAACCTCCGACCTTGTCTTCTATAAGCTTTATTTAGGACCAATATAATGATAGCTCATGGCGTTTCTTTGAACGTAACATATCAATATATTATATGTGTTCCGACCCAATGCTATATGGTATCCTTGACTTTAGGTTTACACCCAAACACATCCTTATAACAATTCTATGGCACATTGATCATTGGAGGCATTAATTCAAGTCTTTCTTTGGTTATTAACCCTTCCAACACATTCCAATTATAATATATATCAACATACATTACGTTCTCCGTTCAAATGTTTACGAAACAGTCGGTAAGCCTTAGACTTCATCAACACCCATTAAACTTATAAACCTCGAGCCCACTTGCTGAAATTTTCTTATTCCCAATGCGATGACTCGCTTATGAATACTTCCGATTGTGATAGTTCCGATGCGATTAATCGCAATCGCAACTCTCAGTAGTATGTTTCGATGTCCTGCTTTTACTCCGATGCGATTGACCACTGTTCATTTAAATGTGCCAATGCGATTAGATCGGAACTCAAACCTATAAAGTCATAGTTTATACGCCCATCAGGTTCAGAATTCAATTTCAATCACAATTTGCATTTTCATGTTCCGATATTCTTATGCTCCAATGCTCCGATGCGATTGGGTGAGGGTCCTACTAGCTATCAAATCTCTGGAACTCAAACATATATGAATCATGGTTTAAACCATATCGGGTCCAGAACTCAATCACAATTGCAACTTGTTGTTAACCTGTTCCTCTGTCAATTTTCCGATGCGATTGGGAAAGGGTCCCATCATATAAGGCTTTGTTACCTTTGGTTCTTTTGATCTCGGGCTCAATAATATGATACATATGCCTTGTATTATACCTTTGGTCCCTTGTCCATAAAGCGCTCCATATAAATTTACATATATATGCTTTGGACCTTTGTGTATAAGGCACAATATATGTAACACACTGCATATATAAGCTTCCGCTTCCACCTTTATTGTAACCTCCAATTGGGGTAATGATTCTTGGAATTTATGTTTATGTGTCCTCCATCTTGGGTAACGATTCTCAGACTTTTATGTAGGGGGGGTCCCACACTACATATAATGTTCTCCGTCAATATTATATTAAGTCTTTGGATCAGACTTAAGCCCAACACAAATATATGTAGTAATATAACCTTTCGGGTTCCTTTTCAATGAAGACTGTCTCTCCTTCGTTATATACAAATTCATGTGAGCTTTTTTAAAAGGTTTATTTCTGATTTCTTCAGCGCTTCAATATATGAAGCCTGCTTAATTCTTACGTTAATTCAACGCTGATCATTTCACTATTTGATAACAACTCTGCCTCTGCCTTTGCCTCTACTGCTTGACCATTTCATCTCGACCTCTGCCTTCGCTGTGCCTTTGCCTCTAATTCTCGACCATTTCATCTCTTCCTCTGTATTCACTACCTCTGCCTCTGCCTCTGCTGCTCGACCTTTGCCTCCATTGCTCTGTGTAAATGTTACCTGCTGTCTTCTGCTGTTGTCCTTTTCCTGTCTCTGCATTTGCTACCTTCTTTGCCATCAATGAAAACATTTCCAATAGGAATGTCCAACGCATTCATGAGATATGTTAACCATCCAAAGATGTCCTCCATATACTATCTGCTCCTGTGAGAAGGGAAGAACCTCCTCAGAATGTTGAAGAATCTTTCACTCCATGATGTGTGGGAGTGCACCTCCATTGAAATATCTCCTTGAGATCTCCTCCGCATGCATGGTCCTCCAAAACCCAAGTGGCCTTGGATCTACTACCAGTAGAAGTCTCTCTTTGACATGTGGCATGCTCATTGAGAGAGTGTCATCTAGAGAGGAGAAAGAGTTTCTTATCTCCAGATGTCTACTCCTTCTCACTGCTTCCTCCATGGCTTCCTGAATTAAGCTTCTCTTTGAGTGCTCACATGAGGAATGGTTCCTCTTTTCTTCATCACTGCTCTTGTGTAGCGCAGTGCTATTCTGCTTCTCTAGGTAAACTGCATGCAATGATATAGAACCATCCAAAGTGTTTACTGAAATGACAAGAGATATATTTTTAATCATACCTTGGTAAAATGTGGAAGCTCCTTGCAGGGCTGCAAGAGTTTCCTCCCCATAAGTGTTGGCCTCCCAAACTGTTGAAGATGAAGGCTGCTCCTCCATGGACTCAACAGTGCTGGTACATGCCTCATTAGCTAGTGGTGAGGGCTTCTCCCTCCTTTTGCCAAACCTTCTGATCAATATTTGAGAAAAATCAACAAGAGTAGAAACCCTTGTATGGCTTAGATGGCTGATCCACCAATTATTTTCTTCACCTTCAAGGTGCAACGCTATAATTTCTACAGCCTCTCTGTCTGCTACATGATGTAGCAGAAAGAAAGCCTATAGCTTCTTCACCCAAACCTTTTGTACACATGTGAGTGATCCATCAAATGTGGAAAACATAAATCTATTGCCTGTCATCATCCCATAGCTGTGGGGTCTTCTTTCTTCTTTTTGCTGAATAAATTGTGGAAAAGCTAGAGTCTCTTGGAAGGCTGTAGATTTTTCTTGGTATTCAGCAAGGTACTCACTTAGAATTTCAAATTCCAAGTGTTCTTCATGCTTCTGGTCTTCTCCTTTATGAGAGTAGGAAGTGAATGGTCCTTCCTCTTCCCTTTCTTCAACCTTCTTGACCTTCTTGGGGAGGTCTCCTCTGGATCTGAAAATAGATGAGAGTAAAATCATCTTCTTCATCATCTTGATCTTCTTTGGCTGAGACTCACAGGCTGAGCCAGAGATCATGCTTTGATACCACTCTAATATTCCAAATTAGGAATAGCTACACTATTGGGAATATCTCAAGATATTACCAATGTGGAGATCAATAATACATAAACATGAGCTGGAAAATAGCAGTGAATGCATTAATACAAGAATGCTGGAAGATCCACATAACCATTAAATTAGATTATAGCAGCAATAATGTATACAATATCTTGAGGAAATGATCTCTCAAGCTAGGCAATGCAGCCTCAATGAAACATATACATGACAAATGGATAAATACTGCTATACAAAAGAAGCCCTGGCTATGACTGTGCAATCCATGAATAGGAACTGCTGCAGAATAATGTAAATACATAGATACAACAATTTAGAGCTCAAATAAAGAAGGGAGAGAAATATCTCAACCCATGGAAACAACAATACACAATCCTCAAAAGGATTGGCTGAAATATACACAAAATGGCAAATCTGCAGAAATGCCGGAGTTGCTGGGTAGCAACTGCAACTCAGAAAATAGAAATGGATAGGGATAGCTAATGATGTTTCAAATGATGGATGAATATCATCCCAAAGGATCTCTCAGGTGAAAGGCTGATCCAATCCCTAAAGATCTCGCCCTCCAAAATAGTGGAGAAAGTCCCCACTGCACTTGCACTAAGAAATAACACAGTCTAGATAAGGGACTACACTATTGGTGAAGAGAAGAGCTTGGCTTGATGCCAATGATCTACAATATGCTCAGAAATCTCCCTCAATAACCTACCAAAGGAATAGAAGCTCCCTCCTCTGAAAGATGAGCCAAGGAAATGGTGTTGTGGAGTCTCCACTGCAACACCTTGCAACACAAAGTTATCCTGCTTCAGGAATAACGCTGTGACTGAAGGAGGTGGCTTTGGCCTTGAGCCAAGAAATGTGGCTAATGAAGAACAATCCCTCAAGAGGCTTCTCAAGAAGGTGAATAAATCCTAAACAAGAATTCCTCGGCAATTCTTGCTAAACAACAGAAGAATGCACAATATCCGAATAGACAATGAAATCAATAATCCATAGCATGAATAACAATGGTTGCCTTGCCCTCCTTTTAAAAAAGTGAAAGCTCTCTCTCCATGAGCCCCATCCATTAGGGTTTCCTCCACCAAATATCCTCTTCCTCATTCACACTGCACTGTCTCATAAAGTGATCCACTCCTCCTATGGCAACGATGTTGACTTGGTTAAACATGACCTTGTCTTCATGCATTTTCCCCTTTTCACACTTGAGGGTGAAAAATGAAGCTACTCTGATGATCCCTTTCACATTATGAGGGATTTTATTCATGTATTCAATAATAATGGGTTCTTTTACCCATTTATTTAGCTGCAAGGTGATAAAAGCAAAATTTTAATATTCCATTTAGCCATGTGCTAAAATGGGAATATTACACCAGTGCAGTTATCTATCAGCTCCTGTAACCATTCTCGACCTTCTGGTCCCTTAGAAATTCCATACACTTCTGCAAAAAGGATGCGAAGATAGATTGATCAGGTTCCTTCAATTCAATATTCTCCTCAGGATTATTCCTCAATGGAAATAAATGTCTCTGCGTGGTTGATGGCGAAGATTTAGGAGTCATAAATGTCTTATTTTCTCCCATGAAAATTTCAAATTAAATCCAATACTCTTATCTTCAACTTTTCTTACCCATGTTTTCATCACAGTCTGAGTCCATGCGGTTTCCTCTGGTATTCATAGCACTGCACGTTACTATGTTAATGCTTGGAACTTCCTAGCGCGGTTCAACCCTCATCATTTTCATATTATGAGCCGACTGTTTTTTGCGCTTCTCCTACGTTTTAGCTAACAAAATGGGACAATCTTTGATTTCAAGAAAAAATTCTTGACAATACTTACAGGAAGCTGCAGTAGGATTCTGACAATCCATTGCAAAATGTCCAGGCTATCCACAATTGTAACATATGATCTACCCTCCTCCATGACCAATGCCTCCTCCTCAGCGATTCCCTCGCTTGGAAACCTCCTCATGCAGTCAATGAACCCAAAGCTTCACGCCATTCTACCTACATTCGATATGCACTAGGACTATTTTGCATCATCAAATCGTACCTCTTACAATGTTGTTCATCATGTCCCACTGAACTGCAAAAATTGCAGAAAAATTGCTTTGGCGATATGATAAAATTTTGTAGAAGGTGAAAATAATCCGTGGAAGATTGGCCTACAACTTTGCATATGCTACAACATGCATGGGGGCCTACACTTGGCCCAACAATCAATCTAGTCATTTATGGAATCAACATTCCAATGCCCAAATAGTCTCTATAAACATGTCGCTACTCTTTATAATCACTCTCTACTTTGCACTTGATACACTAGACTTACAACCTTATATGTGATCTAACCTCCTTTCCCTTAATTAGATCTTGGAGCTCCATATGCAAGATCGCTAACTGATTTTGAATCTATTGCACTCCTATTTTGGTATCAGCTACTTGTGAAGCTTCAAGCTTCATTGCAATCTCTAATGCTTCAGCTTGAGTTTATATCTTCTGTTGTGACAATGGAAATCTAAGATGAGGCAACATCACAACAATGAACCATTCTCCATGTTGTTCATCTGGGATGTTGAAGCTAATTTGGCTCAACAATGTCTTAAATCTTTGATCTACCTCCCACATGGTCTCAGTAGCCAACTGTTTAATTTCTTTTATTTCTATGATACACTGGGACTGCAACTTTGGTTTCATTAATTTAATGTTCAACATGGGCTTTGTCTCAGGAAATGTAGAATTTTCTTTTGTCGTAACACTTTTCGTGTACCAGGAAAATGACCTATCTTGAAATGTTGTAACCAACTGCACTTTCTTCATATTCTCATCTGTAATGTTCTACAAACTCCATATTGCTTCCACAACAAACCAAAGATGTTCAGGATAATGTGATCCTTTGAACACATGCATCTTTTGTGGTTGGGCCATGGTGAAAGGGGGAGGTGGAGGTTGTTAGGTCCCTAAATTACTACTGTAGTCCCTTATTGTTAGTATAGTGGGTACTATAGCCCCCTTATTATTATTTTTGTACCCCTGTAACCCCCATATTGTTATTATTGTGCCCTTACATTATTATTGTTAGGTTGACTAGGATTATATTGTGACCCCATGGACTCCTATATATAGAAATGAGGTTTTTTCATTTGTATCATCCAAGAATTTTTCATTTATGTAATGTAAAGGAGGTTTCCCCCTCAAAGTGGCTGAATTATAAAGCATTTATCTCTCTTTTCTTCTATTTTTGGAGCTGGTTTCATAACATTTGGTATCAGAGGTTTAAATTCTAGGGTTTCGCTGCTCCAAACAGGTCATCGTGGAATTTTCTCTATAAATTTTCTTATACTAACTTTCAGAATCTGAAATTTGTACCAAGAGAAGCAGAAATCCTAAGAAACGTCATGTAAAAATTTCAGATCTTGGTTTGCAATATTTTTGGAGATATGATCTATGGAAGTTAGGGTTTTTGTAGGCTCTTGAATTTTATCTAAAAGAGGTGAGCTTAGGAAAATTGTCATAACTACCTCTCTGAGCATCAGATTGGAATTCTGTAAAAAGTGGCTGAACATAAACGGACTTTAGTTTCTTGTGTAGAATTTTTAGATCCGAAGGAGGAAATAGTGAGACGTGGCATGTCGTACAAGTTATCTCTATTGAACTAGTCCATAATTAGGTAATTGTGGGAGATTGGGCATAAATGTTTCTTGAAGCATCCAAATTAGGTCAGACCTATGGCATTCGAAAGACGATTTAGAGGGCTACTACAGGACCAAATTTCAAATATTGAAGATCTAAAATCGTAAAGATAATTCAGTTTCAACATTGAGCTCCTCAAAAGCAAGAAAAATGGGTGTATTTGTTTTTCAAATTGCATAAGTCTTGTTTGAAAAATCAATTTGAAGTAATTCCAAGGGCATATTGAAGCATAGATATCAGTATTGGGTTCTAAAATCCCCCCTAAAAATAGTTCAATTCTCATTAAGCCCTCATAATACTCTTCTATGACTCATGAAGAGGAAGAAGTGCAACATGATATATCAAAATTACAAGAGCAAGTGCACCAAATTTTTCTCTCGCAAAGAGCATCAAAAAATGAAATGGAACTTTTGAATAAAGGCGTGGAAGCCAAGATGGATGGTTTGGAGAAAGGAATGGAAGCTAAGATGAATGTCATGGAAGCTAAGATGGATGGAATCGAAGAAAATATGGATGACATCGATGGAAAAATGAAAGACAACATGTAAGACATGAAGAATGATCTAAAATTTGACATGGAAGGTTTGAAGGAAGGTTTGAAAAATTTTATACAAGAAATGATTCCTAATGGAGAAAAGATAATAGAGGAAACTCATGATGAGAAAAAAATAAATGTTAATCATGATTTCATAAACTCTAATGTTAGATGGATGACCCACCATATTTCGAAGATGGATATGAGGAAGTTTGATGGCAAGGATCCTGTAACATGGATACTACAAATGGAGCAATATTTTGATCTCCATAATGTGCAAAACACACAAATTTATGCATTGCAACTTTACATTTAGAAAAAAATACATTTGCATGGTATTGATGGATTTTCTCTCGTAAAAAAACTGTCACTCGGTCAACTTTTATGGAGGAAATGACAAAAAATTATGACAATACAAAGAGCAACACCATATTTAGCCAATTTATAAATCTCAAACAAAAGGGTTCAATGGTGGAGCACATTGAGGAATTCCAAAAATTGAATATAAGGGTAGTTGATATTCTATCGGAACACATGATTGATGTCTTCATAGGGACGTTAAAGGATAACATCCAACATCAGGTTCACCTTTGGGAACCTGATTCATTAGAGAAGGCATTCAAGTTGGAAAAAAAAATCGAATGTAAAATTATGGCGACAAGGAAGCCTACCACTCACATATATAAAGATGGAAGTGTTGCTACTCCTAGACTTCCACAACCTACAAGGTTGACACCACAACAATTGGAAGAAAAAAGAGAAAAAGGGCTTTTCTATAGTTGTGATATAAAATACACTAAAGGTCATAAGTGCGATGAGAAGAAATTATTTTACATAGATTGTGAAGAGGAGGAAGAAAATGAAGAAGAAAATTCAAAAGAAGAGGATATACACTGGGAACCAACCCCAGAGAAAGAAGAAATGATTCTGACCATATCCTGTAATGCATTGGCAGGAATGCACTCCTCAAACTCTCAAGATAGAAGGAAATACCAAGAAGAAAAAGGTAATAGTGTTGATTGAATCGGGTAATACCCATAATTTTATTCATTGTAAGGTGGCCAAGGAATTGAATTGCTTCATATACCCAGCACCATAATGTCAAGTGATAGTTGCAGATGGAGGAACTATAAATTTCTTTATAAAATGCCATAATATGAAGCTAACCATGGGGGAATATGTATTGAATAGTCCAATGCTTTCCATTCCAATGGGAGATGCTGATGTTGTACTAGGAGTACAATGGTTACAATATTTGGGGATGGTAGCTTTTAATTTCCAATAACGTTTCTTGAATTTTTTTCGGAAGGAAATGAAGTAGAATTATGGGGTATCACAGGGAAGCCGGGAAAGATAATAAGCTCTAATGTCATGGCAAATTTTCTCAAAAAATAACAATGAGGCGTAATTGCACAATTATGCTCACTAGAATTTCCAAAATCAAAACCATCTATTTCTCCAGATCTCCAAAAAGTCTTCGGCAATCATTCCAATGTGTTTGAAACTCCCAAAGGACTCCCACCGATTCATGATCATGATCATGATATTTATTTGATTTCAGGAAGTGTTCCTCCAAACATTAGGCCTCACAAATATCCTTATGTCCAAAAGAGCAAAATTGAACATATGATTGCAGAAATGTTAGAGGCTGGTATAATTCAACTGAGCCAAAGTTATTTCTCTGCTATAGTAGTATTGGTGCATAATAAGGAGGGATCATGGTGCATGTGTACGAATTATAGGGAGCTCAATAAGCTCACTATTAAAGATAAATTTCCCATTCCTATCATTGATGAATTATTGGATGAATTGCATGGAGAAATTTATTTTACCAAGTTGGATCTTGTTCAGGATATCATCAAATTAGAATGAAGACTGAAGAATTTTTGGTCACGAGGGTCATTATGAATTTTTGGTCATGCCTTTTGGCCTTGCCAATGCATGTTCTACATTTCAAGGGTTGATGATTTCCATTTTCAAACCCTTCCTTAGCAAATTTGTGTTAGTATTTTTTGATGATATACTAATCTACAATAGGTCTTGGAAGGATCATGTTCAACATGTTGACACGGTGCTGAAACTATTAAAAGAGAAACAATTTATATGTAATATTCCAAATTAGGAAAAACAAGAATATAGAACATAAAACTGAAAAATGCAGTAAAATATAAATACATAAAGTAGGAGCAGATCATCGAGACATTTTATTACACATTATAGCAGAAAATGAGTACAAAATCTTGAGGAAAAAGGCACTCAAGCTAGACAAAACAAACCTCAAATGACCTAGTACATACAATATGAAATGCAGCTACTAGATAAAATGTCGGAAGACCATGACTACGCAATCCTATGGAGAATAACTGTAGGGTAAAACTAAAAATACATATAACTGCTGATACATTGCTTAGAAAATGCTGGGATGAGAGATCTAGGCTTTCTAGCACTAATCCAAGACAACCCAGAAGGGGTTTCTAGAAATACACAATATGAAATTTGTAGCCCTAGGGATGAATAACGCGCTGCAACTGGGTGGCTGATGGGAGGGGGCTGATATGATATAAAAATGGCTGAAAATCCTCCCAATAGATCCTCCAGATGAAGGGATACTCCCCTCATTGGAAAACAGACTCACAAACTTGGGCACTAAGTCCTCCACTACAACTGCCCTGCAAAATAACGCAGTTTTTGAAGGAGACTGTGCTGCTAAAGATGGATGAAGCTTGGATTGATGCTGGATGGTGGAAATGAAGCTCAAGGAACCTCCCAATAGATCTTCCGGATGAAGGGCTTCTCTCCTCACTGGAAAACAAGATCACAAACTTTAGTACTTGACCCTCTACTGCAACTGCCTTGCAAAATAGCACAATTCCTAAAGGAGACTGCGCTGCTGATGAAGGGTGAAGCTTGGAATAATGCAAAATAGTGGAATGAAGCTCAAAGGAACCTCTCTTGAGTGGGAAATTGAATTCCCCCGAGGATGAGGGTGGGATTTCCGCCCGTAAACCCTTGTGCTAAACAACACAACAGACTCTGTTAAACAACTGAAGCGGGTAGAAAGTCATAAAATAACAAACATAAAAAATAATAATAATGCCCTCTATGACTACCATCCCCTTCCTTATATGCTTGGTGAGATTCCTCACCCTTGGTCCCACTCATTGAAGATGCTATTCTCATGGAGACTCCCTCCCACTAAGACTGCACTGTCCTCCAATAAATCTCCAATACCTCCATAACAACGTTGTTGATTTGGTGAACCTTAACCCCTTCCACATGATTTAGCCCCCATTCACACCTAAGAGTGCTTTATTCAACTGATACAATTATCCACATTCACATTAGAAGTGGTTTTATTCCTACTAAAGAGATTTATGGGTCTATGTACCCTCTTGTTCATCTAGCTAAATAAAAAATGGAAAAATTAATATTCCAACTAGTTGAAAGCTAATTAGGAATATTACAATCCTCCCCTTCCAAATGTTGCTTGTACTCAAGAAACTAAAAATATGGATGCCGTAAAATCTCCTCTCCTTCCCCTATGGCATCCTTATCTGATAAATTCCTCGACTGAATCAAATTTCCTTCAATCAACTTGCCCCTTAGCTGCCCCTCCCAAGTGTCCAAGTTAGCCTTTGGTGATAAAACCAAATGGCTCACATCATTAAGAAGTGGGATATCCATGATGGCAACTACATGTTGTCTAATTCCCTCATTGAGGCATGGGACATGAAAAATGTTGGAGATATTACTTCTAATGAGAATCTCCAACCCATATGCTACTCCCCCAACAAGATGGATCACTCTGTGTGGTCCATATAGAAGATTCTCAATCTCCTTCTTCTGGAATATAAATGGTTAGTGTGGCTAAAAATGGAGATAGATCAAAGTGTCCACCCTACGTCGTCTCTCTTCCCATCCATGATCTATGTAGAACTCCCGCTGATCTTGGGTTGTAGCAATGTTGTCCTTAAGAGACTAGAATACATCATGACTCTCTAGGATCCAATATTTGGTTCTAAGAACCTTTCTTACCCCAACCATTCTAAAAATAGTGACTAAAAAATCATCAAAATATGGAATAAAAAATAGAGTTGTTTTGATGGCCATATATAATGCCGGATGGTGACAATAGCTCCCCAAGTGGAACCAGCGCAGTTCTGCTCCCTGCTGCCCCCGAACACATTGTGGTAAGTAGCTTCCCAACCACTTGTTATAAGACAACATCTAACCAAAGAATTCTAGGAAGTGGCCATCCCCATCATTTATTTTGGTCCCAAGAAGATCATGAAGTCCAAAGAGAGGCTTGCCCTCTTGTGGAGAAATGCATTGTAAATGAATGGAAAAGGAATGCAAATGATTTATTAGTTGATCAATAATTACAAAGACACAACCATTACCATATACTATTTGCAAGATGGTGATGAGGTCCATAGATGAGCTCTCCCATATTTCTACCGGAAAAGTAAGTGGCTGAAACAACCTTGCAGGATGGTTGTTTTCCTCTTCATTCTTCAGGAAAACTGTACATTTCCTGATATGCCAAAGCACATCCTCCTTGAGACCCTCCCTTGAGAATCTCCCCCAAATAGCCTGATATGTCCTGGTGAAATCTTGGTGACCGGAAAGGAGTGAATCATGTGCTTCATGTAGAATATTCTCCTTAAGCTTAGAATATCTAGTCAAGAAGATTTGATCCTGGTAATAAATGACTCCATCCATCACTCTATACCTCTCATCAATCACTTTCCCATCAAGCACTTCACATGTGAAGTTGTTCTTGGATACTCAACCAATAGTTGGGAGTCCCAATCTAGATCCATACTCAACATTGACATTGCTGCTCGCCTTTGTTATAAGGCACCTGTCACCTCACTGCTCCCCTCTTTGACATGCTCAATTCCAAAGCCACATGCCAGAATACTTCCACCCAACCTTTTCTACCCTCCTTGTAGCTGTTTTTTCTCAAGAGAAGATTGAAGCTTATGGTGGTCAATCTTCACTTGGAAGCTATTTCTCCTCCAAAAATTCCTGAGTTTGGAAAATGCATGTATGAGTGCCAAAAACCCCTTACCATAAATGGAAGGCTCCTTCCTATATGGAAGCATATCTTGACTCTAAAAGGCTATGGAGTAGTCCCTATGCACTAGAATTGTGCCATCATCCACTCCTGAAACATCACCTCTCAGCGCAAGAATCTTGGTGAGAGTTGGTGATACCAACACCAAACAATCATCCTTCTCCTCCTTGAGCATATCAAAGGCCCTCCATGCTATGCTAGACTCACCCAAGGATCCCTTATTAGCTAGATCTATGAATGGTGCGACTTGTTGCGAGAAATATTTAACCAAATCCTGGTCTGGGGGCGTTCCTGGTTGAATGCCTCCAAATAATATAAAATCATGGTTCAGAGTAAACTACACATCTGAGTGGAATGATGTGTCATTTCTCCCACTGTACAAATTAGGTTCCATATTATGTGCATAGGCTACTTGAGGTGGATAAGTGTGCATGCCCCTGATAATCTAATGCTTACCACTCTTCTTATCTACCCATTCCATCTACAAAATCTCCCAATATGTGGTGACCTTCCCCAATGTAATCAACCACTGCACACCCAATATCACATTGCTGTCAGGAATGACGACCACAAAGAAGTGATCAGTCAAAGTGTATGTCCCCAAGGTTACAGACAATTCCGGAACATTCTTAATACAATGTGTGGTTCTAGCTCTGGGAACCAAAACTGAGAATCCCTCAAAATGATCAGTGGGTATTTCCCTCCTCTGCATTAACTGAGCATCAATAAAATTGTGGGTAGCCCCATTGTCAATCAACATTGATACCCACTGCTACTGAATTGTACCTAATATTCTCAAAGTTAGGTACTTGGCTACTCCCTTGAAAGATGTAAGGGCCCCTCAAATTGGAGAAAATTCTCCATTCCCACCCCTTGATGGTGGTGGATCCTCCCCCACTATCACAACGTTGTTGTCTCCCTTTGGCTCCTCTTCTTCCTCCTCCTCACTATCAGAGAAGACCTCAATATAGTGTGCCTTTCCTGCAACACACTAATGCCCTGGTGCCCATGGTTCTCGGCATGTGAAGAAAAACTTCCTCCTCCTCAAGTCTCTTTGGACATCATCAATAAGAGGCCCTTTGTTCTGGTTCTCTTTTGGAGGAAGAAACTTCACATATTTCCCCTTTGAATGAAAGATGGGCCTTTCCTAAAATGGTGCTCTTGCACTTGGCAAAGCATCTTGTAAATCTCTAGCCCTCTCAATAACATCTTAGAGTGTAGTTGGTTTAGTGGATTTTATCAACCCAGCAAAGGCTCTGCTAGCCCATCAATGAACATATAAACCCTCCTAGCTACATATAAATATAGCACCATGACGAAAAGTTTTAGAAATTCATAGATATAGGTATTTGGATTACCCGACTTCTTGAGATTGGCTAGCTCAATAAAAGGTGCCTCTTGGTCTCTTCGATCAAATATTTCTACTAACCTCTGGGTGAAATCTGAATATGCAATCACATTGGGATTCCCCAATGTAGAAAGACCATGAAACCACCATTTATGTCCCTCAAATTCAAGGTGCAATGCTTCTATTTTAATGGCTTCAATCTCTGGTACTTGGTTCAACTGAAAATAGATGTCTAGTTTCTCCACCCAAGAATTGGCTATGCACTTAGATGATCCATCAAAAGAAGGCAGAAAAAGCTACCCATAGTACGTTGCAGATCATTATTCTGCATATACCCTCCACTCCTATTATTATTTTGGGGTCTCCTGTTTTCCTTGATTTGAAAAAACTCTTGAAAGTTCAGATTATATTTGAATCTCTGAGATTGAGACTCATACTCTAGAAAATAATATTCAAGAGTCTCTTGTTCTTGGGGTCCTCCACCTCCATTTCCTACTACTAGGAATGTAGGCATAGTGGAGCATTGGGAAACTTGCTGCATTATTGGTTGCTCACCCCAGTGATGTGAAGTGCCGGAGATTTCTCCATGTAGAATTCTCATTGTGGTCTCTTTATGTCTCTCCATCCTCATCTCCTTAATTTCTCTGGCAATATCCTGCATAGTTTGGAGAATAAGCTTTGGAAACTCCTTTTCATCCATTTGTCCTAAAATTGGAGTCTTGCCTTAGTCTTATTTGTTTCTTGTATAATCAAACCTTATTCTTCTATTGATGTGCCGCTTCTCCCTTTCTGTAAGAGGATATTATTCTTCTGATGACATAGATGTAATGTCTCATAGGCTGAGCCAAGATTATGCTCTGATACCACTGTAAAATTCAAAATTAGGAAAAACATGAATATAGAACATAAAACTGGAAAATATAGTAAAATATCAATACATAAAATAGGATCACATCATAGAGTCATTTTATTACACATTATAGCAGAAAATGAGTACAATATCTTGAGGAAAAAGGCACTCAAGCTAAACAAAACAAGCCTCAAATGACCCAATACATAAAATATGAAATGCAGTTGCTAAATAAAATGCCAGAAGACCATGAATGTGAAATCCTATGGAGAATAACTATAGGATAAAATTAAAAATACATAGAACTTTGATATATTGCTTAGAAAATGTCAGGATCATAATGCAGGCTTTCTAGCACTAATCCAAGACAACCCAGAAGGTGTTTCCGGAAATACACAATATGAAAGTTCCAGCCCTAGGGCTAAATATCACACTACAAATGGGTGGCTATTGGGAGGTGACTAATATGATATAAAAATGGCTGAACTCCTCCCAATAGATCCTCCAGATGAAGGGCTTCTCCCCTCACTAGAAAACAGGCTCACAAACTTGGGCACTAACCCCTCCACTGCAACTTCCCTGCAAAATAACGCAGTTTCTGAAGGAGACTGCATTGCTGAAGATGGATGAAAATTGGCCTGATTACATATGGTGGAAATGAAGCTCAAGAAACCTCCCAATAGGTCCTTCGGATGAAGGGCTACTCCCCTCACTAGAAAACAAGCTCACAAACCTGGGTACTTGACCCTCCACTGCAACTGCCCTGCAAAATAATGCAATTCCTGAAGGAGACTATGCTATTGATGAAGGGTGAAGCATGGATTGATGCTGGATAGTGGAATGAAGATCAAAGGAACCTCTCCTGAGTGGGCACTCGAAGTCCCCCAGGATGAGGGTGGGATTTCTGCCCAGAAACACCCTTGTGATAAACATCACAACAGATTCCACTAAATAGTTGGAGCATGCAGAAAGTCATAAAAGACCAAACATAAAAAATAATCAAAATGCCCTATATGGCTTTCATCCCCTTCCTTATATGCTTGGTGAGCTTCCTCACCCTTGGTCCCACTCATTAAATGCTATTCTCATGGAGACTCCCTCCCATTAAGACTGCACTGTCCTCCAATTACTCTCCACTACCTCCATAACAACACTATTGATTTGGTCAACCTTAACCCCTTCCACATGCTTTAGCTCCCATTCACACCTAAGAGTGATTTATTCAACTAATACAATTATCCACAATCACATTAGAAGTGGTTTTATTCCTACTAAAGAGATTTATGTGTCTCTCTACCCTCTTATTCATCTAGCTAAATGAAAAAGAAAAAAATAATATTCCAACTAGCTAAAAGCTAATTAGGAACATTACATGATATGCGAAAACCTCCAAATTTTTCTTTGGAGTACAAGAGGTGGATTATCTGGGTCATATTGTATCTCATGAGGGTGTTAAGGTAGACCCTAATAAAATTAAAGAGATTAAGGAAAATAAAGTCCCCACAACCATAAAGTAGTTGTGAGGATTTCTCAGGTTAATAGGGTATTCTCACAAGTTTGTTAAGAATTATGGGAGAATAGTAGGATCTATAACAACATTATTGAATAAAGATGAATTTTCATGGTCTCCTAAAGCAGCTAAGGCCTTTGAACATCTTAAAGAGGAAATGTGCCTAACACTGGTCTTAGCTACACCAGGCTTCACAAAAACCTTTATTGTGGAATGTGATGCCTCAAGAAATGGAATTGATGTTGTTTTAATGCAATAAGGAAGACCCATTGATTTTGAAAGTAGTCCAATAAAAGGAAAGTATTTACAAAAAGTTATTTATGAGAAGTAAATGTCGGTAATAATACATGCACTAAGGAAATGGCGCTTACCTAATGGGAAGACACTTCGAGGTAAAAAATGATCATGATAATCTTAAATACTTTTTGGAACAAAGACTATCTTCAGAAGAGGAGAAAAAATGGGTCACAAAGATGTTGGGTTATGAAAATCATATACAAAAAGGGGAAGCTAAATGTTGTTGCAGATGCATGCTCAAGAAAGGATGAAGAGGTGGAAGAATTTATTTATTCCATTTCTATTATTGAACGAGATTGGATAACCGAAGCAAGGGATGAATGGAAAAAGGATGAAGAAGTGTGGACACTCATTCAAAACTTGCAACAAGATCCTACTTCATTTCATACATTTTGTTGGAAAAATGACTCCTTATGGTCCAAAGATCACTTATGTATTTGTAAGAATTCCCAACTAAAGCAAAATATTATTTTGGAATTGCACACTTCTCCCTTAGGAGGACACTCTGGATTTTTCAAAACTTACCACAGGGCGAAGAAATATTTTTTTGGGATGGCCTTAAATATGATATTCAAAATTTTGTGGCAGAATGTTTCGTTTTCCAGTGAAATAAAGTTGAGACAATTAAGACCCTGGGTATTCTACAACCTTTATCCATTCCAAGTCAACGTTGGGAGGAGATTTCAATGGATTGTATCACAGGTTTACCTAAGTTCGAAGGAAATAGTGTCATCATGGTGGTAGTTGATAGAATTACCAAGTATGCACACTTTTGTGCATTATATCATCTATTTAAAGCAAGTACAATTGCTACCGCATTTATGGAAACAATTCAAAAGCTACATGGAAACCCAAATATTATTGTAAGCGACAGAGATCCCATTTTTACTGGAAATTTTTGGACGGAATAATTTTCTTCTTTGGGTACTCAAATAGCTCATAGCTCATCTTATCATCCTCAATCCGATGGGAAAACTAATATGGTGAATTTTTTTTTGGAAGGATATCTTCGTTGTTCTGTATCTGATAAACAAACGCAATGGGTCAAGTGGCTACCTCTGGCTGAATGGTGGTATAACAATTCTTTCCATACTGTAGCAAAAATTACCCCATTTATGGCACTTTATGGATATCATCCACTTTCCATCACATCATATTTAAGAGAAAATTCTATGATTCAAGCAGTGGAAGATCACATCAAGCATCAACAACAATTTCTCCAACTCTTAAAGGATAACCTAAAGTTGGCACATAATCGAATAAAAAAACAGGCAGATTAACATCGCAGCGAGAGAAGTTTTGATGTAGGGGACTTGGTATTTTTATGGCTACAACCATACAAAAAAATGTCCTTCAAGCAAGCTAATAAGGATAATAAATAATCGCCAAAGTACTATGGTACTTACAAGGTGTTGCAAAATATTGGTACTATGGCATACAAATTGGAGCTTCCTACTTCTTCTCGAGTGCATCCAATTTTCCATGTTTCATGCTTAAAGATGGTTATAGGAGACAAACTTCTAGTTCAAACAATATTGCTAGAACTTAATGAGGAAAGAAAAATTGTATTGGAACCTGAAGTAGTCACGGAAACAAGAACTCGACAGCTACGAAATTGATCAATTTCAGAGTATCTCATAAAGTGGAAGAACTTACCCACTGAAGATTCTACATGGGAGGATGAGAATTTTATGCAGAAGCATCTAGAGCTACTTAATCATTGAGGAAAATACTTTTTTGAAGGAGAGGGGCATGTTAGGTCCCTATATTACTACTGTAGTCCCTTATTGTTGTTATTATAGCCCCCTTATTGTTATTGTTGTACCCCTGTAACCCCCATATTATTATTATTGTGCCATTACATTATTATTGTGAGGTCGGCTAGGATTATATTGTGACCCTATGGAATCCTATATATAGAAAGGAGGTTTTTTCATTTGTATCATCCAAGAATTTTTCACTTATGTAATGTAAAGGAGGTTTCCACCTTGGAGTGGCTGAATTCTAAAGCGTTGACTCCAGTTTCTTCTATTTTTGGAGCTGGTTTCATAACAGAGGTGGAGGTGGAGGAATGGAATGGGATGGGGTGATGATGGGGGTGGAAGGTTGGTAAATTTCCGTAGTGCTTTGTTGAATTTCAGATCTCAATGACAAACTTCTCATGGCAGTGGTGTTGCTTCCACCTTCTTCATACCTAAACAATGGTCTATATTTAGTTTCAACATAAGTGCCCTAATTTGTTCTCAATCTTTTACCGCTCCGTGTAGCACCAGGTTCTCTTTATTTGGACATTGATATTATTGCATCCATAATATACCCTTTTCACACTATAGAATTTTAATCCATAACTTTATTGAATTCAGGTACTTACCTCGAGTGTCTTTGAAGAATTTTCGCTCTACTTTGATATGAGACATAGAAGTGTCGATCAAAAACTCAGTGATAAACCCTCCAAGGATACTATCGATCTAATAATCAACAACCCTTTTTATCTTGTTATCAATATTTTTCAACTTCTCTATCAGATCTAGGGTGCACGTAGTTGGCCTCCTATTAAAATAACCTGTTTGCACAGCTAGTCTTGATATCCACTCGTACAAATGACTAGAAAATGATGCAAAAAGTATCTCGTACTGATTTGTATAGATATACTTCTATAACCAATGTTCAGTAGAGATGTATGGAATTATTTTTTCTTGTACAACAAACTCACTTTCTTTTAGATCTACACAGTCTTCAATATCTTGCTTAGACAGATTCCACATCCAACTATCCACCAGTCATATACTGATCCCGACAATAGAACCATTTGTTAGCTTGATAGGGCCTAGACCCAGGTTCAAATGTGGTTGAGCGAACCAAAAAAACCCACTATTACCATCCCTTTCGGCAATGATATTCTTGCGTAGACCGAAGTCTCACTCGAGGTAATATAGGGGGATGTTAGAACTATGTTTCTGCATCAAGAGGGACAATGGAATGTGGATTTAGGACTTTTCCTCTTTAACAATTCTTTGCATATCTGATCTGTCAATAACATAAGCATTTTTCAACACATATGTTGAAGTTACCAACAACTACATGATCTTACTTATTCATGCATAAAACAATGTAAATAACCATAAACCAACCTATTGTATTCAATTACAAACAAAACCATAATTCAATACATATGCTCATAAACAAAAAGTAAAGCAAACACATCAAAAAAACTAAGATCTATCCCAGTAGTTCTTTCATTAATAGCCAAATCATTCTCATACATTCACTTTCCACCCAGTGCACACATCTGCAGGGGTCTACATACACAATTGTAGAATTCCTAAGGTCTCCTCACACTCAGCTGTAGGAGCCTTTCCTCTAATCCAAAATATAGGCTCTGACTCAAAATAATATTACATCCAAATGCATTTCATAAGATCTATCATTCCATAATCTCCATTCACCTCTATCTAGACTCCTTATATAGGTTTTGCATTTACAATACCATGGTCTAAAACCATGGGCACAATTCAACGTTCAAAAAATAATTCCATCCCATTACAAAATGAGGGGCTTTGACCCACCCCAAATCCCCTAAGACTCAAAATGGACTATGTGTTATGATTTCTGCTCCTCGAACTGCAGAGTCTTTCTCTAATGCTTTCTTCAAGGGGGATCCCATGTCGAACAACAACAACAATAAGTGACTTGATATTGCCATGTCATTAGTTTCATGCCATGTCATGTCATGAACCATCATGTGCCACATGATTCGTGGATTATGTAATTCTATATTGGAAAATTTAATGTTAAGTGGAAGTACAAGAGTCACCTATTTAATGTGAAGAGTCATGTAGGAAGTGAAAAAGTCATGAGAAGTCAAACAATCATGAGGGTAGTCCAAGGGTCATAAGGGAGGTGAAGGATCACCCCATTTGTTATATATATACCCTCATTATTCATGCAAAAGAAATTTCACCTTAGATTCTCCAATAAGGCATTAGAGAGACAAAGTCAATACTTTTTGGGAGCAAGTCGTGGCTCCAATGCTCCACTATTGGAGCTAGTGATGTTCGTTGTATACATGTATCTTGGGATTTTTACTTAATAATCGAAGCTTGATGGCCATCATGTTTTCATACATGGATTTTGAATATTTGTAAGATTTTTTTGTAAATGTTTATGATTCATGTTTTCTTTCACCTGCACTAAATTATTTGAACTATTTCAGTTATTTTAGTGCTTCTCTTATTGAAATTGCGCTGTAATGGTTGTAACAATCATCGCATATATGTGGACCATTATGCTTGATGTTAGGAGTTTCTATTTTTCTTGTGTTCACCCCTACTAGTGTGGTACTATTACATCTCTTTGAGATGCTCAACTTTCCTCCCTCTGTATTAGAATAACCTTGATGCACCTGCAACTAAATATTCACCAAGAACACTTAATTTATTATCGCAAAGGTACATACACGGTTCTCTCTCTTGCTAACAGCTAAAGCCAAGGAAAATTTATAAGAATATATGGAAACTTGGCCGATACTTTGGATGAGGCTCCTATTCCAAATGATGTCATATCTAATTGGGACTTCACATTGAGGATACCCCCTTGGATGGTGGATTTCCAATGCTGTTAATAGATGGCGATAGAAGGAGGGCCATATAAAAAATTTTTCCAGTTGAGTTTGTTTCGAATCTCTTATCTTGAATAAATTATCCTGAAGTCATACTCCTAGGTTATTTTTCTGACCTATCCTCTGGTAAAATTTTAATCCTCAATGAGCCTTTTTATCACTTGTTTGATGGTGAGGATGGAACACACAAAACCAAGCATATTTCTAATTTTTAAAATTTTTGTGAATATTACAAAATCAATAATGAATATTTTTCCAATGTAGCTTTCTTTCTCACCCTTCAAGTTCGTGTTAATATATGGTGTCATACCTTACCATCTACTTCCATCCATTCTTTTAATCATTGTTGAATTTTGCAACAAGAAATAGTGAAATTGGCATCCATAAGCATCATCCTTGATCCTAGTGAAAAATAAGCACCTACACTAGGTGGGGCCCACACATGTTATTTTAGGTGATATGTCTATTTTTAGAATTTGGATCAAAGTATATTTTAAGCATTAATCTATTTATAAATGGTTGATAAAATTATATGGATGGATGGGCGTCTAATTTTGGAATGCATGTGCGAATTTGTTTCGTGGAATGCATGTCTAAAATTAGTATGCATGTCGATTTTTGTTAAGCCCTTAACAAAAATTAGACAATAATAATTATCTATTTTCAATGATCAGTTGGAACTAGTTAACTGAAGTGAAATATCAATTAGCTAAGTGGATTTTGAGTTGAAGTGGTTGGTTGGTGGAGCATGCAGTGGACTTCGTTGTAATTGAGCGATACAAAGTTGTAAAAGAGTTGGATGTGTAGTTATGCGAGTTGTTATTTAGTTTAACTCAGTTATGCTAGTTGTAACTATAGGTACACTAGTGAGAGATCAGTGAATTAATTATTTAATTAATTCACAAGCAGTGGTCTCACTTGCAATTGAAGAAATACTACTGTTAACTACTTGCATGTTAGTTCTAGTGGAGACCTAGTTGAGAGATAGGTGAAAGGGTCTGGTTGACTATCAGTTGTGACTATAGTGATGCATTAAATGAATCCACACACACATTGGAGATGCTTATGAGGATTGCGCAGTCAAGGCTGGCCATATCAAAATAATTCAGAGGTTCTTGACCATTAGGGATTGCGCAGTGGAGGCAGGCTGTCAGGAGGAAGTAAATTGGTGCATGTGTGAACCAATTTTTGTATGACAGTGTGAGATGATTGTATATTGTACTAAGATCTCTTGGAGTAGAGTTTTGTATGATATTGTTTCATGATCCATGATATATACATAATATATGATAGTTGGGGTTTTTAGCTTTAATATTTCCCGGTAAAAAAATCTTGTTATGTGCAATTCATTTTTCTTCATGTGTTTGTAATTGGTGATTTAATATCCACAAAGAATTAAGTAGAAGGATTATGTGTTTAACAGTGGCTATAATTGTTAGATTAGGGGAGTCCGGTAATACATCACAGTATTGTTTAAATTTCTACAATCATTCCTTCAAGGAGTTTTATCAAGCCTTTAGTAGGTATGATTACCGAGATGTTTATAAAATAATAAATCAACTAAGAATGAAGCCTAATGAATCAGTTGAGGACTCTCTCTAATTGATTCCTTCACCTTTGTTATGAATTTCCCGAAGAATACACGAATTGGGATTTATTTAAGAAAATGTTTGAGCATTTGATTCATATCTCTTTGCACAATGAATGTGAACCTCATGATGTTTATACTTCCCCAAATCTCGTAAATCATGAGACACCTCTAATTTCAGAGGAAGAATCTACTATTCCTTTTGTTCCTTGTCCTCCTCCCATTTTAGTGTCGATGTGGGTGCCTCCTTGCGATGGTGCCGAAGTTGGGAAGTATGAAAATAAAATGGCTGATCTATTTCTTCAACCTTCATCCATTTCTCATGATTTAGATCTGATGGAGGAAACCTTGTAATGGCTCATGGATCTTAGGGTGAAGGCTAATCCTTTCATTCCTGAAGTTTACATTAGCACTCTTAACCTCAATCTTGAATCCCGTTCCACCAAATTTTTTATTTATTTAAGGGTCATTTGTTATCCTCTATCATATACGTGACATAAGTCATTGTACCATGATCTGCTTCATCAATACGCTCTACCAATTAGTTTTTCACGCTCTCTTGATTTTCAAGTTGTTGGTTCAAATTACAATCAGGTTCAAGGTGGTCATATTTCGTTGGTAGAGGAGAAACAAGGTGAAGATTCTTTCAATATTTCTTCTCTTTTTCAGAATCCTTCATGTGAAGATGGTGGTTCCTCATTCTAGGATGATACTGAATCTGGTAATCATGGTAATAAATCACATGAAATCCATTTTCTTAATCAATATTAAATACTGGAAAACAATAAATTTGACGATGATTACTGTGTTGACGTATGCGGTGATGAATGCCCTAGTATACTAGTAGATATTTTAGTGTCTCATCCATAATCTGATTTGGTCAAAGAAGATGTTCTTATCAAAACTTCCTCTTCATTTCACTATCACCTCTGCCCTAACATGTGTAGTGCATCAACTTGCGATGAAGATACTCCACACTCTTCAAGCTGTCCATCTAAAAATTTAACTTTTAAATTGACACAAGGTGGTGATATTATCCATGATGAAAATGAAGAAATCAAATCATTGAGTATTCTTTCCATCACTCATAATCTTATTTTGGATGAAGAAAATTCTTCAAATCAACTTTCTCATTAAATTTCCATGATTCATTCATGTTCAGATTTGTGATCAGGAGAATATTTTTACTTGAGTAATATGGTTATTGTTGTAAAATTTGATCAAATGAGTGACAAAGATCACTACCATCCAGCTAGTAGTACTCTTATTGAAATCAATGGTAGTAATTATCCTCACACCATGCACGATCTGGTTCAATCTTCAAAATGCGATTTTATAAACCTTAAAAGTTTTGAGACTTGTCAGGGATTCGAGGAACTTCAAATTATGTTGATTGTTATGATAGGATCTCATGACTTTGGTAAGGTCCCCGAACTAAGTGAGATCTAGTTTCTATCTTGATAAGCCTTCTGAATATGATCAGATTCATTTTCCCTTACAAGATTATCATCCTGATCCTACTCTTTTAATTGAAAATTCATTGTTTCAAAGCTCTCAGGGTTTTCCAGAGGATTATTTCGAATTTCACGATCTAATCACTAAATGGTTGGAGAAATATTAATTGGAAAGATCCATCATAAATAACATGTTTCATCCTTTTCTCATGGTTGCTAAGGAGTACAATAAATATGAAGAGAAATTTGCAAGAAGCCCTTGAGATTTTTCTTCTTATAGTTTTTAGCAAATAGGTAAGAGTGCGAAATGGTTAGAAGTAGTGGTTATGACATATCTTTCTGTTGACAAGAAATACTTTCAATTTTTTGTGCATAATATTCAAGCTCTTATATTTTTTATTGCACATTGTTTATCTCAGTTTTAATTGATCATATATTTGTGATTGTAGGTCGGGAACAACTACAGTGGCTACATTAGAAATTTCATTATACTTGACCCCAACCTTCTCAATGGGTAGGTTAGGAGTAGGTTTAGTTGAATATTAGTTTGCCTGCATATTCATATTGCATTCATTTTCTACAGTTTGTCTTATGTTTTCTGATTTTGGTTTCACATCATGTTTTGGTTTAGCCTCCTTATGTTTTGCCTTATGGTTTTGTTGGAGAGGTAAATCCCCTCAGCGGACAGAGGTGATCCATACTAGCCCAGATTGGGTCTAGAAACAACCGAGTCATGCTACGATGCAAGTTCCTAATTGCAAAAGACCAAGCTGCGACAAGAGGCCTACCTTAAGTCCTACACTGCCGTCGTTTGTGGAGAAGATGGCGCTTCTGTCCCTTGCTTTGGCAGATCACAATTCTCCCGCTCGATGAGATCGAACACCTGCACGTACAAGAAGAAACAACAAACAAAAAAGCGTAAAACCTAATACATGCAATTATGTATCAGTCAGAGAAGATACAACTCATAACATAAAACACGAACATCTGAGTGGAACCATATTCGAAGTCGCTTATTATTAATCAGAACAAAGAAAGATACAACCTGAGCTCTGATGCTAGATCTTCCTTCGGCGGGTCGACAGAGGAGTACGTCTCGGTAAAGCTTTTCGGGACAAGGACAAGTCTCTCTCTCTCTTCGGCTATCTGACGATAATCTCCTTACAATTGATTCAACTCTATTCGGGCTACCAAGACTACTTTGCTCAACCATTCAACCCCTTCATCAATGGAAGACGGCTATATTTATAGAGGAGAGGAGGAGGTTGGGATCCCTACAATAGTGGAAGGGAGGCCTTATCCCTTGGGAGGTTCCCCATAAGGTGGAAACAAGAGGCCAAAGGAGGAAGGTTGTGGTTATTCATTCGAAACCACTCCTCATGTTGTTGTAATCGAAACTTTGCCTCTTTTTTTAAAAAACTTTCCATAAGCAGATTGACACGAGTGCTTAACTAGGACAAAGCACCAACTGGCGTAGGCTCAGTGTTAATTTTCCTCATTGGTGCGAGGACATAACAGGTTACCTGCGCCAAGGCAAAAACAGGTGTTTTTAGGCGTCTGCTTAGAAAATGATCAACAGAAGGAATGTTGTCCTCATGGAAAGGGATGCAATGATGGTATTTGCAAGGCATGACACTACTTATTGATCACATAAATGACCCTCCAATGGGCGAGATGGGGATTGCAGGGATGGTGACAAATTATTGTGTAATAGGTTTGTTTCCTTGTTGTTTGGTTTATAAGACCTTGCATGAAGATGCTTTATTGGCTTAAAAGGAAATATGGAGAAACTTGAAAAGGGAAATTGTGATGACGAACAATGCTTGGCTTATCCATTGCCTCTTCTCTATCTTAGGTTTGGCATATCTTTAAAGTCAATGATGTCTGAATGAAAAATATGATTTTTCCCAGACAAAAAATCCTTTGGCCAAACTGCGAAGCTTGTATTATTAGAAATTGGAGAGAGCATCCATTGAACAAGATTCACACACAAATAAAAAATTTCTATATCAAATCACACGAATACATTACAATATTTATAGTGCTACTGAGATCCAACTAATTCCACTCTTGGAGGGAGAAGTTGAGAGAATCTCTTAACATCCTCCAACAAACCAAAAAAATGAGGCATTATCTCAAACACCCCCCCTTAATGCCTGCATTACAGAAATGGAGAACACATTAAGTTAATAAAAACATTTGTCTGCCTTGGTCTTCATTAAAATTTGTACCCACTCTGAGATCTCATAGACAACGCTCTTTTCTCCACCATTTTTGAGCTACCATTCAACCCATTTAAAATACATTTGTTTCTGACCAGCAATACTGAATTTGTAAGATCAAAGATTCTTGACACCCCCGAAGAAGAGTCTTGACATTGAACTATCCTATGGAAATATTTCCATCTGTGAAATAAACCCAAAGAATAAATTTCAATAGTCTATAGGAAAATATTCCGGATACAGAATATGATCAGTGATAAATCCTACAAAGTGACCTTTACACACAAAGATCTCATTGTATAACCTATAACCGATGCTCTTGAAGCCCGAAGCACAACAAGATTCATCAGCATATAACAAATTCACACAATCAAATTAGCCAACTGTTCTCTTGGCACCGAAGAACGTCGAGAACAAGTAATTTAAATTATGCTAAAATTGTTCATAGTTGGTTCTGCACTACATAAATCTCACAACAAATGTCACATAATATATATCTAACAAATGTACAAGCAGTTTTAATTTCTCCGGCAGTATAGCACCTTCCTCCCAAAAATTTGATTTTCCAGCAATTGCAGCCTTCGTCTTTCGCAAATAAATTTGCAGCTTCCATCGAACACAAGGTAGAAAATATCCACATATCTACTCTCTTATTACATATAGTTGACCAACAATGCAGTTGGGTCAACTCAGATGATGAAGAAACTTTGGCTTCGAATGCTGTCAATGGTGGTAGTGGCAGCAATATCAGATTTTCCAGGCTTCCATCGTTGCGGAATAGTGGTCATCATCTTCATCGCAGGCAATGAACTCGGGAATACTGAAATTACCCGATTTGGAATCCAATTCATCTTTCACATTGAGACGAGTGCGGGAGGGAAGGAGTGCTCTCAGAAAAAGCCGACCATACAAATTATTTTTTCCACTGCGTGAGTCAACACCATGGCCGCGTATGGACGAACTAGTTGAAGAAGAGCTGCTGCATGAAAATTCGTAGTGGTCATTGAAATTAGCTGCTTTGTCCCCTCCAAAGTAGTTGATGTGTAGATTGGAGGCCATTTTCTGCAATCTCGTCATTGCAATTCTTTTTTTGTTACAGGACGTTGGATGCCCTCTTGAAGGGTGTACATAGTAGTGTTTGGATTAAACTGTGAGGTGCTCTTGTTGACCCTAATTTTTGCATTTCCGTGTTGAGTGGAGAAGAATCTTATTCCTGCTCTGGCAATAAAAATCTCAATGCAAATGTTGGACACATGACTGAGTCCTCAAATTCCGCGGCTCAGATCTTTGATAGAACTCATTGAACAGAAATACAACGCATTTTTGTGCACTGCGAGAAAAGAAATCGTTGCTTGGAAATTAGTGGGATTTGCCCTCATAGCCACGATCAGAGCTCTCTTTCTCCTTCGCCACCGCTTCTTGTCGATGAAATTATTCATCATCGGGATGGATCTCTCATTATTACAGCATCTCGACAACACCTTTGCAGGCGGTGTTTGCACTGTGGTTTTCTATTTTAATGTAGCCAACGGATCATAATCACACACCAAAAAAATAAATAAAATAACCAACACAGAAAAATTTTACCCAGAAAATAAATTCACTAAAGTATCTACTATTCTACACCAATGGTTTGACAATCATTGCTCTCACATCTTCCTGGCCATCCCGTAAGGGATTTAAGCCAGTAGAGGCTTTGATACCATATTAGAAATTGGAGAGAGCATCCATTGAACAGGATTCACACACAAATAAAAAATTTCTATATCAAATCACACGAACACATTACAATATTTATAGTGCTACTGAGATCCAACTAATTCCACTCTTGGAGGGAGAAGTTGAGACAATCTCTCAACATCCTCCAAAAAACCAAACAAATGAGGCATTATCTCAAACATGTATCTTTATTAGGACCCTCATTCTTGATTCAGACTCTTATTGAATGGCGTTTCTACTTGTTGACTAGACCGAGTAGAAAAGGGAAAGGAAAAAAACTTTAAAACGAGCATGTATATTTAAATCCATCAAACAAGGAACAACCTCTCTTGATCTCAATAAGTCAGGATCCCTCTTATGCCTCGATAAATAAATAACTTCCTAAGCATAGTTATTTAAATAAAATAAGTAAAGGGTGAAAGAAAAGAAAGGCTTCCTGCCCAGAGAGGTGAAGCAATAAACTTCATCGAGGTATAGTGCAAACCTGCTAGAAGCGAAGTGATGCTTGTGTTCTCTTGAGATGACTCCGCTGGGGTAATTTTCAGGCTTGTTGGCAGTGGAGCAACACCGAGGAATATGCCTAAATGCTCAATATAATTACTATTCTTATCCCCTATCGAAGTAGTTGAGCCATGACTACTTTTATATAGATGTGCTTAAGATGAGCAAAGGATAGAGGGGAATATATCTTTTGTTACACCATTTTTTGTTTATCTAACCTGTTACTATTAGATGGACCAATGTACACCATGTAAGACCAATTTTACCCTTAGTAAAATTTCTTTCACTATGAAAAATAACTTAGTAATCCATATTTATTAAGTTGTTTATGGCCTAAACAGGAAACCCCATGAGGAAATATTGAATAAATCCACATTTGTTGGATTTTACTCAAGGAATAATTAGTTAAACAATAGTTTAAATAATATTCCTGGTCATATTTAACCCAAAACAGGAAAATTAATTAGATAAATCATTATTTATCTTATTATTTTCTAGGAATAATTATTTAAACCTTATTTAAATAATATTCCTTGTTAAATTTGACTAAATCATTCATAAATAATTAAATAAATCATTATTTATTTGATTATTACTCAACCATATCCTTAAAATAATAAATAAATTAATTATTTTATTTATTATTTCTAAATAAAGGGATTTGACCAAATTCAAATTCATTTTCCCTCCAACAAAAATAATAAAATATTCCATAAAAGTTGGATCAAGAGTTGGTTAATAATATTTTAATTATGCGCCAATATCTATACTAACTCAATATTTTGTTATTAATATAAGGGTTTTTCCATTCATTCATTACCTTTTTTTGCCTAGAGATCACTCTTGATCTATAATTTTGGTCTGACTTCGATCCTCCCATCATTTTCATATTTTCCTACCATTTTTCTCTAGGAAGACCTTGAGTTCCATTTTTTCTCCGGGTTTTCACACCATAAAGAGAGATCTTAGATCCTATGCTAAGGACTTAAAAAAGAACCCATACAAATAAGGGAGAAAGAGTCCAGGGGCGAGACCCAGGTTTAGGAGGGAGGCCAACAAGGGTTTCTACAGTAGTCTAGCACGACGCCGACATTTTCACCCTGCTCCGAGGAACAGAGAGTCTCACCCAAGGCATGCCATGACCTTACTAAGGTTGGGGTCAGATCAGATATCAATCGAGCATGGAAGATGCATAACCCATACAGAACTAAGTACTTTGAGGAAGTGTAAATACAAGACATATAACAATACTCATGCACATGATTAGACTGTTAACCAAAAATTTAAAATAGCTGCATGTTCCACTAAACCATAACACAAGACAGAACTTAGAACAACAACCTTATATTAGAAAGTATTGCATTAACAACAAAATACAATTACAATGCTCCTCAAAGCATTCCTGGCAGAATTGCTTACAATCACATCACATAATATAGAACATAACCATGATAGAGAGAGAGAGAACAGAACAACACAACATGAATAGAGCTCTCCTACGGCTCCTGCTCCCTAATCTCTACTGAGCCAATCTATTTTCTCCACTGGTCGGCTACCTATTTGTTCCGTTGCTAGTGCGACTGACAATCCTCCCTTCCTTTCCGCTCGACTGTTTACTACTTTTCCCTGATTATTGGGAATCCCACTGATTTTCTTCTGCCACTTCCCTCTATCATCTGTGCCTACTTCTGCAATAGCCGCACCACCTACTCTTCAGACCTCCGCAACCGTGACAACTCTTTGTCTACCATGGTTTTGTTCCGCCCCATGTTCTCCACAACACAAAACTATTTGGTTTCAAAAAAAGGGCCCCAAAAGGCCCCGACCACATCTTATTGACTCGTCCCGAGTCAATTGTTTCCTGCTGCCTTGGTCTCCAAAGGTCCATTTGTCTCTGTGGCCCATTCTGTTTGCTCCATTTCTTCTGCGTGTCTAAACCATTAGGGGAATTTTGAGGTCTAAAATGGGCCTCCTAAGGAAATTATAAAATGACATCATCAAATTTTAGAGGGAAAAATGAAAAAACTACTTTTTGAACTCATATTTTCAACTTATCTCCCAAAGCTTTTACTCAAATTTCGAGCGGGAGTACTCGTTGGATGCGAAATTTAATTCCTCATCCAAGGAGTACCCATGTTGCATACTTTCGATGGCTCCTACTACACAAAAAATGAGAAATACATAAAAAAACATGATTGTAATCACGTTTTTTTTATGTATTTTGGATTTTTCATGTAGAAGGGTTCATCAAAAGTATGAAACATGGGTACTCCTTGGATGAGGAATTAAATTTTGCATCGAACGAGTACTCTCACTCAAAATTTGAGTAAAAATTTTGGGAGATAAGTTGAAAATACGAGTTGAAAAAGTAGTTTTATTATTTTATTATTTTTTAATATTTTTACCTTTTTATTTAAAAAATGGTAAATCATCCCCCATGGTTGACATCATCATCTTGAATCCTATTGGTTGTTATAAATTTTATTTTTGTTGTACGTTTTTCTTAGGAGGCCCATTTTGGACCTCAAAATTCCCCTAATGAAGGGCCCCAACTCTGGGACCTTTGAGAGTGCGGATGCTTTTAGCTCTCGGAAGCTAGCAATGGCCTGCTACCATTTCTGAATGAGAAAGTCCGTTTTGGTTGTGACCTGGGCGACTTCTTTCTCTCCTGCGATGACCGGTAGACTACAGAAGACGTTATTGATCTGAACATTGGCATCGACGGCTATTTTCTGCATTGCTTGTGCAGTGGTCTTCATCGGCTGCCTGATCTCTCAGAGGGCTTGCTTAGCTGTGGCTGAATGCTCCTCAATTTGTTGTATCTGGACTTCCAGCTCCTCTTCTTGAGTGTACAGTTGGTCGAGTCCGTCTGGGTCTATGGCTTCCTGACTCTCTTTTGATATCTGCTGTAGTTTTTCTGAAACTGGCTATGACTTCAAGGTGAGCGAGGTTGAACATTCATGCAGAACCTTCAGTAGGTCATGCGCTTCCTTTGCTGCAGTACTCAGAACTTCCTGCATCCCAGCTACCTATGTATGTCGCTTTGCTATATTCTCTGTATAAATGACTGCTGGGTTTGGCATCGCGGGCCTGGTCTCCAATGCTGCCCTCAGTTCCTTGTTTTCTCGCTTGAGGTTAGAACAGGCCACTTGGACGTGAATGGACCATCCGACTATATCATCTTCTGCTATGTCACATAGTATCTGATTGTTGTGGGCTAGAGATCTTGGAAGACCTTGGTCACCATGTCTAATTGGCCCTGTAGTTGGCTCTTTTCTATCTTCAGCTGTTCGTGCTCTTCAGTAAGCGCGATAATTTGTACCTGTTGCTGCTCGAATCTCTGCTGAAGTTCTGTGTGAAGCCCTTTAGCCTACTGTGCTGCTCGCTGGATGAAATTGTATAATTGCACCATGCCCCAGGTATGGATGCTTTTAGCTCTGGAGATATCTTTATTCAGTTGGCGCTCTTGAAGCGGCTGAACTCTTGCAATGGAATTTGCTGAATGCTCTTGTGGTGACTATAGTGGTGTTGGTTGCAACGGCAGATTATTGGGGTTAACCATGCTTATATTGGGCTGCACTTGCTGAAGTATCAGGTTTGATTTCTGAATTGGATTCAGCTCTTCATTCGGGGTTGTTGTATCTTCGGTAAAAGGTGCCCCTTGACTTAAAAGTTCCTGGAAAGAAACGTGTTCAACTAGGGTTTGGTTAACCTCTGGTACCACTGATCTGCCAGAGTTAACCTCCACCTCGCCGTTTCTATTTGTTTTAGTTTGTACTTTGAATGGGTTAAATATGGTGGCTGATGTGGAGGGTGTGTGGGATGGATGATCTTTGGAGGTGAATGAGGTTGTGGCTGATGATTGGTGAGTGTGAGGAGGTGATATATGGACATTTAGAAAATAATAGGGGCTTATTGGGGGTAGCTTCTAAGTCATCTGAGGCTCTGTCACTGGCTCTTCTCTGATTGGGACCCCCGTGTCCATAAGTTGTGTTTGATCTTCCCCTGTGAGATCAATGACTTAGCTGAACATTGTGATTTTCGCCTTCTTGGCCTTGGGTGTGGCTATGGGTGGCTTTGAGGCTTTCCTCTTTTTGATGAGAGCCGTGGTTGCTACCAGTGGTGAATTAAACAAATTCAATGGTATGGTGGTGACTAGGGGACTGTGATGGAAGAGGATGCAACATTTGCGGCCTAAAATTCTGTAAATGTGGGAAACACATAAGAATCACTCATTAAGGTTTGGACTACCCAGTTAAAGCTCTATACCTTTGTATTTAGCTGCTCGATGATTGGAGTCAGTTGTAGCCACGACATCCTAGCCATTGCTTCCTCTACTGTCTCTCCTGGCAATGGATCCGACAACATGCCATCAAGTGAATAGACGTAGAATTTGCTTCTGATCTCCATTGATACTCTTGGCCACGAGCATACTTCTGCGTGAAAAGTCCGATCATCGATTTGAAATTTCAACGGCCTTATCTTAAAGGTCGATTCCGACACACATGCTGGCTGGATGTAGGTTTGCCTATGGTTAACCCAAAACCATACTTGCAAAGCGTAACTGTCCAGTAAGGTCCTTGGAATCCTCTATTGGCTTATCATGACATCAACCATATGGCTGTACCAGAATTTGAACGCCTCCTCGTTTACCTCCTTAGTGCTGGGGTCCCCTGATGTTTTCTAGGGTGTGTACTTCATTGCTAGTGGTTCGCCTGCTACCACTTCCAGAGGTTTCCTGATTCCTAGAAATGCCCATTTCCACATGGGCAGCACCATTATAAGGTAACTGTAGATGAATTCTGTGGCCCTCCTATAGTTGTCCTCACATGCTTTGAAAAACTCATTAAGCAGAAACGAGCACCAATTCAGTTGTGCCCCCTGGAGACAATGCTCCACAACTAAGATAATATCTAGTGTACATTCCCCTATGGTGTAGTGTCTCATCGTTTTGCTTGCAATCAAGTAGCAGGAAAATTTTATCGTTGGGTTTTTGATTAACTCTATCTTGGCTCCTTTTCCCCCTGTCTTGGTGTCGTACTTCTGGTAGTAGTCACCATCCCCTACTTTCTTTGATCTCTTGGACACAGTCTGGAAAGCCATGGAGACGTCTCTCCCTTCCTGCGACAACCTGGTCAATTTATGAATGTCTTCGACGTGAATTGGGATTTGTATTCCTAGCCATAGCGATCCATTATGAATTCTGCTCAGCAAAAACTTGGTGCACTGCATTGCAGCCCCTGTAGTGCTGAACACTGACAGGTTTCTTAGGTTTAGTATGGTGGACTGCTGAACACCTATAAACTCTGGAAGTATTCTTGTTGCTTCCTGTCCCACCTCTATTGCATACTTCTCCATGTAGACCTGTTTCTTCATTGCTGGAAATCAAAAGGAGTCTGTTAGGTTGGTATCAATCAACAAGGCACTAACATATTTTCTTACCAGGGATTCCATCTTCTGAATCCTCTCATCGAGCTCGTGCTCAAAAACTGCTGGTGCTACCCTGGTCATTTTAGATCTTCTCTGGTACACTTATAGAGCTGTTCCTCTTTCCTTACGAATTCCTGCTTCTGGACACCCTCCCCGCTCTTCCTCTGGTGATGTTTCCCTTGCTACACTTGCTGTTTCTGGTTCTAACTCAGACTTCTATGGCATTCTCATGGTTTCTTTCATGCAGGTTATGTAAGTAACCGGTACGCATGAGGTTGATAAGACCCCATAACTAATTAATTTTCTCTGCCTTCCCCCATGGCTATAATCGTGCGATTAGTTACTAGGTAGGGGTGGGTTCTGACAAAGCTGACTGTGGGTTTGGGGTTTGGGTAGATGTGATGGGTGATGGTTATGGCTTATTATGGAAAATTTATTGCAGCATGGATGATACTAATTATGGAAATTATTTTTGAAATCTCGTAATCCTACGGACTGACATGGGTACTATGAGTAATGATGATGGAATGATGTTCGACATGCTTTTCCTTCTGACATCGATGACACACTGGACACTACCCCCCCGACCATAATCGGTTGCGTTGCAGTCTCCGCAATGCGACATTGAATTTTTCTTGTGCTACAAAATATATTTATTGGGAATTCTATCTAATCTCTTCTCGGGTGCGAGAGATTTATTGAATCTATCTAATCTATTCTAATCTACCCTACTGACTCCCCTTAGTTGTGAGAGTTATTGAAATGAAAAGCAGAACTTACTCGTGGTAGGGTTTCAGGCGTGCGTCGTTCACCCATCTTGGCAGTACCTAGCTGTCCAGTTGTTCTAACCGAAATTCTATTGAATCTTTGATTTCAATTACGTGGTACGGTCCTAGCCAATGCATTTGCAGTTTCCCTATGAACTTCTAGTACTTACTGTCATAGAGTAAAACTTTTCCACCAAGCTTGAAATTTTTGTGCTTGATATGGTGGTCATGGCATGCTTTTTTCTTTCCTTCTGGACAGATTGGTGGAATTCTGCTAAAAACCTGTCTTCTTCCAGTGCCTGTAGTTCTTGTAACCTTTCCTTTAGTGAGTCTTCCTCTGATAGCTGGAGTGAGGTTGCGATTAGAAGACTCGGTATGAAAAACTCTGCTGGCACTATGGCTTCTATTCCGTACACCAGCAGGAATGATGTTTGGTTATTGAGCCTCTTGACAGTCGTTCTGTATGCCCACAAGGTTGTTGGTATACGTTCGTCCTAGTCGTCTCATTGAGTGTTACAGATTTTTGTTAAGCCCTTCTCTAGGATTTTGTTGAATACCTCTACCGTACCATTGGCTTGTGGATGGTAAGGGCTACTCTTGTGATTTTATACCATGAAGCTTTTGAGCAGGGATTTAATGGTAGTATTGATGAAATGCGTACCTTGATCACTTGTTAGACTTTTCGGGTAGCCAAATTTGTTGATTATGTTTTCAAATATGAACCGTGCCGCTGTTTCGGCTATGCAATCCTTCACTGGCATTGCCTCTGTTCATCTTGTCAAATATTTTGTTGCTGTGATGATATAACAGGCCTGTGAATGTCTTGCAACAGGTGCAACCGGGCCTATAAAATCAACTGCCCATTTTTCAAATGGTTGTAGTGCTTTTATCGGGTGCAGTGGAAGCTTGTCTCTGTGTGATGGACATCTCGTCCTCTGGCAAACATCGCATTTCTTTACGAATGCCTTACTGTCAATGTGTATCGTTGGCCACCATAAGCCCGCCTACAGTACTTTACTAGCTGTCGGTTTAGCTCCTACATGTCCTCCCGAAGCTCCAGAGTGGCACTCCCACAGTACGACTTCCCTCTCATGGTCTAGGACACGTCTTCGTAAGATTTATTCCAACCCCATCTTGTACAAGTGTCTTGCGATGAGCTGGTACTCTACTGCTCGGACTACTAGGTGTCTTTTCTGTACTGCAGTATATTCTTTTGGGCGCTGTCCTATTGTTAGGTAGGTTGCGATATGATCTAGGTATTGTGGGATGGATTCTACTCTCAAAACATCAACGCCTGACAGCTGATCATCCAGAGATCCTTTGTTTTCTCCATTTTCGAGCCTTGATAGGTGGTCTAGTCCCACGTTCAGTCGCCTAGGTTTGACTATCACCTCGAAGGTGAAATATTGAAAGAGTAGGAGCCATCTGCATATCCTTCCTTCTAAGACTGGTTTGTTTACTAGGTACTTCAAAGCTGAATGGTCTATAAAAAACTTGAACATACCTCCCAATAGGTAGTGCGAAAATTTTGAAGGGAATACGCCATTGCTAATGCTTCCCGCTTTGTCGTGGTGTAGTTCCGTTCCGCTGTTGATAATTTTCGACTTGCAAAGTACACTGGGTGATCAACTGTAGTGTCCCCTGGTTGGGCTAGAACTGCTCCGAGTGTGATGCTCAAAGCATCGATGTGGACATGAAATTTCTTTTCCCAATATAGATGAACCAATATTGGCACACTCGCCAATTTTTCCTTCAAAGTGTTTAGGGCCATTGTGCATTTCTCTGTCCAGTTGAACTATTCTGATTTCTGCAACATCTTCTCCAATGGGGCTATTATCTTCACGTAGTTGCGGATGAATCGCTTGTAGTAACCTGTATGGCCTAGAAATGACCTTAACTATTTCACAGTTTCTGGAGCCTCCATGTTGATTATCACTGCTACCTTTGTTGGATCTACGCAAACTCCTTGTTTGCATACAACGTGTCCTAACAATGTTCTGAACGACACTGCAAAGATGCACTTCTTTAGGTTCAATGAAATCTGTAGTTTTCTACATCTATCAAACATAATTCTCAATAGTGTTGCATGGTATTTTAATAGGCTGTAGATGGTCCAGTCATCCATATAAACCTCCAGGAATTTGTGGATGTAGTCACAGAATGCTACTATCACAATGCGTGAAAATATTACTGGCGCATTCTTCAAATCGAATGGCATTACATGATATGCGAAGGAGCCCCATTCGGTGGTTAAAGTTGTATTTTTCTTATCTTCCTCAACTATCCTTACTTGATGGTACCCTGAGAACCCATCTGTTAAAGAATACGCCTCGTTCCCTGCAACATTGTCTAGGACTTCGTCACTGAACGGGGTGGGGAATGGGTCATGTATACAGGCGTTGTTCAAGCTCCTATAGTCAACACAAAATTGGATTTCCGCCTTATCCTTTTGTCTTTGTATGAATATGGGAATTACCCATTTTGCTTCCTCCACCGGGAAGATTAACCCTGCCTTTAACATTTTGTCAATTTTTGCTTTAACCTTTTCCTTCACCCTTAGATTCAATCGATAGGGTCTGTGTTTGATTGGTCTTGAATCGGGCTTCAGAGTTATACGCATTTATCCTAGGTCCCCTTTGATTCCTTTCAAGTCTTCTATGGACGATGGGAACAAGTCCTCATATTCTTTTAGTAGAATGAATATTTCCTTAGTCATCTTAGCATCCCAGTAATCCCCAATTGATGCCATTTTGGGCTTTTCTTCGGTCCCAATGTTCATTTTCTTAGTTTTTAGTGGTATCAAATGAATTCCTTCAGTTTTCAGGTCTTCCTGAATATCCCTCTCCCCCTCTATTTCTTAAAAGTACAGATGTCTAAGTCCCTCTAGATCATCATCGTCCATTTCAATGTTTATCTTTTTGCAGGCTACCGACTACCGGATGATTTGGTTTGGGAGTGGTTGCTCATCATCCTCCTGATTCTCTGGGGAGAAAAATAACCTTTTAATGGCCTGTAATTCTTAGGTGACTGGTTCTGTTCTTCCTTCAAATAAGAAGCACTGTGTAAATTTCCCTGTAACTTCTTGCCAAGTGCTAGTTCCCCTTTTCCTCTCTTCCATTAGGTACCAGGCTTTTGGAATCACATCCAGTGAGTGTATAAAATTGTGGACCCATAGCTCCTGTGGGTATCCTGCAGTGTTCCATTGATCTTCACACTCTTTCAAATGCTTTTTGGGATCTGAGTCCCCCTGGAATTTTTGAGTGCATTGTGGTCCTTCTTCTTCTTTAAACCTGGCTTTTAGTGCTGCTACAACTCTGTCCCATCGCGATAGTGAGTTGTGGTGGTTACTCCACCATCTTGCAGATGTGGATTTTAAGGCCACATCCATGAGTGGGACCCTATGATCCTTTGGTACTTTATCTTTTATTTTGGAAATGAAAGTATTTACAATGTTCATATCAGATAAAGTTGGGTAATCTCTTACCTTAGTTCCGATCCAATTGATTCTTCTAATGGTGGTGCATCTCCTTGTGTTGGTCTCATATCCCTCTTGCTTCCAATCATCCCAGGCTATCTCTGATCCCAAGTCTGAGCTTTGAATGATTCTCTAACTTATATACCCTCTTGCTATAGGGTTGATGTAATCTTCCCTTTTTCCTGCAGTCATTTGATAAAGATGGTCAAGAAGCTGAGCATCTTCTCTATTATCAATAGACTCCGTGTATCGGGGACCTTGATACAGGTCGAGCGGCTGGGTGACTCTGACCTTTCCGTCCTCAAAGATCATCAGTTCCTTCTTTAAATCTATTACTGCGTAGTTTTCAAAAGCCCAGTCGATCCCCAGTAATGCTAGATAGGGATATTTGTCTCCCATAATGTCAATGATCTCAAAGTCCGTGTATGTCTTTACTCCCGCAACGTCGATTTTGACCTCCTCCAGTTTTCTTATGGGCACAATGTAGTGCTGGTTTTCCATACGGAGTTGAATTGGTGAGTATGTTAGCCTTGGCTTCCCCCATGCTTCCCATGTTTTTCTTGGGAAGATATTTACATCAGACCCTAGATCAAGCATTGTGTCCTTAATTTGGAATCTCGCAACTTGAGTATTCACCCGGAACTCTTTTCCTGTCCTTCTATTATTCCTCTTCGCTCTTTGTATATATTTCTATGTTGTGTCATTTGAATCCCCTAGCTCTGTGGCCTTCTGCATTACTATTTCTAGGTTCTTCTTTAATTGTTCCAACATTGGCGCATTGCTAACAATTTTTAGAAATAGACGGAACCATTCTTCAATTGTAGTACCTGAACTGGCTTGGTTCTCATCATCTTCTTTGGTTTGTGGCAATTCAATTCCTTTGCTTCCCCCAAGCTGGGAAAATGTTTCCAATGCTTATTTAAAGAATTTCTTCTGTCTTTCTAGCCTGAACATTGGCTTTGGAGTTGTTGGCCTTACCAATTTTATCGGGTCCATCATTTGTGCATCTTCCCCAGTTCATTTGCCTCCTCTCGTCACTATGGCCACATTATGCATGGCTTGAGCTTCTATTATTCTCGACTTTCTATTTACCAGATTTGTTCCTCTTTTTCTGGCTCTTTCTTCCCATTTTTTAATGAGCTCTAGGCAGTCCTCTGTTGCATGCGTGTTAACCCTGCACTGAGAGCACCAGGGTCTTATAGGAAGTGGACATTCCCTAGCTACGTGGCCCTCTTGGTCACAGTTGTAGCATCGTACTGGTCCCTTTCCTCCCGCTCGACCTCCTCTCATGCTTCCTCCTTGTCTTTTGGGAGCCTCATTCAATATATATGAAGGCCTGTCCAATCATTCTGCCAAGGCATCCAGAGCCCTACATTACTCTGTGCTATGTGTGGCAGACACACAGAACCCACAATATATGTTTTTCAGAACATTGGAGTATTTCTACAATATGGGGCATATGTGTGGTGAATGACCCATGCTTTTACATATTTTGCAATATTCACTTGTCATTGAATTCTGTTGTGCGGGGAACCCCGTGTACAGGTGTTTCGGTGGATATAACCCCTGGGTGTTTATCTGTGCAACCCCTCCTGCTGGCGGAGCTCCCGGTGCCCCTGTCGCTGATGTTCCCACATTCTAGCCCCGTAGCAGAGGACATTTGGTTACCACGTGTCCTTCTATTATACAATGCGTACACCATATGTTTGGCCTCGCTGGACACATTGGCTGAATTTCTTTCAATTTATTTGTCAGGCTAGCTATTTGATGCTGTATTCCTAGTATGGAAGGGTCTTGAGCTGATGCTCCTCCTTTAAATTCTTGCAGATATCCCACCATGGCCTCTATCTTCATAGCCTGCTCCAATGCATCTTGCAACATCTCGATCTTCTATTGTGTCAGCAGGGTTCTTGTCAGTGGGAGAAGAGCCTTGATAAACCAATCCCTTTGATGGTTCAGATCGATCGGATAGCTGAGCTTTCCAATCTCATCCTTGAATCTCCTCATTAGATCCCATGTAGTTTCCCCCTCTCACTGCTTGATCTCCCACATATCTGACAAACCCTGCTGATTTGTTTGGGGTAATTTGAATTCCTTCATGAAATCCCTCTTTACATCATCTAACGTAGGGTTATGATGAGTCTCGAACCATTTTATGAACTAGCGCAGAGCTCTCTCCCTGAGAGTAGTTTGAAATTATACCAACTTACCTGTTTCTGGTGTCTGTCGAGCCCTCCATATGGCTTCACAGATGTACCAGTGTTGTTCCACATCATCATTACCCCTCCCAGAAAAATCTGGGTACCGATTAAATGAACCTGCCATGCTTCTTTGTGTGGGGTTTACTAGAACAAATCCCCTGACCCCCGGTTGTGAAATGGTAGTGCTAGAACTGTTGCTAGTGTGTATTACTGCTATGGGATGAACACTATTCAACTTACTCAATTCCTGTAACTTAACAAAAATTTCACCTAGTGGCTGATAGAGTACTAGGGGAAGGTCGGGAGTAGAGCTACTTGAACTTTGGGGAATATATTTACCTAGGATTATGGGTGTTGGCCCTTCTCGGAATAGCTGCTCCATCCAAACATGCAACTCCACATCAGACATCTCCTCGGGGCACGCATCATTTCCGTCGTACTTCTTTCCCTTCTCTGCTTGGGCTAGGCTCCTATACACCTACTGCACTTCCTTGGTGGTCGCCCCTATATCCTGGGAACCCATCTAACCTTCCATCTCCTTCGTCGTCTGAGGTGCCTCTTCCTCGTCTTTTCTCTTCCTTTCATGTCTTTTCAATTCTTTCATCACCCTTTCTCACCACTTCTCAGCAAGTTGCGCCCTCCGATGTGCTCGTCGTTCCCTCAACCTACTAGAGGTCTCAGCATATTCCCCTTTTCAACGTAATTGTAGCATCTCTCCCTCAGCTCCTTCCCCCAGTATTGGAGGTTTAGGTCTCCATCTCAGACTTTTGGAACTCCATCAATCCTTCGTCCACCATCAAAGCCTTGATCCACAAGGTGATCTCCTTCAATAACTCTCTACGGATCCCTGATCTGAATATGTCCTCAGCTTTCGAGAAACACTGGTAGCATTCAGCTGTGAACTCTACTATGTATCCTTCCAAGGTAGATTACACCCAGAAATATAAAAGCTCAGGTCAAATAGGTATCTAATCGATGGAGTGCTACCAGATCTGTGTGCACCCACTTGCGACAGACTTTCCGCAAGCCTCTCGGGGCTGTCATGGTCTGTAGTCTTCACAACCAGTTGTAGAGCTCCTCGGGAAAATTTCCCCATAAGATCTCGTAGATATAACTGGCATATTCAAAGAATAGAATCTGGTTCTTAACAATTTTCTCTTTTTTCTGTCTCACTTCCACTTGCTGATTTATGAAATGATCTAGGTGGTTATCCCGCCACTTTCATATTTCTTTATTGAAGATCCGTGATACCATGATCTAACTCCAGAATGAGATTTTAGGTCCTAGCAATAGAACCATTTGTTGGCGAGAAAATAGGTCTCAGGGGCGAGACCCAGGTTCAGGGGGAGGCCAACAAGGGTTTCCGCAGCAGTCTAGCACAATGCCGACATTTTCACCCTGCTTCGAGGAACAGAGAGTCTCCCCTGAGGCATGCCACGACCTTACTAAGGTTGGGGTCAGATCAGATATCATTCGAGCATGGCAGATGCATAACCCATACAGAACTAAGTACTTCAAGGAAGTGTAAATACAATACATATAACAATACTCATGCACATGACCAGACTGCTAACCAAAAATTTAAAATAGCGGCATGTTCCACTAACCCATAACACAAGACAGAACTTAGAACGACAACCTTATATTAGAAAATATTGCATTAACAATAAAAGACAATTACAATGCTCCTCAGAGCATTCCTGGTAGAACTGCTTACAATCACATCACATAATATAGAAAAGAACCATGATAGAGAGAGAGAGAACATAACAACAAAACATGAACAAAGCTCTCCTACAACTCCTGCTCCTTGATCTCCACTGAGCCAATCTCTTTTCTCCGCTGGCCGGCTACCTATTTGTTCCATTTCCAGTGTGACTGACAGTCCTCCCTTCCTTTTCCCTTGGTTGTTTACTGCTTTTCCCTGATTATTGGGAATTCCACTGATTGTCTTCTGCTGCTTCCCTCTTCCATCTGTGCCTGCTTCCACAACAGCTGCACCACCTGCTCTTCATATCTCCGCAACCGTGAAAACTCTCTATCTACCATGGTTGCGTTCCACCACATGTTCTACGCAACAAAAAACTATTTGATTTCAAAACAAGGGCCTCAACACCATCCCATTGAGGGGGATTGGTAACATCTTTCTATGTTCCCTTCCTAGGTGTAAAAAATACAAAAAATTCTTAAAAAATATTCTTGTCTTGTCTATTGGATGCATGGAGCAACTCTTTCTTTTATTTACTGCTTAATGTCTTTTACTGCATAGATCTAGATTTTGCAGCATTTATCTTGGTCAACTAATTCCAGATCTAAATAAATTGGCAGCCATCTTTGATGTTGGGGTTATTTGTTATGCACATCTAAACTGGACTTTTTTCATACACTTGCGATGAGAATTCCTACTAACAACTGGCGACTCCACAAGGGTTTATGATTACGACCTCTCTCGTTTTTATGATCCTTGCATGAATAGCTGCTTCAAACCTTAGGATTTCTCTTCAGCTTCTTGTTTTTCTTTTCTTGATGTTGTTTTTAATCTATAAAATCCTAAAACAATAGAAATTCTAACTTCCATGTGTTTTTGGACCTATTGCACAGGTGACAGGCATCAGCCTCAGCTGAGACGACAATTTTTTCTGAAACCTGCTCCCGAGAGTGCTAGAAGTGTAGGTCACACTTTTTGGGCCAAAATCTGTGACCTGGAGCTTGAGGGTGCAGAAAACAGGCCTAAACCTGCGACCTCTATAGAAAACAGGTTAGAAACTGCGACCTGAACGTTTTGCGGGAATTTTTCTAAGATTTTTCTGGGTTTGTCTAGGCCTCTGTTCAGGGTTGCCTAACCTCCGTCTCTACCTATTTTGGACCTGTACTTGCTCTGTTTTACTCATAAAAGTGGGAACCTAGCCCCCTAGGGCTTCAGTACCCTCCACCTTTCTAGGAGGATTTTTAGCTGCTGTAGGTCGTCTGAAATTTCAGTGTGTTCAACCATTTTTCAGATCTGATCCCTTACCTTCAAATCCACTTCAGATTGGTTATTCATCCATCCAAAACACCTCTTTTTAGTTTTTTTTGGGTCCTCCTCTAGGGTCCCCTCCATTTCCCTCTAGTTTTTTGCTGTTGTCTGCACCTATTTATAGCAGATTTGACCTTTAGATCATTTTCCCTCTCGAATTTAGATCTATTGGCTATTTTGGTGTGTTTTGACTAGATTTTTTCCCACCCACAGACTAGTTGTTGAGAGGCCTGCCTCCTTAGGTTTATATTAATGCATAATTAGCTATTTATTTTCTGTTATTTCAGTTTCATTTACTGTTATATGTAGGTTTATTTACAGTTATACATCACACTTTTTCTTTTCCTCTACAAACATCTGAGTTTAGAAATTAAAATTTACACACTTAACACACACACCCTAAGTGAAGGAGAGCCTAGTTAACACCGCCAAGCAAATACTTTAACATTGTAATCAATGATACTGCACCTCTCTGCTCTTGTTTCAACATTTTAATCATTTGATCCCGCACCTCCTTGCCCTTATTAGTCTCTCTTCCCTTTGCGCCGTGTTTGTGCTTCCATCATTGCGCCCCCAAGGCATTTATCTCGGAGACTTCTTGGTCTTCATCCTCAGTTTCTGTTAGGAATACTTACTCATCTGCGTAGGATTCAAGTTAGTCCTCCTTCGAGTCCACATTCCGACTCCTCTTCTGTTTCATTGGGTTCCCCTTTTGGTTCCGTCCTTGGTTCTCCTCTTGTCACCTTCACCATGTCTGGTTCACAACCTAACGCTGGTGGTAGCCCCGACCCTAATCCTGGGAATACTATAGTGGGACCACAACAAGAACTTTCCCAACTGCTCCCTTGATCCCCTATGTGGCAGGCCTCAATCTTCCTGATTTTAACCAGTTGATCAATGACCCTATACGCCATGACACTGGTTGGCCTGCTATGCCAACCACACTCCCTTCTGACATCCCCAAGTTTGAAGGTCTTGCTGGAGAAGATCCTACAAACCATGTTTGATCTTTCCACATGTGGTGTTCGTCTAACTCCATTACTGATGACTTTGTCCGTCTTCGATTGTTCCAACGTACGCTTACTGGAGAAGCTTCTAAGTGTTATGTTGATCATGCCTCCTCCTCTCATACCACCTTTGCAACTCTTTCTCGGGATTTTCTGTCTTATTTTCAGCTTCCCCTTCTGTTGGGGAGGTAAATCCCCTTTGCGGATAGAGGCAATCCCTACTAGCCCAGATCGGGTCTAGCAACAACTGAGTCACGCTAAGACGCAGGTTCCTAGTTACAAAAGACCAAGATGTGACAAGAGGCCTACCTTAAGTCCCATGCTGCTGTTGCTTGCAGAGAAGATGGTGCTTCCATCCTTCGCTTTGGCAGATCACAATTCTCCCGCTCAGCACGTTCGAACACCTGCACGTACACGAAGAAACAACACACAACATAAAACCTAATACATGCAACCATATATCAGTCAAAGAAGATATAATTCATAACATAAGACATTAACATATGAATGGAACCATAATCAAAGTCATTTATTATTAATCACAATGAAAGAAAGATAAAACCTGAGCTCTGACGCTGGATCTTCCTTCGGCGGGTCGACAGCGGAGCACATCTTGATGAAGCTCTTTGGGAATGGGACAAAACTCTCTCTCTTCGGCTTTGGCTCTCAGAGGATGTCTGGAAATAGTCTCCTTACTACTGATTCAACTCGTAGTTCTATGAGCATTAAGGCTACCAAGATTACTAAGACTACTAAGACTACTAGCTTGCTAAAGGGAAAATGGCAAGCTTATATAGATGGTGGAAGGGGAGTTGGGATCCCTACAATGGTGGGATTGGACCTATCCTCAAGGAAGCTTCCATGATAGGTGGAAAACCACTTCCCCTACATGGAGATTCGGAGCCAAACCTCCCAACTCATTTTAGAGACTCGTTCAGGAGTTGGTTGGAATCAAACTTCCGCCATTTATTTTTTAAAAACAATCCTTATTAAGCTTGGCAAGAGTAATACACTGGGACAGAGTGCCAGTTGGCGCGCCCTCTTTGGTGGATTTCCCCCATTGGCGCAAGGGCTGAACTGGTTGGTCGCGCCAAGGCCAAAAGGTCTATTTTTAGGTTTTTCTACAGGAAACTCTCTTCAGAGGAATGATTGTCCTTGTCAAGGGGGATGCCATGAAAGTGATTTCAGGTCATGTCACTGCTCATAGCTCATGGAAAAGGCCCTCCAATGTGCAGGACGGGGAATTTCAGGGACGGTGACAAATTACTATGTAACAGATGCCCCCTAAAGCATGAGGTCCGAGAGAGAGAGAGGGGTGAAATGCTTTACGAGAACGTGTCCAATTGAAAACACTGCCATCGGAAAACCTGCGTAGATAAGTAAAACTGATATCTCAAATACATGATATGTGGTATGGGTGCAGCCATCCATAATAGAGTATACAATAATCAAGATCCGAGGAATGGACGCATCCATCCAATGAGGATCGATAAATAGACTCAGATATGATCGCAACCATCCAATCAATGAGTCATGTGATCAATCATGATAATCCACAAAACCCGCAGCCTAGATCCTAACAGAAAAAATCCAGGGTCTTGCACTCCATCTCGACCCGAACAGAGTACAAGTTCTAGCATGTGAATAACTGAGCTGAAGTCGAACATGCAAGAATATCGTCTGATTACCAGCCAATGATGAAAGCCGTTAACAGATGCGAGAGGGACCACCAATAATGACAATGGCCCTCAAGGTACTATAGGTACAATCCATGGAATGTGAATAGTGACCTGGCATCGAACACCCGCAGAATCATCTGATTGAAGGTCAATGATGAAAACCTTGCGTCGAATGCGAAGAACCTGCCATTGAGGCATGCAGGCTCCAAGGTACCAGAAGGGAGTCTCTAGATTAGCTTCCTAGATAATGAGCTGAAGTCGACAGGAAGTAACCTTGATCGAATGTGGGTCATAGTGCTTCCCACATCATCGACGCGAGAGAGAGGAACACAATGTTTGTGAATAAGGATTAGATGAGAATCAGAGGAAGGTTGAAACTGCAAAGGTCAACTTCTCTTGAACATATCGGTGGCACGACAGTGGACCTGGCAGTATTTGACATCAAAAGATCAGAGGTCATGATGACGAGGCAAAGGGTAGATGAGAGGTCAAAAGGGATTACCCAAACCCACGGAGGAAAGTAGAGAACGAGATGAGATGTCCCCAACCCGACATGAATGCAGACAAGTGCCATGTTCAAGAGCGACATACTGCCATCATGACGATGATACTGGTTCCATTTTCCCCACCATTTCTAGCGAGTACATCTTTATTTTTACACAAGCTTGAAGAGGATAGCATATGCTTGTCATATAATTTTGTCCTTCGGACAAATCCAACCTAGTACATTTAACAAGCCCTAGGAAGGAGAAACTCTAGTATCATCATTATGACAGAATCTGATTTCATTAGGTTTTAATGAGTCTGAAAATGGAAGAACTCGACGTCTTTTCATATTTAGAGAGTTTGAAAAGACAGCTGAAAAGTAAACTCCAACAGTCCCTTTTCATAAATAGTTCCTCAGATCCAAAAAGGTAGAAAAATGTGTCTGAGAAAGCCTCCTAGTCGCGATAGGCTAGGGTATTCCTTTTTTTTAAATAATATACCCCAGCTCGAAAAAGGGGTAAACGTATACTGAGTAGATGTCGTTTCACAACCAATTTAACGAGATAAAAACGACAAGTGACTCGGAAATTTTTTCACAAGTCAGAGCCTGAAAAGAAATGAAAGTCATCTTCCTGAGTGAACTGTACAAGGGAGAAGCAACCTGCTCCGGTAATGGTGGAACTACTCGTAATTGGGCAAATTTTAAGAGGTTGGCTAACAAGACAACTCATCGCAACGGTTCCTCAGGAATGGGTAAAACAACCAAGTGAAGGCATATGATCGGCCAAGCAGATAGTGACGATGGAGTGAGAAAACCAAGGCTCATCTGGCAAAACAGGCTAATAAAATGGCAATCACAAGAGGTAAAATGGGAATGGTTTCATTTTTACACAAGCTTGAAATCAGAAAACTCTGCTTGAAGTTGGTTTCATTTTTACACAAGCTTGAAACAAAGATAAACTATGCTTGAAACCGGTTTCATTTTTACACAAGTTTGAAACGGAAACAAACTATGCTTGAAAAAGTAAGCATGCCCCCAGCATGGTGACTCAATTCGAGGTACATGCCCCCCAAGCTTCAATCCATATGAAATGCAGATGGAGTGAAGGTTCAAATTACGAGATCAAGAGAAAGACTCGACTGGGATTTTACGATAACTTATCAAATACTTGAATTGAATGGGAATGTGTTTCATTGTTTTAATGGGGTTGACACATTAAAAGAACTATCCTTAGAACATCTTGTTTCATTTTTTAAGGAGCTTGACACAAGGAAACGAAATGAGCTCCAAAGAGCTTGTTTCATTTTTTAAGGAGCTTGACACAAGAAAACGAACTCTGCTCCGACGACCTTGTTTCATTTTTTAAGGAGCTTGACACAAGAAAAAGAACTGTGCTCTGACAGAAACTTATCATGATGAATAAGAAGTCATGGCTTCCAAGAGTTCCATACTAGATGGGAGAACAACATCTCGGAAATCAGGACCCAATGCCCCTAGCACACTATGCACGATGGCATCATCACTGAGTACAGGCACGGGGTGGGTAGCCACATAGTTGACCTGCGGTGGGGCAAATACAACAGGTGGATAAAAAATAGGAAGGGATGATGGCGGGCCAGCTGCCACATCAGGACCAAAGAACAAAAGCCGATCAATGGTCACGATCCATCCTTTATGTGGAAAACAGACCACACGAAAAAGGGAGACAAGCGCTCCCATGGCATAGGTGTAATCGCGCCCCAAGAGAAGATTGAAATCCAAGGGGCCTGGAACAACCATCATGTCCATATGGACGGTTTTACCTCCCAATGTAACAGGTAACCTTGGAAGGATTCCTAACGGTTGACTAATTCTTCTGTTAAACGCCAACATATTCTGCGTAACAGGCACCAACGGCGGCAAACCGAAAGCTTTCCAAGTAGTTGAGGATAGAACACTAACATATGGACCTTCATCTATAATGGTGCTTGGTACGACCAGACCAAAGGCCTGTACCGTTATCTCGAAAGGCACATAAGACGGAAGGCGGTATCCCGAAAATCGATTCCAATCAAAGGAAGCGACCAAACTACCTGGAGGGGCTACCATCGAACCGAGATGGTCTTTCCCTGGTGTTACAGGAGAAGAAGGAGCATCCTCCATGACTTCCATCACGGAGTCGGGAAGGGTATCCTCCGAGACCTCCATCATGGGAGGCGAAGGAGCAGCTTCTTGAGGTATAGGGATAGGAGAATCTTTCTCCAAGTCTGAGGAATCTGAAGAAACAAGAAGAACCTGAGGGACGTGAGATCCACTCTCAATGGAAAAGACCTGGTGCACCGCAGACGGGGCCAATTCAACCGATCCCACAAGCAATGGTTGGGCGGGCATGGATTTCTGAATTTGAATTTTCGGGGGAGCGAGATTGACCAAGGATGACTCTTTACCAATCGTAGGATCAGCTGGTGGAGGACTCAAAGAAAGCTGTTTGTAACCAACCGGAAGGCACGGTGCAGAAACAACCGAGTTGTCTAAAACTCACTTGGCTTCATCCATATACGGACAAAGGTGAATGGCATGGTGCCCAACACACAACTTACAGGGATTGGTAATCTTACCTTGCTTCTTAAGAGTTTTACCAGCACTAGCTGAAGATGTGCCCCCAACCTAACTCCCGGAAGCCAAAGGAAACCGTGGACGATCGTTGGACCATACTTCGAGCACCTTGGGAATGCCATGGCAATCTCGAAGAAGATGGTTTCCCTAGCATATCATCCAAGGGAACTTAACTTTCCACAGAGGGTTGGAAGGTTTATCAAGGGTAGAAGTTTTAGGAGCAGTAGCTGTAGCCTTAGTCTTATTCTTCTTTGTCTTCTTCTTCCTCTTCTTAGCCACCTCGTTACTCGAATCCAGAATTTCACCAGGTGAAGAAAAAGAGGAGGACGCAGAAACAGGTGAAGAAGGGGAGAGGTCTACCTTGGAATCAACATGGCGTTGTTCAGGCGGAGGGACAAATTAAACAGTTGCCGGGACATTCGGGACCAAAGAGGTTGATAACAACCAAACAGGCAACCCAACAGTTAACCTAGGAAGGGACAACGTTTCCATGTAAGGAGCACCAACATTTCCAAAAGGAGGAAAAGGACTAGGATTCCCATCGGAGGGGAATCCTTGGTTGGTGAACTCCGGAAAAGTTTCCATTAGAAACAACTTTAGAACAACACCCTAAGGAAACTAACTTTAACCAGGAATATTTCGTGGGTAGTTAACTTTTAAAACATTGAAACAAAACTCTACCGTTTCATCTTTTAAGATTCGAGAAACAGGCAAAAGGTGACTCTATCGCTTTCAGATTGGAAACAAGCGTGAAAGGACAAGTGATTGATGATCTTTTCAAATTTATGGAGTCAGTAAAGATCAAACTGACTACTCTGGAACTCTAGGCAAAAGGCGGTACCAGATATCCGTGAACTGCAATATACACCTTGGTTAAAAAATGAAAGAGAAATCAACTAAGGACTTGACGTACGTGCAGGCAATATCCCCGAATGCTATGTCTGGTGTATCACGGGTATAAGGCGGCAGACTTGGCTTCCTACGGATAAAGGATAACACCCTAGCGAGGTCTCCCTTTATATACGCGATGGTACGGGAGGACAAGTCCATACTAGTGCTGTCTAAAGCCAAGAGGCGAATGACAACTACTAGGTTTAATGATACCGGAACACGTCACTAGCCTAGACCTATAAATATTTCGTTAATGTTTCAATGCTGCCTTAAGTTAAATTGAATAAATTTTAGAGTTAATCTTCAATTATGTTTCAATTTCCAGGCCCTACCGAATGTTATGTCTCAAAATCCTCTAAACGCACACTACATGCCACAATATATCACTTTGTTCGATGAATAGCTAACTACGGGAAGGTTTAGAGCTTTCACACAATAGAAAAATGATCACAAAACAACCACTAATGTCTCTGATGCACACTAATGAAATTAAAAGCTTTTCCATTAGAGTTATATAACACCAATAACGTAGAAAAGTTTCCAATTTACACTAACTAATCAAAAGCAAAAGACTTGTTTTTGTATTTTCAATGTTTTAAGAGCAAAATGCACTAAGAAAAATGAAAACTAAGAACAAGACCAATTCGAGAAATGATATCGAAAGAGTGAAAGCAAGCAATTTCACTCAATACAAAAAACACAATCAGACCTCAAACTGATGGAGAAATCCCTCAAATCAAAGAGGAATCCCAAAGACTCAAACAAATCGTGTAATCTAGGCTCGAAATGAGACAAAGCAAAACTTGAATGAGAAAGATAGCAATCACTCAAATAAAACAATAAAAGAATGGAAAACCACCAAAAGAATGCAAAGAAGCAACAACGAAGTTGACTGGACAAATGAAAACCAAAAACTGCCACGAGAGGCTCAACACACTATAGCACCTAGATGCCCTAGGGCTAGAATGTAAAATCGATAGTAGAGGGAAAACAACAGGAGGATATAGGTCACAAACAGTCAACCAAGGCTCCAGGACACTTAGCCGGTAGTCGAAAAAATGACACCAAAACCATAAATCAAGCTCAAAAAGCTCAGAAAGAAGCAAACCCTAGCACCACACAGGATTGGCGCGACTGTCTGGATGCAACTAGAACCAGAACAAGATTGGCACAGGGGATGAACTAACAACAAGTGCCAGTTGGCGCGACTGTCAGGGCAAAAACCGCGCCAGTCGAGTTTACTAATATCAAAAATAAAAAAGAGCAAACAGGGAGCAGATCAGGTATGGTGAGGCTAAACAGAGGTTTAACACTAGAAAAAGGCGAACCAGAAGAGTTGATCAAGTAGACAAGACCAAAATCAACTGAAAAGACAAGACAAACTCCAATCAATGTCTCCCTAGTGGAGTCGCCAGTTTGTTGGATAGGTAAATCCCCTATGCGGACAGAGGCGATCCCTACTAGCCCAGATCGGGTCTAGCAACTACCGAGTCACGCTAAGACGCAGGTTCCTAGTTACAAAAGACCAAGATGCGACAAGAGGCCTACCTTAAGTCGCATGATGTTGTTGCTTGTAGAGAAGATGGCGCTTCCGTCCTTCGCTTTGGCAGATCACAATTCTCCCGCTCAGCATGTTCGAACACCTGCACGTACACGAAGAAACAACACACAACATAAAACCTAATACATGAAACCATATATCAGTCATAGAAGATATAATTCATAACATAAGACATGAACATATGAATGGAACCATAATCAAAGTCGTTTATTATTAATCACAACGAAAGAAAGATACAACCTGAGCTCTGACGTTGGATCTTCCTTTGGCGGGTCGACAACGGAGCACGTCTCGATGAAGCTCGCCAGGAATGGGACAAAGCTCTCTCTTCAGCTTTGGCTCTCAGAGGCTATCTGGCGATAGTCTCCTTACTACTGATTCAACTCTTAGTTCTATGAGCATTAAGGCTACCAAGACTACTAAGACTACTAAGACTACTAGCTTGCTAAGGGGAAAATGGCAAGCTTATATAGATGGTGTAAGGGGAGTTGGGATCGCTACAATGGTGGGATTGGACCTATCCTCAAGGAAGCTTCCATGATAGGTGGAAAACCACTTCCCCTACATGGAGATCTGGAGCCAAACCTCCCAACTCATTTTAGAGACTCGTTCAGGAGTTGGTTGGAATCAAACTTCCACCATTTATTTTTAAAAAACAATCCTTATTAAGCTTGGTGCGAGTAATACACTGGGATAGAGCGCCAGTTGGCATGCCCTCTTTGGTGTATTTCCCCCATTGGCGCGAGGGCTGAATTGGCTGGTCGCGCCAAGGCCAAAAGGTCTATTTTTAGGGTTTTTTACAGGAAACTGTCTTCAGAGGAATGATTGTCCTTGTCAAGGGGGATGCCATGAAAGTGGTTTTAGGTCATTTCACTACTCACAGCTCATGGAAAAGACCCTCCAATGTGCGGGACGGGGAATTGTAGGGACAGTGACAAATTAATGTGTAGCACCTTCGTTATGACACTAGTACCAAAATTTTGACATCTTTCCATCAATCATCTACGACCCGCCTATCCGATTATGTCCAGGAATGGCGGAGAAGAAAGAGGCTATGTCGAGCTCCTACCTTCGAAGACCGTATCTACATGGACTGGTTCCTTACATCCCTTTTTCATGCTATAGGCAAAGATGTCGCATCACATTTCCCTCAAACCGAAGAAGCTACTCTCCAGATTGCGTTAAAATATGACCTGATCTATGCTCAGTCAGGTCATGTTTATACCATCTTACTCAATATCCCTAGACCCGGTGGTGCCAATGCACCAGGGGCAACCAATGCCACCGAAGGAATCATTGGAGCTCTTTCTCATCCATACGCTCAGCCTCCCATGGGCTATGGTTTCCCTCAGGAAGGGTCCAGCACCTACAACAATTTTCCACCTCCTAGTAGCATGTATCCAGGATACGACATACCTCCTCCTTTTGCCCAACCTGTTTACCACAATGTTACCCAACCTCCTTATTATCCGTATCTGCAGCCTAGTGCTCTAACTCCTCAAGCATTAGCACCCCTGCCTCCCTTTCCTTTTCAACCCCCGCAACAGTAGCCACTGTCCCCCCAGGGGCAGGTGTATGCACAGCAGGGTGCGACTAATCCTCCTACTTCCAAAAAGAAGAAGAAATACACCCAAAATCAATCTGCCCCTAGTAATCCTAGACCTAATCCCCAAGGTAATGCACCTAACACTGCTAACCAGCAATAGGGCACTTAGCCCAAGCAGGACATGCCTATTTTCATGAATAAGCCTTGTTCATGTTCGGTGTCTATGGTCATTACACCCAAGATTGTCCTCTTTTACCACAGATGTGGTAGATTTGGGAGACTCAAGCAACATCACGAGGACAACAAACCTCCCCCACCATTCCTCCCAATGCTACGCCTAGTCAGGTGGCTGTGTTTACTGATCCGTTTCCTCAGCAAGGATTTGTGGCTACCCAACCACCTGAAGGTAAAGTAGCCACTCAAACTCCTCCATCTAGTACCTCCGATTACCAAATTCTCATGATGAACTCTGACCAACCCATTACCATTGACCTCAACCTTCAGACTCGGTCCCGTCAGTACAACAAGCCTCCCGTTACGTCTACCCCCGAGCCCCCTTCTTCAGGCTCTACAGAGCCTCTTTCGACAACCAATGGTCCTTTACAGATCCCTCCGCCTAAGGCATAGGTTCATACAAAGATCCCCAAGGGACCATTATGTCGAAATGTTTCTTTTGACAAAGCTGCCCATTTGTATAGTATAGTAGATGATTTGGCACAATCTCCTGCTGCCATCTCAATGCCGGAACTCCTCCAGTCGTTCCCTTAATAATGAAAAGCTCTACTATTTTCCATGGGCGCTATAGATCCTTCATATGATCGTTTGATCGTCTTCGATGTTGACTGGTCAGAAAATCCTCCCCCTCTTGCTTTCGTCGCTTTCCAAATCCCTGTCAAGATCCGGAACGCCAACGTTTCTCATTGTATCATTGATGAGGGGGCATCCTCCTGTGTGATGTCCTCTTCGATTTGGAAGCAACTCAGATTACTTGAGTTGGACCCTTCCACTATCACCCTCCGAGTGTGGGATGACCACTCCTCCAAACCCATTGGCATTTTCCGCAATTGTCCAATTACTCTTGCGGGTAAGACTGTTTGCGTTGACGTAGAAGTCATTGATGCCCCTTTAGATTATAAAATTCTATTGGGTTGTAGCTACACCTATGCGATGTTTGATGTTCCATCTGCAGTTAACCACAAGATGTCCTTTCCCCATAATGGAAAGATAGTCACCATTCACCAGTTCACATATTACGAACCGAAGTCTCAAACCTCCCCAAAGTCCATAATATCTCCGGTGGCCAATAAGAAAACCGTCGACCCCTTGACGAGTGTCTCACTCGGAGTCTACAAAGACTCCTCTTTGCTTGGTTCATTCCCTGGTCTTCCTCCTCCTGTCTTTGATCCTAGCTCATCGAATGTTTGAATGATGCAATTGTCTCGGGCTTCCCTCAAGCGGCCCACTTCGGCTAGTCAGTAGCCCCGCCCTCCGTAACCTACTCCTAGCACTTTGACTCAACCTTCTAGACCCCCTCCTCCTAGAACTTTACCTGCAGCTGGTATCCATGAGCCTGTTTACCCTCCTGACACGGTTCCTCCTGGCCTTAACCATCTTGGAGCCATCCCGCCTAGCCATTACCCCTCCGGTCAGATACCATTCCTAGCTCCCCCTCCTGGAGTGTTCTCGATACCTATCATGGCTACCTTATCGCTTCCTAACCTGACCCTAGGGATCCTAGTCTGGTACATTTATCCCCCAACCACTATCCCACTTGGTTAGCCCAAACCTTATCTTGCTTTGACCCTAGTTGAACCGATCCCCATGACCCCTCCCTCTGATACTATACCTCAGACAACTCAATAGGAACCTCCTCCTGCTGTGACAACTTTGGGTGAGGGGGGAAAAGATCACAAGAAGGCACCTAAAGACAAGGCTACCCCGAAAAACCCTTCTCCTCCTCAGCCTCCAAAGTGTACACCTTCATGTGCTTTGTGTGATGTTTCTAGTCATGCCACCCATAATATTCCTGAATTTCATCATCTCAAGCCTCTGGTCAATGAAGCATTTCTTGAGTCTGAAATTCTAGAAGTCCATGTTACTTTACCTGATTCAGCCAAGAAACTCAAGAATTTGCGCAAAAATCACCCCTGTGCTTTATGTGATTTCCATGGCCACTATACTTACCTCTGTCCCCGCCTCGAAGAGTATCGCTCCTCTTTGGAAGTGGTTCGCCAATTCGAGGCCAAGCGCAACGAGTCCACTACTCCCTAATTTACAAGTTTTGCTTCAACAAAACCAGAGGACACATCCACTCCCATAGACATTACCCCTCCGGATGTCGAAATGACAGAGTCTTCGGCCACTGTCCACTACCTGTCATCATATATTGGATCCTCGTTGGAAGACTCCCTGAGCCTTCCCCTTCTGTTTCGCCTGACCTCCCTTCAGTGATCACCTTGGGCTCAACATCGGTGGATACTTCATCTACTTTTTTTTCTATCACCCCTTGTGATGATGCGCATGTGAACCTCTCTTCTCATGATGATGAGTCAAGTAGCTTCGCCGCGTCAGGTGGCCTTTCTTCCATCAGTCACCCATCTTCTATTACAATGATGACATTATGGAAGTAGTCACCACCACTGACTTTATATATTTCCCATTACATCGAACCCATGCATTCGAACCACATACACCTTGTGGCCATTACATTGACACCCAATGTTTGGGTAAGGGGGCACTCATATTTGAGAGACTAGGAGAAGAAATTCTCCACAACTCTCTTAGTGTATCTGGTCGTGTCGACTCTAGTACCGTTGTTCTTCCCCATTTAGAAGAACCTCTAGAGTCCCATATCACTTCAGATCACTCTAGGGATGATACCCCTCATCATTTCTTCATATTACATCAACAACCCAATCACCTAGACATTGTTGTTGACCAACCTATGGGTTTTTTAGGAGTGCACTAGTTCATTATCTCCAAATCCACTCTTTGGGATAGTGACACCATGTATTCCAATCCAGAAAATTAATTCCATTTTATTCATATATGCAGTACCAAAAGAGATTGGTAATCCTCCATTCTCTTTCTCAAACTACATAACCATAAAAAAAAAATGGCACACCACATCATTAAAAATGTTTTTAGATTCCCCTTTTCTAAATACATTTGGCATGACCATAACATGCTTGGGGGCACCTATACCCCTCAACCATAAAAATCCCAAATCTTAGCCAAAAACAACACTGAAACTCCTTTCTCTAACAGGTCGCACTTTTTCAGGTCATTTCCTGGGACAGGTCGTAGTTTTCTGCCGAGTACTTGCTACCCAGGTCGCAGAACAGACCCCTAAAAGTGCAACCTGGCTTTTTCATGAGCTCTGGGTGCCTAAACTAAAATTTTGATCCATTGAAATGAAAGAGTAAGGTTAGGCCTCTTACCTGCAACCGACGGATCTAGATTCCAATGGTCAGTTTGTCCGCTATGATCACCGCAAGATTTGGGGCCTTCTCTCCTCTCTACATTCACCACAACTACACTTGCACATGAGTGAATTTGGAGGGAAAATGCCTTATTAAAAGAGAAACCCTGATTTTTCATTCGCCTGCTGCGGCCAAACCATAACTCAGTTTGACAAAACGTATACACCATTGGAAAGCTCTCACCGAGCCCTCAAATGGGTATCTGTTATTTTTTTGTGATTTGATACTTCCCCAGGACACATTTTTCCAAGAAGGGTCACTTCACCACTCCTAAAAATCAAATTTCTTCACTTGCAACACTTGTACTTGGGGCACCACTTTGCCTCCATAGTTGTGATGCTCGTGTCGATTTTCGTAATGAGTAACCATCTTGTACTGTTACTCATGAATTTATGGTCCCCATTAGACCCTTTATGTGTGGCAACATCATTGGGTCACCCTTGTTTAGAGTATCTAAGTTGATTCATCATCACATCCATGGAGTCTATCCCGAGTCCCTTTGTATCTCACTATATTCCTCCATCCTCCATTGCTTTGTCCCTTTCTCGTGTCACACATTATGGCCTTCAGTCCTACTGTCCCCTGTCCCCTTTGATATTGTGTCAGTTGCTACCAGGTCATCCATTCCCTTTATGCTTTAACAAAGGAATTCGTTAGTCCGCTACTTAGTACCCCCCATTTCATCATCGTCCCTACTATCAGTTTTTCAGTCGCTCTACTATTTTCTCTCATGCCTTAGTTGAGGATCCCTTATTGCCTCACCTATGGAAGACCTCCTTCTGTCGATATCAGATCATTCATTCCAGAAGACAGGTCTAGAGGGCGGTGTACCTTGTTTCCAGCTTCCACTCTTGTTCGGTGCCTCGGATCAGGCAAAGGGACTCCTTATTGCCCTTTGACTTGATTGTTTCTCAATGCCAGCTCTTTACGGCATGATCGAGATCTGTATACTTGATGGTTCAGTGACATAGCAGATTGTACCGGTGATTCTTGGGTGTGTGTGATATGTTTCAGACCTCATGAGGGGGTGGCCCTTCAGGTAGCCCCCCACATGCCCGGATGACCTCTTCATTACAGCCTTTGATGCAGCTCCATAGATTTGACGATGTTGGCCTCAGCCGCTTGTAGTGCCTTTTAGTTTGCATGTATTAGTCATATTTTCAGAGCCCTTTCCTGTTTACAGGGGCACTTTGGTTGTACTTATATCTCATGTACTCAAATATTATTGTATAAGTCTTGGTTGTTATCTTAGGCACAATATGTATGTGGGAATCATTATCATGTTTTTATCTGGATCATGTTTATGATAGCATGTACTATATAGTTTAGTCCCGTTTTTACTGGATGCATTATTCTTTGTACTTTGTCTCCGCAGGCATAGGTATGCTTCCCCCGCCGCTTATAGCACATGTAATCACTCATAAAAGAGACTTTTCACACCTGTAAGTCTCGCTTCCTCAGGGTCTAGTCCTCTAGCTTTTTGGTCTACCTTATATTTCTCTCTCTATGACTTCCCCTTCGGTGTCTAGTGATTGAGTTCTTACAACGTACTTCGGTCATACGATTAGCTCCTAACACTCACACACTGGGGGGAAATTTGTTACACCATTTTTTGTTCATCTAACCTATTACTATTAGATGGACCAAAGTACACCATGTAAGACCAATTTCACCCTAAATAAAATTTCTTTCACTATGAAAAATAACTTAGTAATCCATATTTATTAAGTTGTTTATGGTCTAAACAGGAAACCCCATGAGGAAATATTGAATAAATTCACATTTTTTTGATTTTTCTCAAGGAATAATTAGTTAAACAACAGTTTAATTAATATTCCTGGTCATATTTAACCCAAAACAGGAAAATTAATTAGATAAATCATTATTTATCTTATTATTTTCTAGGAATAATTTTTTAAACCTTAATATTTAAATAATATTCCTTGTTAATTTTGACTAAATCATTATTTATTTGATTATTACTCAAACACATCCTTAAAATAATAAATAAATCATTTATTTATTTATTATTTACAAATAAAGGGATTTGACCAACGTCAAATTCTTTTTCCCTCTAACAAATATAATAAAATATTCCATATAAGTTGGATCTTGATTTGGTTAATAATATTTTAACTATGCACCAATATCTAGACTAAATCAATATTTTGTTATAAATAGAAGGGTTTTTCCATTCACTCACTACCTTTTGTTGCCAAAAGATCACTTTGGATCTATACTTTTGGTCTGATTTTGATCCTCCATCATTGTCATATTTTGCTACCATTTTTCTTGTGAGCTCCCTTTGAGTTCCATTTTTTGTCTGGGTTTTCTACACCATAAAGAGAGAGAGATCTTAGATCTAAAGTGCTGAGGACTTACAAGAAACCATCCCATTGAGGGGGACTGGTAACATCTTTCTATGTTCCCTTCCTAGGTGTCAAAAATACAAAAAATTCTTTAAAAAATTCTTGTCTTCTATATTGGATGCATGGAGAAACTCTTGCTTTGATTTACTTCTTAATGTCTTTTATTGCATAGATCTAGATTTTGCAGCATTTATCTTGGTCAACTAATTGCAGATCTAAAGAAATTGGAAGCCATATTTGATGTTAGGGCTATTTGTTATGCATAGCTAAAGTGGAATTTTTTCGTACACTTGCGATTATAATTCATACTAACATCTTTAATTGATATAAGTGTCAAAGATGAGGTAATATATATGAAAAACCAACACTTCCTAGAGGACTAAGATGTTGCACTTAGAGAATTAAACCTAAATAGAGAAGCTAGATTTCTACCAGTGTGTTACCAAGTGTTATCGCTGAGACAAACACCCTCCAAAATATTTTCTATACTTGAATGTTTGAGCCTAATATGATCTTGCGATTATTCATTCCATAGTCACTTCTTGGTCGGTTGATGCTCTGTGAAGTATTTGAGCTCCTTTCTTGGATCGTAAGTTTCAAAGTCACTTGGACACACATGCTTGGTTCGTAATGAATTCTCAAGCACATTCCCTCATACAAGCTTGAACCTGAATAGAACATTCCATCAAGAAAATGCATGTGCAATGTTAAATCCATGTCGATAGTTAGTGTGCACTGGAATTGACAGTCTCTCACTTATGGCTGCATTTGTACTTCTATTTCAGCATTTTTTTCAAAATGTCTCTTTTTCGCACCTTTGCTTTCTTGAGTGTCATTTTCATGCTTTCAAATGTCGCTTTTTCTTGCTTTCCCTTTAATAAGTGTTGTTTTAATGATATCTTTTCTTTGGCATGTGTCAATTTCACTGTCGTTCACACTTTAGAAATTGCCATCCTCTCGCATGTGAAGTGTCCATTAGAGAAATTAAGGAGTTGGAATTTAATCAATTTCTCTTGTCATGACATTATCTTGTGATGTTTCTTCTTATTATTATGTGTTATTTTGTTTTATGTTTTTTTTTTTTTTATCATCAAGAATAATGCCAAAAAAAATATATAAGAGGACACAAGATGTAGGCATGCTGCTAGGGAAAAAATCCACTCTTTGGGGAAAACCTAGTCAAAAATTTTCCTTCAGTAGATTTAAGATGAGATGACCAAGACACTTATACTATAGAATTCATTCATCAAGTCATCCCTTCACTATGTGTAATATTCCCAAATGGGAAAAGCAGGAATATAGTGAAAAATGTTGGAAAAAAATTGCAGATCATCATTTATAAAGAAAGAGGCCAATATGGAGACCTTTCATATGTTATTACAACAACAAGATGTACATAAGAAATGGGCCATAAGATGCATAACAGGAAATACAAGCCTCCAATGAACAAAATCCCTCAATATGAGGTGCTGCAATTATATAGGAAAGCTGGAAAACCCTTACAATGTTATTTTATTGCCTCTGCTACAATAGTTTATTATATATTAGATATAGGGCTGATATGTGCCTCAAAATATAGATCTATATCATATATGAGCACTATACAAGCTCCTCTCTAGAACCCCTAAATGGTTTTAAGAAAAACACCAAGTACAAGTTGTATATTTGAGATCTAAGACTGCAGATCTACTGAAAAATACATATCTAGAAAGTGTGGCTGATCTGATATGATCAATAGAATAGCCTTCTCCAATAGATCATCAAAGTGAAAGATAGATCCCCTTCACTAGAAAATCATCTCTTCAAATGGTGTGCCAAACCACCCTGCAACTCCTCCTACAGAAATAACGTAGATCTGGAAGTAAAATATGTTTTAGGGATCAAAATATGGCTAGCCTAATTCCAAGATATGAAAATATGCTCAATGGCCTTCAATACTGTCTTCCCAATGGAAAGGAAGCCTCCTCCATTGAAAATAAGCAATGAGATGGCCTAGATCTAGAGATCTAATCACCACTTGCTGCAACCTGCAAAAACAACCAAACCCCCAACATGATCTGCACTATAGTTGAAAGAAGAAGCTTGGCCTTAAGCTAGATAGTAAACACTGTAGTAAAAAATCTCACAAGAGGCCTCTCAAGGAAAGAGGTGGGATTCCAAATCAGGAACACCCTATGCTAAAAAACACTCTATCTCAGCTAAACAACAAGAGAAATATATATGTCTAAACAAACCATATATTTAGAAAATCATATATCAACATACATAATCAACAATGGTTGCCATCCTCTTCCTTTTATAAGTTATGAGCTTGCAAACCCTAAGCCCCATCCAAAATATCACTACATTCACACAAAGCATCTCCATCTAAAACTGCGATATCCCTCATTGATGGCCACTCCTCCATGACAACACTGTTGATTTGGTCAAGGTTGACCCAGTCAAAGTGATCCATCCCCTTTCACACCAAGGGTGCTTTAATTACGCTGCCAAGATTTGTCTATTTCATATTTCACATTGATTTATTCATTATTAAGGAGAATTATGGACCTCCTTTTCCCTCTTATTCTTTAAACAAAGCCACTAAAACAAAATTGAATATTCCAACTAGCTCATGGCTAAATGGGAATATTACAGTCCTCCCTTCCCAAATGTTGCTTGTCCTCAAGCAACTAACAAGGTGAGTTCTGCAACTCTTCTCCTCCTCCATTGGTGACACCAACATGTGATAAGCTTTCTTCATAAGCTAAGTGTTCACCAATCCATCCCATAGGGCACATACATACCTCCCATCCTCCCTTCAAAGATTCCCATAAAAAGTATAAGTACATCATCAATGTATGGGATCAAAATCAAGTACATACAAACATAAATTTGTGCATATGGAGGTGGATCATAGTCCAACATGTGGAACCAGTGTAGTAAATCTCCTGACTGCATCAGATCATGATGTGTTAAGTGGTTTCCCCACCACTTACTTGCTGTCCAAGTCATCTCACTATGGCTGAAAGTGTGAGATATATTTGGTGCCTTAGAAATTCACCCACAGTGATACAAAATCTCCCTTTGATCTCCAAGGGAGTGGCCATGTTCAGAAATTTTTTTCGCCCAAAGTTGGCCACGAATTTTATATGGTATAGTACTCCTCGGAGTTATGGCCTGCATAAACATGGTAAAATAATGCATATCTTTATCAAATAAAACATTATTTACATGAGCAAATTCTTCACCAAAATTACTCCTTAAACAAGTGGAGTGGTGCATAGATCTATCTCCTCTCTCAAAAGAAGAAAGAGGTGGCTGAATTAATTCCTCTATAGATTTATGTTGCTGTCCCAACTCCACATGGTTCATGCATCTTTGAAAATGCTGATATAGTTCTCCTTCAAAGTCCTTCCAAGTGTAGCTTCTCATGATAATGTTGTAGAATCTCATGGAATATGTGTGGCTGAAAAATAACTCTTCATAAGCCCTTTGTAGTAACTTCTCCTTGAGCTTGGAGGTTCTAGATAAGAATATCCTACCATGATAGTAGATGAATCCTTCTTGGACTGAATAACCCTCTTCATGTAGTTGTCCATCAAGTATCATGCAAGTGAAAAGATCCTTGGAATAATCCACCAACAATTGGGATTTCCAATATGGATCAATCTCCCATAGTGACAACACTGATGATCTATCATAAACAATGTTTGTCATATGGATGCTTTCCTCCTTGACATTTTTCATGCCAAAGGTATATGTTGGAAGGTCATTCCTTCCATGCTCCTTCTCCCACAACGCAAAATCTAAAATGAGAGTGGGTAATGATGATTTTGGGAGAATATCTCCCTCCTCCTTGAGCCTACCCAAGACTCCCAACACAATATCATTGCCTTCTAATGCTCCCATCCCTCCTGGATCTATTCTTGGAGCATCATGTTGTGAGGCATCTCTCACCAAATATGAATTAGGTGGCCACCTAGGTGGTTTTCCACTAGAAAATAGTGTCCCATGCAACAATCTCATAAGCATAATAGATGGGATTGTAAGGTCCTTGCTTCCATTATGCAAATCCATCTCTAATTTTTGTGTGGAAGTGGTATGTGAGGGTTATGTGTGCATGCCTTTAATAATTTGAGTTTTTCCACTCTTTCTATCCACCCATTCCATCTCCAAAGTCTCCCAATCAGTGGTGACTTTCCCCAAAGTAATCAACCATTGCACACCCAATATGACATTGGTGTCAGGTATGTCAACCATAAAGAAATGATCAGTCAATGTATATGTTCCCATGGTGACTGATGAGGATGGAACATAATGCATGTATTGAATTTTTCTATCTCCTCAGACCAAAACAAAGAATTCCTCAAAAGCATCAGTGGGTATTGTCCTCCTTTGCACTAGTTGGGCATCAATAAAATTGTGGGTAGCCCCACTATCAACCAATACAGAAACCCTCTGATTCAATATGGAACCCTAAAATCTTAAGGTCAAGTACATAGGTAATCCTCTTAATGATGCAAGAGCCCTTCCAATAGGAGAAAATGCTCCATTCCCATCTCTTGATGGTGTTGGTTCATCTCCTGCAGTGTCAACGTTGTGACCTCTTCTTGGTTCATCTTCTTCTTCCTCTTCATCATCTGAGAAGACCTCTATGTAATGTGATTTTCTAGCTGCACATCTATGTCATGATGCCCAAGCTTCTTGGAAAGTGAAGCAAAGCTTCCTCCTCCTTAGATCTCTCCAGACATCATCATCAAGAGGTTTTTTATATTGACTCTCCTTTGAAGGAGGAGCCTTCTCTTCTTTTCCCTTTGATGGAAAAGAGGGCTTATGCTGAAATGTTGCCTTTGCTTTTGGCAAGGCATCTTGAAGCTCTCTAGCCCTTTCAATGGCATATTGTAGGATAGTGGGCTTGGTATACTTAACCAACCCATGAAGAGGTTCATCTAATCCATCAATGAAAATGTACACCCTTCTTGCTGCAGATAAATCAGGAATCATGACAGAAAGTCTTAAAAATTCAGAGATGTAAGTTTCTGCATTACCTAATTGTTTTAGTTTTGCAAGCCACATGAATGGTGCTTCAGGATATCTTCTATCAAATATTTCCACCAGCCTTCTAGTGAACTCTGAATAATTAGTTACATTGGCATGACCCAATGTAGACAAGCCATGGAACCACCAGTCATGTTCTTCACCCTCAAGGTGCACCGCTGCAATCTTAATGGCTTCCATTTCGGGAACCTCATTCAACTGAAAGTAGATGTCAAGTTTTTCTACCCAATATTTGGAAGAACACTTGGATGACCCATCAAAATTGGGTAAAATGAATCTACCCATAGTATGGTGTCGATCATGATTCTGAATGAATCCACCACTTCTATGATGATTCCTTGGTCTTCTATTGTCCTTTATTTGAAAAAACTCCTGAAAACTAAAGTGATATTTGAATCTATGAGTTTGAGACTCATACTCCATAAAATAGTCTTCAAGGGATTCTTTCTCCTAAAACCCTTCATTTCCCACAGCAAAAAATGCAGGCATGGTAGAGCATTGGGAAACTTATGGTTGATGCACTGGTTGATCATTCCAGTGGTGAGACATGCCAGAGACTTCTCCATTATGAAATCCTTTAGGGGATTCCTTGAATCTATCCATCCTCATCTCTTTGATCTGTCTAGCAATGTCTTGCATGGCTCTAAGAAGGATCTTAGGGAACTCCTTCTCTTCATCTTCACCTCCAGATAAAGGGGTTTTACCCTTGTCTTCTTGGTATTTATGTAATCAAATTTTCTGTGTCTTCTCTTTTGATATATCCTCTCTATATCAGTGAGAGGCTCTCCTTCTTTAGATGACATATTTCTCTTATAATGCATAGGCTATGCCAAGATTATGCTCTGATACCACTGTAATATTCCCAAATGGGAAAAGCAGGAATATAGTGCAAAATGTTGGAACAAAATTGCAGATCACCATTTATAAATCAGGAGGCCAATACAAAGAACTTTCATATGTTATTACAACATCAAAATGTACATAAGAAATGGGCCATAAGATGCATAATAGGACAAGCCTCCAATGAACAAAATCCCTCAATATGAGGTGTTGCAATTATATAGGAAAGCTGGAAAACCCTTATAGCATTATTTTATTTCCTCTGCTACAATATTTGATTATACATAAGATATAGGGCTGATATGTTCCTCAAAATATAGATCTATATCAGATCTGAGCACTATACAAGCTCCTCTCTAGAACCCCACAAGGGTTTTCAAAAAAACACCAACTACAAGTTGCAGATCTGAGATCTAAGACTGCAGATCTACGGAAAAATAAAGATCTAGAAATTGTGGATGATCTGATATGATTAATAGAATATCCTTCTCCAATAGATCCTCAAAGTGAAAGGCACATCCCCTTCACTAGAAAATAATCTCTCCAAATGGTGTGCCAAACCACCCTGCAACTCCCCCTATAGAAATAATGCAGATCTGGAAGTAAATTGCACTGTAGCGATCCAAATATGGTTGGCCTGATGCCAACATCTAAAAATATGCTCAATGGCCTTCAATACTATCCTCTCAATGGAAAGGAAGCCTCCTCCACTGAAAATAAGCAATGAGATGGCCTAGATCTAGAGATCTAATCACCACTTGCTGCAACTTGCAAAAAAAACCAAATGATCAATAGGATCTGTGCTGTAGCTAAAAGAAGAAGCTTGGCCTTAAGACAGTTAGTGGAAAATGTATTAAAACCTCTCCCAAGAGGCCTCTCAAGGAAAGAGGTGGGATTCCCGATCAGGAACACCCTGTGCAAAACAACACTCTATCTCAGCTAAACAAAAAGAGAAAGATATATGTCTAAATGGACCATATATTCAGAAAATCATATATCAACATACATAATCAACAATGGCTTCCATCCTCTTTCTTTTATAAGTTATGAGCTTGCAAACCCTAAGCCGTATCCAAAAATATCACTACATTCACACAAAGCATCTCCATCTAAAACTCCGCTGTCCCTCATTGACGAACACTCCTCCATGATAGCGTTGTTGATTTGGTCAAGGTTGAACCAGTCAAAGTGATCCAACCCCTTTCACACCAAGGGTTCTTTAATTAAGCTGCCAAGATTTGTCTCTTTTAAATTTGGCATTGATTTATTCATTATTAGGGAGAATTATGGACCTCCTTTGCCCTCTTATTCTTTAAAAAAAGAAATAAAATAAAATTGAATATTCCAAATAGCTCATGGCTAATTGGGAATATTACACTATGTGAGCATTGATATATCCTTTGATTGCACTAAAAATTCATCCTTAATAACACCGAGACATTGAAATATTCTTCCTCGGGTAGCCTTAAGATACATCTTCACTATGATCACCATTGTAGTAGCTCCGAGTTCTGTAGCACTGAATAACACTGAGGCATCATGACTGAGATAAATTCATAGCACTGAGTATCAAAATAGAGATAGAATCATCATAGAACCAAGTATCAGATCATCATTATAACACCAAGTATCAAAATAGAGAATAACATTGAGTTTCATGAGTGAGAATATCACCGAGTTTCATAGCTGAGAATAGAACCATATTCAAATTTTAATGACATTATCTTCTTGAATATATCCGAACTATATTAGTATATTGTGATCCAAATTCTAGAGTGATCCAAAAAATCTGAGTTGTAATGTGACATATTAGTAGGGTATTTATAGTAGTTTTCCATAGTAAATAAGCCGACTTGACTGAGTGAAGAGTTATGCTCCACAGAGGGAGACTTGATCATGTTTATGTATGATTTGAGAGATGTCTACTTGAGAGCTTTCTTTAAATAAGGTTTGATGAAGAGACTGAGGATGATGAACTTGAAGAAGATGACTTGATGTAGGAGCCTTTTGACCAAATAATAAAAAACCTAGATTACATGATTTAAAAGCCCAATAATGAGTCAATTTAAATCTATAATGACTAACCTAGAAGACCACAATGGGGACCTTTATCTAAATATGACCCAAGCATGAAACCCATACTTTAATAAATAATTTAATAATAATAATTTTTTTTTCGAAAAATATATTAATAATGAAGACCGAACCAAGTTACATTCTTCAACAGTGCTGCTTATCATGTAAAGTGGATATATGGTGTGTTTAAAGGGGTAATATTTTCATAAATTAGTTTAAAATACCATGTAAACATGTGTCACACCCATTTTCAAAGTTCAATCACTTTCGCACAAGTGTCTTTACGGTCGTCACAAATTTTATCTTTGGTGTCCCACTTGGTGTAAGTCATCACAGAGTTTTCGCATTGAGGAGAGGATGTTGTTCGTGTGTTATAAGTGTTCCATTTTGTGTCATCAAATAATATAATGTATTATCATGTTTAGAGTCATTATTTTTCCCATATTCCTTTGAACTTATATGAAAAATAGTCAAAACTAGGAAAAATCCTTGACCGGTTCACTTAGCCTCATTCTGGCCTCTTGAAATGCGCATTGCGTAGTCTTAGCCCTCAAGAAACAAACTTGTCTCTTGGCACTGCACAATGAAATTTTTTTGCCTACCATAGCTATGAATTGTGAAATATTAATGCTCAATACTAGAACATGAGCTCCAGAACTACACATTATTTCCCTCCAGCCAAGTATGAACTGTGTGTTGTGAAGTTTCAGTCCTCAAGCTTCAACCTTGAGATCCTGAACTACACAATTCCACAATCACCCGTCCTCCCTGTCCTTTTAGCATTGCACAGTGGGAAAAATTAGTGATCAAGCCTTTATCCTAACTCCTTGAATCCCTCAACTGCGTAGTCACTCAGTTGAGGCCTTTTGAACTATGCACTGTGTAGTCTCAACCCTCAAGCCTCCAACTTGAGTCACTCAATTTCACAGTATCTCTTCCCAGGCCTCCAGAACTGCAAATTTCGTAGTATCAAGGCTCAAGCCTCCATCCTAAGTCCTTGAGACCCTCAACTACACAATCCTTTGATCCTGGCCATCATGAACTATGCATTGTGCAGTATCAAGCTTCAGTCGTGGAGCTTGGCCTCTAGAACTATACAATCCCTGAGTTAGTCACTCAACTAGTCACCAGTTCAAGCCCTAACAAGTGATATCATGAAGTATCATAGGCTAAGGGTTTATCAAATTGATTCCATATTGTCATGGGTGGATTGTAGTCACAAGTATTCTATTATGTCATGAAAGTATGATGATGAAGGCGATGGAGAAGGAGACCATGCTAGAAGACACCTAAGGTTCCAAGGAAATAAGATGATCATTAGGTAGAAGACTAAGGAACAATGGATTATAAAAGAAGATGGAATATGAATACCACATGGAAGACTCCTTATCTTCAAGTCATAAGTACGAGGAAGAAGAATAACATGCACCATCTTTTCAAGAAGACATAAAGAAAGCAGTAGAAAAAAGTGACTTGATATTGCCATGTCACCATTAAGTCCATATCATGTCATGTCATGAGCCATCATGTGGCACATCATTCTTGGATTATGTAATTCTATATTGGAAAATGTAATGCAAATTGGAAGTCCAAGAGTCATCTATGTAATGTGAAGAGTCATGTAGGAAGTCAAAAAATCATGAGAAGTTAAACAATCATGAGGGTAGTCCAATGTACACCCATTTCTTATATATACACTCTCATTTTTCATGCCAAAGACTTTTCACCTTGGATTTTCCCTTAAGGCATCAGAGAGACAGATTCGGTACTTTTGGGGAGCAAGTCATGGCACAAATGCTCCACTATTGGAGCTAGTGATGTTCGGTATATACATTTATCTTGGGACTTTTACCTAATACTTGAATCCTAATGGCCGACTCATTTTCATGCATGGATTGTGAATATTTGTAATATTATTATGTAATTTTTATGATTCATGTTTTCTTTCACCTGTAGTAAAGTAGTTGAACAATTGCATATATTTTATGGCTTATCTTATTGAAAATTTGTTGTAATTTTATAAAAATCATCACATCTATGTGGGCTATTCTACTTTATGTTAAGAAATTATTTTTTTCTTGTGTGCAACCCTACTAGTGCGGTACTATTACCTCTCTCATAGAGCCTCACCTTTCCTCCCTCTGCAGTAGAAGAACCTTGATACACCTGCATCCGAACATTCACCAGGCACACTTAATTACTTTTCACAAAGGCACATACACACTTATCTCTCTTGTTGTTAGCTAAAGCCAAGGGAAATCTATAAGAATATATGGAAAATGGGAAGATACTCTAGATGGGGCTGCTATTCCAAAGGGTGTGAGGTTTAATTGGGACTTCACATTGTGGATACCCCCTTGGTTGGCGGATTTCTAGCACCATCAACAAAATGTAAGAAAGAAAGAGGAAAGGAAAAAATATGAAATTCTAATTATACTATAAGAAAATATGCAAATTAATTAAGCTATTCTAATAATAATAAGGGATGGCCAATTCTAACCTCCTAACTTCTCTTCATTTGTTCTCTACCATTGATAACTCTCCACTGAGTTAAGGATTTGAAGATCTCTTGCCATTTAGTAGAGAGGAAGGATACAATAGCCATAAAGAGGCCCAATAAGCTAATGATAGCAAGGAAGGATCACTTTTGAGTCATTGGGTGAGGTGAGATCAAGAAAGGAAGGGTGGTAAAACAAATGGCAATAAAATTATTATGCATAAAGAAAATGAACATAAAGTAAATGTAATTTTTTTTTTCCTTCTAATAATAATAAATTGCAAGCCTTAAAGAAAACTATTCTGATAATAAGAAATGATTAACCATAAACAAAATTAGTAAAGGAAATAGATGAAAGCCCATGAATTCTAGAGATGAAAGTATAATAATTGTAGAAATAAAACCACATATCTTGGGAGAGAAAAAAATAGAATCCATATAGTCCATAGGTAGAGGGGATTCAACCTTGATTTTAGCTCCATAGTAGGACCAAATCATGAAGGTGAATCCCAAGATTAAAGAACTACCATAAGAAACAATCTTGAATCAAAATTTTGTATTACTTCCATATTCAAATTTACAAGTTAATTAATGACAATCCTATAGAGGCGATTTGATCTTGTACTTGAAAAAAAATCACATCAAAGGCTTTTCAATCAATTGCTTGATTGATAAATTTTGTCCCAAAATGTCCTAAAATCATACAACCTGTTTTGTGGGATTACGCTAGTCTTCTAGAGAAGTTTAAGGTAAATAATCCCTTAAAAATATCAATTATCTTCAGGTTTATATAGATCAATGAATTAAAAAGATCAATCTTGTCTTTTTGTTTTGATTTCCTACACTTAAGCTTTGGGGATCACATTAGCTTTCATATATAACATATGTAATAATAATAAAATCCATGTCACTCCAAGATCAACTGCATGTCACATTTCAACTTGAATTAATTTAATTAAAATTATTAGATAGGCATAAGTCATATTCGTCATGAAAAATATTATTTTTTTCATTTACAACTTAGCGGTAAGGATGCATTGAATGCAGACGTAGAAAGGGTCATAAAAATAGACAATTTAGAGGCCATAAGAGTTTCAAGAAGCTTGTTTTTCAAATGCATGTTTTGAATCTTACATAAATAAAGAAAAACCAAATAACTAAGTGAATAGTAACTATTATAACTACAAAACATTTTCTAAACAATTGAATAAATAATAGCAATATGGAAGTGGTGCACTAGACTAGGAAAACATAATTAATTACATCATAATTTTTTCTAGCATAACCTTACACAAACGCTTCCATTCCTAGATAAATAGTTTTGTAAGAAGTGAAATTTTAAGACTATATCAATTCAAAAGTATTCCTTTAAAAAATCTCTTGTTGGATATTCTAATAGAGGTCTAGCTACAAAGATATGTTTCTCTCCTTCATGCCACAAAATCATGTCATATCTCTCCTAATTAGCGAGTAATTTACTCCTGCATTCTCGGATCTTATCTCCATGAAAATAATATCAACCAACCAAATTATCCCAACACTCCAATGAAAATAATCCGTTATCAATGAAAATAATGGCTCACCTTATACTCCTCACACAAGATTTTCTATAATGTCCAACTATCGGAAATGTGTTGTCATTGATTTCAATGCCAAGGGGAGCATAGTTGGGCACATAAAGTGACCAACTTGGATCAGTCAATACTAGGTGATCACAATTGGATGAATATGGAAAATCATTTGATAAGGAATGAAATAGAGAAATTTGGGCCCTTTAGCATTCAATCAACAACTTGGATCAATGTGTCACAGGACATTAGATATTGGTGACTATCATTCATTTTGGGAGGTCACCACATGCTTAAAGCTTAACCATAACGGGGTTCCAAATGATGTCAAGGTAGTAAACTATTGAGTGAAAGAGGCATGTGATGAAGAGATTAAGCATGCCCCCCACCAAAAACACTAACTGCCTCAAAGCTTGATAATAAAATAAGAAATAGGTGGAGGTAATTTGGAAGTAGTGCGGCTAAGCATGATAGTATGTCGTTAGTTAAAAAATATAATTTTATGCAAAAATTGATGACATCGGTAGTCAAAATTCCAATATAGGGTTCTACCATCGAGGCCTCAGAACGTTGGGTGTAAAAAAGTTGCAAAATTTTTCCAATCACCCAATATGGTTAGTTCCCAGTCAAGCTCCCATTAATGAGGTGCTTACGTATTAGAACCTAAGGGATAATAGCTTTTGGACCCTTAAACCATTGAGTGTGTAAGAAATTTTTTCAAAGAAAAATTTAGAAAATTTTCCCGTACTAATGCTCGAGCAATGCTAGTAGGTCAAGTGCCATAACAATGGTATAACATGCTAGGTAGAGGATAATTTCCAAAGAAAATGATGTGGTATGTGGAGGAAATGTGCCACCCAAATTTACCAATTATTTATGGCCAATTGTGTAATGGTAAGTGACACATGGAATTTTTAAAACATTCCATGTAACAAAGGACTCATCAACACTCACAACATGTTGAACTATGATTAGTTTTTGGAAGAATGAGGTGGCAGGCTATGTGACTCCTAGAGCACTGGAATCCTAGGGTGGTGTTTTCTTATTTGATCTCTCGATCACCCAATATTGTATGACCCACAATAATAGGGCCTAGTTACAAGAGACTAACATGTAGCACATGAGGGCTTAGCCCCTCCATGCACATGGTTCTAGGTGCTTTTTGACTTAACACTTGGGTGTTGAATGATTTGGTCCTGATTTTTTGATAGCTTCATATCCATTAGTTGATGGACCTAGGGGATATAGATTTTACATCTCCTATTAGAAAAGGTTTCAATAAATAGATCCAAAGGAACTTAGTTTTGCAAGGGCGTTTATTGTTAAAAGTTTTATGGATATTTCCCAATTCCCAATAAAGTTCAAATTTGAGGTCCATGAAATTTTGGTATTTTAATAGTGGTAAATATATATTCAAATGTAAATAGCCAAAATTTGAGGATTTTTCATTGTCCAAGGAAAGTGCATGTGGTTATATAAATAGTTGGATTGAAGGGAGTTTAATAATAATAATAATAATAATAATATATTCATAAGTGCAGGAAGTGGGGATGAAGGAAGCATCTATAAATTGAAAAGGCCAACAAATACATGGAGAGATAAGAGGTGCAAAATAATGAGAATAAGCATTTGAAATTCCAGTGTGTCATGAGTAGTTAATGCAAGATCTATGGAAACAACACATGGATAAGTAAATATATATTTGGCTGGTCTATATTCCTTAATAGAGAGATATGAGGTAGAGATCTATGTAGTAAATAACCTAGAGAAAATTTTATTCTAATGAGGTAGATTCAAATAATTAAAGGAGAGAAGAGCAGACCAAATAACATCATATTGTGGAAATTTAGAGATCAATGGGGATTAATTCTTTAGTAGTTTGGTTCCTACAAATCTGAGTGCATGGTGTCTCCTGTAGGATTAATGTTCGTATAAATTATTGGGGATTGGTGTCTCCAATAGGTTGGTGCCTATAATTTTGAGGGGAATGATGGAAATACATATTGTAGCTATAGGTTTGTTCCTAAAAATATCGCAGCTATAGGTTAGTGTGTATAAAGGTTGTAATTTTAGGTTGATTCCTATAAATATTGTAACTGCGGGATGGTGCCTACAAATATTGTAATGATATGTTTGTGCTTAAAATAAAAATCTAATTAAAATAAGTTTTAAGGTTTTCTGTCATAAGGGTTTCCATATGATTTGATCTTATGATTAATGGTTTATGATGTTTAAATTGTAGTATACTAATTCACCAACCCTGCCTCTCAGTATAAATGTGAATCCAACACCAACACCTAAGGGTTTTCATGCCAAAAATCACTATGCTATTATCTAAATGGCACGTGGGAATGAGTGAATGAACGGTAGAATTTCCCTCCCAAAGGGATTGCATGAATTTTTCACTTGCACTGAGATCATGTGCCCTCCCAAGAATATTGGGAAAATAATCAAGGGGCACATAAGCTAAAATGGTAGGATGACTTGGAAGAAATACACTTGGAAAGAAAATAAAATATTTTTACTTATGGTACTTTTCCTTCCTTACCTCTTGTTGGTTCATTGTCCCCATGGTGTTCCTAGAAAGTATTAATCCATAGTGCACATAAATAGTTAATTATTACTATTTAATTATGTTGATAGGCATATCTATTTTGGAATAGGGTTTCGAGAATCGTAATTTAATTATCATTAATTATTAGGTGGATGGTATGGATTTAATCTCCATGGAATATATACACAATATTTTAGGTAGTAGTCAATATATATGGTTGATATTTATCTCAAAGTTTTCATCTATTGAAGAAATGAAAGATACTGAAAAAATGAATATGGATAAGCTACATGGAATTCTTAATGCATATGAAATGATAATAGGAAGAGAAAAAATAGGATTACAAGGAGCATCCTTAATAACATAAAATAAATTAAGAATACATCAAGCCCATGATGATTTCAACCTTAAATCACATGAAGAGGAATTTCAATTTGTGAGAAAGCTAGAAATATGATCTAGAAAATATAAAGGTAAGCTACCATTCAAATACATTAATTGTTGTAGAATAGGTCATTCTGATTCTACAAGTCCATATGAAAAACTAGAGGGCAATAATGATGAAAGCGAACATAAAAATATAGGTAAATTCCATAAAATAGAGAGGGAATATATATTAAGAAAACAAACTTATATTCAAAGGAATATTGTAGCTCATAAAATAGAGTGATGAAAATGCATCCAATTATGATCAAGAAGAATGCCTACTCATGGCCTTGGAGAATCAAAATAATAATTAAGAAAAGATAGATTTAGAGGAAGAAGATGTTAATGGAAAGGTAGATATTGAGGGAGAAATTATCAATGCCTTAGAAGAAATAGAAAGACTTAGAAAAATATTAGAAAGAAGGATCCATTACAAAAATATGAGAAGAAATATCATGATTATGATGAAGAAACAATCATCCTCCTAAAGATAAAATTAGAAGAGGCTAAGAAAATAGAATATATATCGATAATATAGTAGAAATAAATATATATAGATTTTAATAAGTTAGAAGTAAAGGTTGTGTCCATAAGAACTGATATATAGAAGGAAAATGATTAGTTGAATATGAAATTACAATTCATAAAAGAGATTAAAACATTAGATAAAATTCTCAACCACTAGAGATATTCATCTATTAAAATACATCAAGACCATGAAACACTCAAAGGAGAATCAAGATCAAGTACACCATAGAAGGATTAAACTAAAATCTATGCTAATGTTCTCAAATGACCCTACCAAAAATACAAGAAACACCAAAAATAAAGTAAGAAATTATCAGACATTTGAGTTTCCTCACAAATACAATCAAAATGGGTTTAGAAAAATAACTCCCTCAAGAAGGCCCTTCTCTTCCAAGTATTATATGGCTATTTATTTTAACGTAATAAGTTTGTTCATAAAGCTATAGATTCCAGAGCCTATGCTAGTAATAGCTATATTAGAAATAGAAGTAGAGGATTTTATAAAACCTCAACGAATGGCTATATAAGCAACATACCTATAAATCCTTATGAAGGTGGTACTACAAGTTACAAGTAATTTTATACACTACTGAATAATGTTGAATGTTACAAATAACTATGGACACAGATCAAGTGAATGTATTAGAATTTCAATAAGGCCTCCCAAGAAAAACACGCAAGAAAAGTTCACAAATATTTGGAAAAAGAAGCAAGAAAGATCAGAAAAATGTGGATTGGCACTATATGCTAAAATGAAGGGAGTAAATGGCACATAAAATGTTGATGCTAAAAGCATATGACAAGAGATAAGATAAAATTTCTATATGTAAAGAAAGACAAAGAAGGAAAGTCACCTTTGGAAACAATGCACTAGCCAAAATAATGGGTAAATGGATAGTTATCCCTGATAATGGAAAAGATAAAGCTCAAAATTTTTAGTTTATTGATAGAATGAAACATATATCTTAAGTGTTATCCAAAAATGTGTTCAAGGATATGATTTCATTTCATTCTAAAGGATCTGAAATCAAGAAAGAAAAATTTGGAAGAGTGGTGAAAAATGAAACTAGAACTACAAGTAATGTATACATATTAGATGGAGAAAAATATAAATTACTATTGCATGGGTATATTAGATGAAAGTTGGGTATGTAATAGAATGAAAAGTAATATTAGCTTTGAAAATATTGATAAAATTAACATGAATGGGGAAATAACATACATGTCTAATATTTTGAATCCAAGAGATACTATTTGCAAGTTAGGTTAACATGGGAAGAAAACCTGAGTCCACTTCAAGCCAAAACAACACTCATCAACTAGGGAATTAGAAATTGTTCATATATATTTGTGTAGGCCCAAATGAATACAAACTATAAGGGGTGAAATATACTTTATGGATATAATTGATTATTATACTAGAATGACATTGGTTTCTTTACTCAGAGAAAATTCTGAATCATTTGACAAGTTCAAGGTTTCTAAAACCCAAGTTGAGAATGAAACTAATCTAAAGATTAAGTGCTTGATATATGACATATGAGGAGAGTTTACTTATGTTGAATTCAATGAATTATGTGAAGAAAATTGAATCAAAAGACACTTCTCAATAGAGATAGCTCCTCAATAGAATGGAGTAGTTGAAAGCTATAATAAAGCTATGCAAGAACTGTGATTGATGAAGAAATTGTTCTAAATACCTTTTATGGAGAAGCTATTCATACAACAATTCATATGATAAATAAGGATACTATTAGAATAAATAATAATAATACCCCTTATGAATTATGGAATTATAGACTTTCCTCAATTAAAAATTTCAAGGTATTTCGAAGTAGGTGCTATAAAAAAATAAATGAAGATAACATGGGGAAGTTTGATTTTAGAGAAAAAGAAGGAATATTTATTCGTTATTAATATAATAGGAAATTATACAAATGATACAACAAAAGGATATGTAGGATAGCTAAAATAACTGATGTAAGAATATATGAAGCATTTGTAATGTTCCAAAATTGGAATTTTCTACAACAATAAGAATACCTTAAGGTATTCCAAAGTTGGAGAACAGAAAGTAATAAAATCATGTAATGTGTTTGAACACATATACATCATAATAACAATCACATCAACAAACTATGCCTTTATACAATTCACCAAGTGGGGAAAAGTAGTTATTTTTTGCCTCAAAAACGTTATTTTCTGAATATTGAGTTAAAACAATGGAAAATAATGGTTTTGTCCCTTATAATGGACAATATAGGACATGCATGAAAAATATTTTCAGAAACAAATGCCTTTAGCCTAGTTAAACAGGCCTCCCATGCTCAAGACAGCTAAAAATTGCCAAAACCCCAAGACTGCAAAATGCCGGAGCAGCTGCACAAGTGACTGCGTAGTCTAAAGAGAGGTTAAATCAGAAAATAGAGAAATATATATGATAATATTATTATAATACTCAATGATGTACAAAAACATAGATCTAATCTCTTTTACACAGATCCAAGAAGACCCGACAAAGGTTTCTTGACAATAAAAGATGTACAAGAGAAAGCTGCTGAAAATCTGTGGCTGAATAACGCTGTATGGCTGAATATCTGAAAAATATGGCTTAACATGCAAATAAATGGTCGTATATTCTCCCTATAGCTTTCCCAAAGAAAGGTTGATCCTCCTCTTTGGAAACTAGCTCCTCAAAATGGCGTTTCAACCCCTTCGACTGCACACCTTAAGAAATAACGCAGTTTTCTGAAGGGAATGCATTTTTGATGAAGGTAGACGCTTGGACCAACATCAAGTAGTGGAAAATTCATATCATAAACCTCCTCTTATATTTCTCAAGCAAGATCTCCAAGAAAGAGTAGGGAATCCCCACCCGGGTAGACCCTTGCACTAAGCAGTGCAGTAAATTAGCTAAACAACTAAGTATCCAGGAAGTCTAAGTAGACCTCATGAAAATATAATCTCCAATATTTCCATATGCTTTCCATCTCCTTCATTATATAATTTATGAGCTTCCTCACCAAGGGTCCCACCCACTATGAGGTTGCTTCCATGCAAAGGCTCCTCCACAAAAATTGTGTTGTCCAACAAGATGGTTCAATGCATCTAGACAGTTTTGTTGACTTGGTCAACCTTGAATGATTCTTCATTCCTTGTCCCTTTTTCACACTCAAGGTTCCTTCATTTTATCTAGCAGGATTTGATCCCAATTAACATTGAGATGGCTTTATTTAGAATCCACTTCTTTGAGAGTAATTTATGTTGACTTGGTCAAACTTGACCTTGCCCACATTGTTTAGACCTTGTTCACACATGTGGATGTTTGAAATAGTTATTACATGATCCTCTTTCATACTAGGAGGGATTTTTATTCATACTTGAGCAAATTATGAGCCTCCTTGCTCAATTATTCATGCATCTAGATTCCAAAAGAAAAATTTAATATTCCTATTAGCTGAAGCTAAATTAGGAATATTACAGTATCCCCCTCCGAAATGTTTCTTTTCCTCAAGAAACTACAAGGGTGCTGCAAAATCTCCCCTCTTCCTCTTGTGGCCCGCTCATCCCATAGTCTCCTCCATTGCTTCATAATTTCTGCAAAAATTCCATCTCTCAATGGCTCCTCCCAAGTGTGCAAGTTGGCCTTTGGTGAATAAAACCAATGGCTCTCATCATGAAATAATGGAAGGTTGTTGTGGAAACCTTCTTGCTGATCCATGGCCTTCTCAAGAAAGAAGTGATGACAATCATGGGGAATTTCATCATCAATGGAGGTCTCCCTCCTCCATGCTATCATCCAAATAAAATGAATCACCCTCCAGCTTGGCAATTCATAGAAAATCTCGCTGATCCATGGCCTTCTCAAGAAAGAAGTGATGACAATCATGGGGAATTTCATCATCAATGGAGGTCTCCCTCCTCCATGCTATCATCCAAATAAAATGAATCACCCTCCAGCTTGGTAATTCATAGAAAATATCCTCCCAATTTCTCATGAGAGGCATGCCCCAAGTGCTCCAACAAAACATATGGTCCACATCATAAAGAAACAAGTGATATGCAATGGTGGCCATATAGTTTCTCATGCTCCCCTTGGAACATGTAGTGCAAAAAAAGTAGGGACTTTCTTCCCCCAAATACATATCCAACAAGTGTGCCTCTCCTCCATCCATGCCCCCAACAAGGATAAGAACATCTTCAGCATGTGGGATCATAAGTAAGATCATGCTAGCTGCCATATACAATAAGGGAGAAGGACAATGGTCCCTTATGTTCAACCAGCACAGTTTTCCTCCTAACTGCCATAGGATATGATATGACAAGCGTTCTTCCCAACACTTGTTTGCTGCCCCATACTTCTTGCATGCTTGGAGAAGGTGTATGATGGTTGGTGTTAAGGAACCACACCATGAAGAGTACATCATCTCTCCAAGATCTCCCAAAGAATGGCCAACATCACCATTGTTCATGGCCCAAAGTGGCTCATGAGGCTCATCAGAAAAAGTGCCCCTTATTGGAGCCAAGACCTGCACATGAGTGTTAAGAAAATGCAAGTATATAATAAATACATCATGAGATTTAGCAATACAATGTTTATCATACACTTGTTTAAAATCAGCAAGGTAGCTCATGGATGAGCTCCCTCTCACACTCAATAAATAAGGAGGTGATAATGTTAACTCTTCCCAAGAGCTATGTTCCTCCTCAACCAAAAAATGATCCATGCACTTACTCATATGAGAGTGCATATATTCTTTGAAAATTTCCCACATGAATCCATCTAAGATAGTATGACATGTTTTAATGAAACGAGTGGGATTTGAAAGCAAGACCTCATAAGTTATGTTAAGTAGTTTTATCTTGAGATTGGAATCTTTAGTTAAGTAGATCTGATCATGAACATAAATGATTCCATTAACTACTTTATACTTTCCCGCCATTTATTTCCCATCAAGAACCTTACATGTGAATAGGTCCTTAGAATATTCCATCAAGAGTTGGGACTCCCAATAAGGGTCTAGGCTTCCCAACATTGATAGCATTGTAGAAATCTGAAATGATGCATTTGTCATATGATGGCTCTCCACCTTGACATGCTTGATGTCAAAGTCACATGTTGGAGTATTCCCAACCTTCTTTTGTTGCCCCTCTTGCAGCTGATCTTGCTCAAGACAAGATTGGAGTTTAGGAAAGTCACCCTTCCCTTGAAAGGTTCTCTTTCTCAAAAACTTCCACCTCTTTGCTCCTGCATGCAAAAATGAAATTAGTTTTTTGTTATGTTTAGAAATCTTCATTATTTATTGGAGTATCCTTTTTTTCCCCAAAGCTATGGAATAGCCTCTTGATACTATGCTCATATCAGCACAAATTTCTAAATCTATCCCCTCCAATGCAAACAGATGAATGGAAGAAAACAAGGTCAACTTCAGAAATTTGCCTAGCCTTCCATCAATAGTTTTCAGCGCTATAGTGGCTCCTTCCAAGGCTCCCTCTTTAAACAAATATGTTGCTGCTGCATATATTTGAGAGAAAACTTTAGTTTCCCTCCAATCAGGAGGTATTCTTGCTGAAATTCCTCCTTGCAAAGAGGCATCAAGGCATAGGGTAGGGTGTGAATGTAGGTGGGAATATTTTCCCCTACCTTTGTTGCATAGGTCCTATTTCCTTCTTTGTTCTTTCAAACTCTGAAATATAGAAGGGTACATGCTCTTCATCTTGTGATTCCATTCCTCCTCCTTTCTTTCTCCTATCTTCAAGATCCCATCACTTGGCAATGAAAGTGCATGCTGCTCATGTGTTATGCCAAGAGATCTATGTGTGAGACCTTTTGGAACTCCTTGCAAGAGTGAAAGAGTTTCTTTTCTTGGAGCAAGTGCTCCACCCTCTTCTTCATGAGGTGTTTGAGGTGCCCTTGATATGACCGCGTTATCTCCTTCTGCCTCTCCTTTCTCTTCTTCACTAGTTGAAGTTGCCTTACCTTCAACAAGAGACCTTAGATCTTGGTCCTCTTTTGAAGAAGGAATATTCATGTCTTCCCTTTGAGAAGGAAGCCCTCCATTCAAAGGAGACCCTGCCCTTGGAAAAGCATCAAACAAGCTCACCTACTCTTCATTGTTTTTCAGAAATGGATTTAGATTTATAGACCCTCCCAACTCATGCAAAAGTTTTGTTTGATGTGGTTTGATAGTTGCAATAGAAGATGTTTCACATGAAATATCATCAAACCTCTCTACTAATAATTTAATGAACTTTGCATAAGTAGATGTATTTGAATTCTTTAAGGAAAATGATTCAAACAACCACCAAGCATAGGCCTTACCCTCAAAATGCAGCGCTGCTACTTTGATGGCTTCAAATTCTGAAATATGATGTTGCTGCACAAAGGTGTCTAGCTCCTTCACCCAAGCCCTAGCCGGACATAGAGGTTATCCATCAAAAGTGGATAGAAAGAATCTACCCTCACCCTAATTCTTACTCCTTATGCTCTTTTCCTTTATTTGGAAAAACCCTTGGAAATTCAAGAGATCTTTGAACTCCTTGGATTGATCTTCATATTCTTGAAAATAATCACCAAGAGTATCTCTCTTCGGCACATATCCTTTCTTCCTCTTCATAAAGAAATTGCTGATATAACGTGGTAGATATAATGATATGGCTGAGTGCTCATATCCAAAAGATGAGGACTTAGAATCTTCCCCTTGTATATATTTTGTTGAGGGATCTTCATGTGTTTCCCTCCTCATTTCTTTGATGCCCTTGTCTTTGCGCAACAGATTTGTCAAGAGAAGTTTTGAGAACCTCCTTTCTCCAAAAAAGGGTTTGCTCTGATTTATTTTGAAAATATCCTCCTCCCCATGAGAAGACTCCATAATGCTTGAGCTCATAGGCTGAGCCAAGATTGTTTCTCTGATACCACTGTAATGTTCCAAAATTGGAATTTTCTACAACAATAAGAATACCTTAAGGTATTGAAAAGTTGGACAACAGAAATTAATCAACTCATTTAATGTGTTTGAACACATATCCATCATAATAAAAATCAAAACAACAAACTATGCTTTTATACAATTCACCAAGTGGGGAAAAGTAGCTATTTCTTGCCTCAAAAACGCTATTTTCTAAATATTGAGTTAAAACAGTGGAAAATAACGGTTGTGTCCCTTATAATGGACAATATAGGACATTCATGCAACAAATTTTTAGAAACAAATGCCTTTAGCCTAGTTAAACATGCCTCCCATGCTCAAGACAACTAAAAATTGCCAAAACCCCAAGACTACAAAATGCCGGAGCAGCTGCACAAGTGACTGTGCAGTCTAAAGAGAGGTTAAATCATAAAATAAAGAAATATATCTGATAATATTATTATAATACTCAATTATGTACAAAAACATCGATCTAATATCTTTTACACAAATCCAAGAAGACTCGGTAAGGGTTTCTTGACAATAAAAGATGTATAAGAGAAACTTGCTGAAAATCTGTGGTTGAATAAAGTTGTATGGCTGATTCTCTAAAATATATGGTTGAACATGCAAATAAATGGCCGTATATTCTCCCTCTAGCTTTCCCAAAGAAAGGCTGATCCTCCTCTTGGGAAACTAGCTCCTCAAAATGGGGTTTCAACCCCTTCGACTGCACACCTTAAGAAATAACGTAGTTTTCTAAAGGGAATGAATTTTTGCTGAAGGTATATTCTTGGCCCAACACTAGGTAGTGGAAAATTCATATTAGAAACCTCCTCTTAGATTTCTCAAGCAAGATCTCCAAGAAAGAGTAGGGAATCCCCACCCGGATAAACCCTTGCACTAAGCAGTGCAGAAAATTAGCTAAATAGCTAAGTATGCAGGAAGTATAAGTAGAGCTCATGAAAATATAATCTCCAATATGTCCATATGCTTTCCATCTCCTTCATTATATAATTGATGAGCTTCCTCACCAAGGGTCCCACCCACTATGAGGTTGCTTCCATGCAAAGGCTCCTCCACAAAAACTGCGTTGTCCAACAAGATGGTTCAATGCATCTAGACAATTTTTTTGACTTGGTCAACCTTGAATGATTCTTCATGCCTTGTCCCTTTTTCACACTCAAGGTTCCTTCATTTTATCTAGCTGGATTTGATCCCTATTCACATTGAGCTGGCTTTATTTAGAATGCACTTCTTTGAGAGTAATTTATGTTGACTTGGTCAAACTTGACTTTGCCCACATAGTTTAGACCTTGTTCACACATGTGGATGTTTGAACTAGTTATTACATGATCCCCTTTCATACGAGGAGGGATTTTTATTCATACTTGAGAAAATTATGAGCCTCCTTGCTCAATTATTCATGCATCTAGATTCCAAAAGAAAATTCTAATATTCCTATTATCTGAAGCTAAATTAGGAATATTACAGCATTACCTCATAAATAAAATAAGAACACAAATGAAGATTAAGGTGAGATAATCAATATAGAACACAAAGAGGAAGAACAAGAAGAATAATAGGAAGAGGAAGAGGAAGAGATATAATCTCCACATCTAAAGAATCGATCAAGATATGTTTAGAAATTTCATCGAGAAAATTAAATGTCTGGTGATAAGGAGTCAATGGTTTAGACTACAAGGAAAATGATAAGCACACCAAGTAAATCCAACTTTACCTTGTTTCCCAAAATAGAACCCAAGAAATTTTCCAAAGTTAGTGGTCAATGTTATGGAGGAAGAGCGAGATCATATTGAGAAAAATCATATGTGCGATATTGTTCATAAACCAAAAGAAAAGAATGTGATTAGCACTAAGTGGGTCTTTAGGAACAAACTAAATGAGGATGGATAAGTAGTGAGGAATAAGGCTATATTATTCTGCAAAGCGTATTGACAAGTGTAAGGTGTTTGTTTTGAAGAAAATTTTTCTACTATATCTAGAACTGAATCTACCATAATATTTTTGGTTTTTTCTTATTTCAGAAAGTTCAAATTTTATCAAATGGATGTCAACTCAACTTCCCTGAATGGTGACTTATAAGAAGAGATGCATGTTGAAAAATTAGTGGGATTTTGAATTCAAGATAATGATGACCACACATGTAGATTACGAAAATTTGTTTATTGTTTAAAGTAAGCTCCCAAGGCTTCATATTCAAGACTCAATAAATATCTACAACAACAAGAATTCGAAAGGGGCACAACAAATTGAAAAATTTACATTAAAATTTGCAATGAAAATATATCTATTATTGTTGTCTACGTCGATGATATAACTTATGGAATTGATGTTGATCTAATGAGGCAAAAGTTTGTGTCAGGTTGTCAAAGTTCCATTTATTATGCCATTCAAACCATCTTTTCTTAGCCACCCTCTTTCATGTTGTCACCCATTCATTTCCTTTCTTACCTTTTTTTTTGTGAATATGACATTATGAGCATAAAAATGCTAAGTAGTTAATTATTGTCATATTTCTTTGTTTTCAACAAATTTAAGAGTATAGTGATTGATTTTACTATGACAATTTATCTTTCGAATCATTGCAACTCCTATGCATCTCTTGCAACTAGCCTCGAGGTTGGCATATCTGTGAAACTCTAAGGAGAATTTTGAGACATGGGTTTTTCTCTTAACATTGATGGCATGGTTTAACATTATCTAATTTGTACCCAGGTAAATTATAGAAGCCTATAAGCAATGATCAACCATTTAGACAACTTGTGTTAGGAATAATTGAGTCATCAACATTGGGTGTGATTTCCAGACAAATAAATAAAAATATGGAAAAACTAAAACATGCGTTTTGTCCAGAACATCTCCAGTTAGGTTATTAGTGAGGATTTTCTCTAGAAAGTGCATATTTTTGGAGATATCAAAGGTTTAAATGGTAAATTTCAAGTTGTGACCACGGTCCAATTATGCCCAAACTAAGAAATGAGTTAGAAAATTGAACCAATCAAGCTATTATCAAAGGACTTCATGCAAAATTAACCTTATCTCATCAGATACATAATTAAAGATGACAAGTAGTCAATTTTATATGTAATATTAACCATGATTTAATGAGTATTGTTCAGGGAAATTATCTAAATTTTCCCTTGACTTTGATTATATAAGTAATTGGGAAAAATAATTTATTAGAGAGATCAAGGGAATCACTAAAGGGAGGTTTTGTCATTTATTGTGCCGTGGGACAATTCCAAGTGATGACCACTGAGATCAAGATCTGCTGCATTATTTCCATGTAGAGACTCTTGATCATTTAATGGGAATTTTGTCACTAGATGTGTGCACATTAGAAGTATTTCTGATCTATAGTGAGTGACAACATAAAGGTTAATAAACTTAATACAAGTACTTGCATTGTGTTAACATTTATTGTAAAGCTTGAGAAGGCTCCTTTGTGTTTTGTATGTTTTAAGTAATGTATAAGTTCTTGCTTTATGAAACTCGCTTAAAATTCATACACAGGTTGCATGTAAATTTAATTATGGTATATGGTGAGTATTTATATTGGAAGACAAGTGTTTACATAAAATTTTATGTTGAAGGATTTAGATATGAGTGTCATTAATATCCTATTTCTCTCTTTCATTATTTATGCTCTATTTTGATATATGATAAAATAAATTATTCATATTTCTTTCACAATTATTTATGATCTCTTGTGGAGCTAATAAATCAAGGGTGACTTAGACAGGGGCTTATAACATATATTAATAGGTTTCTCTACCCAATTTTCATTCATATCGATGAAGAGTGATTAATAGTAAGGTAAACCCGTGGAAGATTTAGGACTACTCATTGTTTTCCTTCAACAAGGAGTGATTGCAACATTGATTAGTGGTTACTTTTTATCAAGCATGAACTATTTTTTTCTGCTTTTTGCTTATAGATATTGTAGAAAGATATTGAATCCCTCTATCCAATGTAAAAATAAGTGAGACACTAGGTCAAACAACCCAGGAGGAGCCAAAACCAAGAACTTTGTTCCTTTCTTTCCTTATGTGTGAGAAAACTACATATGGCTCTTGAATTACTTTATCCTTTAGACACATGAGAAAGGAATTGTGCCTGCTAGCCCAGAAGGAGCCAAAATTAAAGAGCTCAAAGGCCATTAGTTAGAGTTTTATTTTTTGTGTTTTTTTGAATAATGTCACTTTGATAACTTTGGAAATTTTTACCTAGGAGAATGATTTCTAGAAAAAATTGAAGTCAATGATATTTTTTGAAGCTAATTACCTGAGCTTTTTTGGATAGACAGAGTTTGGTTTTGAAGTTCTTTTAGGTATTTTATTGGCATAGTTTTTTATATGGCTCAAATATTGCAAATCCCAAATTAACATATTAAGAGTTGGGATATCAACCTATCAAACATTATACACAACATTTTGGCACCATTTCTAGGAAGGTACTACAAGGATAGGACCTTAGTGACCTATGTTTTTTGATTGAATTCTCCAACATTTAAGACTTAGAGGAGGAGGAGAGGTAAGATGAGAGGTAAGAATATACGATACCACCTTAGGTGTGCCCCTCCAAGCCCTTGTCATGCTAGTCACATAGTGTGGTTGTTTCCTTTACTTTTCCTATGAAATTTCGTTTCTTTTTTTAATTTATGGAAAGGATAATCTAATTCATCTTAGTAGAGTCTTGACAGTGTTAGAGATTCCAATTATATCTCCCCTTGAATTTGTTCCACTTTTTTATAAATTGTTTATTTCTTTAAAGGGTTTTCATTATACACGTGTAATAAGAACCCCCCCATATGCTAATCTATGTGCTGATAGAATCTACCAGATGGAAAATAAGGGAGCTAAGAATACTTGAACAAGAATGCTACTCGAAGAGATATTTTGATTCTTGAGCCAAGACATGTTTTCATCTCAAGGAGAAAAAATATTGATAGCCATCAGGAGCATAACTACATCTCAAGGAAAAAAGGAAGGGCAAGAGATTCATGAGCAAGATCTCAAAGCATATCAATATCAAGAAGAAGATCCAAGAGCCTTCCTTGATCATCCTTTCCAATCTCCTGAAGAAACTAAATACTCTCAAGAAACAATCAATGGAGAGCATATATTAGAGCCCAATATTGAGTATTTTTTCTCTTGTCTCTCATTGTATCCCTCATGCCTTCAAGAGAGAAATTATCAAGCCATGGAATACTTGCATAAGATAATAAAGGAGTACATGTGAACAATTTTTAATGATTTTGAAAACAAGAATGCGTGGATCATATTGAAGCCTGGTTCCAAACAATCATCGACGTACCAAATTCCTCCATCATTCAACAACTATTTGTACCATATCAGTTAAAGTAGTCAGTTTCTTATACTCTGATATACCTTAAATCTTACTACTTAAATATGGGTGTGAGTATATTTTTTATTCTACTATGAACATGGTTGCACTAGAGGTACTACACTTAAAGGATATCTTACTTTCTTCAAGTAAATTAGGGCACAATAGTGTAGAAAAATAAAATATATATACATATTATTTTAAAATACAAATGTTGCAAACATTTCTGATTTCAAAACTTAGTTATTAATCATTATTGAAGCCACAACTCCCTAAGAATCATTGTTACATGCTAATGCATAGCTATCACAATTCCTTGACCACTATGGATTATTATTTGTGTAAGCACCAAATGATCCTTTGGTAAATCTTGTTAGGTACAATTCACTCTTAGTTCCTCATTATTTTATAATTTGAATATGATTGTTGATTGACTGGTATCTTCAAGTCACTTTGTTGAGGCAGTTCACTGAGTTAGTTGGGAGGATTTTTCATCGTTATGCTTGGTACTTCATATCCACAAGCATAAAATGACGAGGGGAATTTATGCGTTGTAAAAATAAATAATTCTACTATCAAGTTAATAAATCATATAATTCTAGTCTCTCTAAAAATATGTTATCCAAGAAATATTTCCAAGTTCCTCTAAGGCGTATCATCCAAAAACCTACTATGGTGTACCGATACTATAGAATCTCATTGCGATTTCATGAAAAATCTAGCATGATCGACAAGAGGGGCCTTTAATATAAAAGGAAGTATCGAGAAGTACAAATAAACCTGTCAATTATTGAACAAGCTTTCTGGAAGTGGGGCCATGCTTGTATGGTACCAAGGAAAAAATTATAGGGTACTAAAAAGGATTGTTGGTAATGGGGATATTCCAGGTAAGATAGATGGAGAAAACACATTGGCACACATATAATTCACGCTAAGTGAAGGCCCCAAGTAACATTCTAAAACAATTGTCATTAAATTTAAATCTATTAAGAATAAATATCATATCTCATATTTTGGAGAATGGCTATAAGACCCTTCAAGTATTATGCTTTAAATTTTTATATTTTAGAAAATACAAAGGTTTTATGGAAGTGGGACCTGTAGTGTTGGTGATTTAGTTTTCTCATATAAGGGGCTTCTGTTATAGACTTGGACGTTAAAATCAGGAACTGTGGTCAAATTACACTTTAGGAAACTCACATGATGAAGACAATAATTGAAATATATTCCTATCTTCGAGAGGACCAAAACTGACCTAAATATAACCTCATTTGGACAAGCAGAAGTTGGTTTTTGAATTTATGTTCCCACTCATGTATATTGGATCAGGTTGGCCCTATTCATATATTCAATTGGGTAGGTTGACCTCAACATTAAGTGGACCCTCATGGAATCCTATAAATAGAAGATACCTCAAGCTCATTTGGACACATTTTTTTGATCCAACCATCTTCTCTTCTCTTCTATTGTCTTGGTTCACATAGTTCTGATGAAGAAAGCTCAAACAAGCGTTCAAAACTATAGGGTTTAGGGTCACAAGAATCTAGGGTTTATGTTTCTCGAACGTTGGTACATAAATGGGAAATTTCATCCTTGGACGCATGCACTGACTGGTCAACAGTGTGTCTGGGAAGCCTCAGACACTCACACAGTAGCCTGAAGGGAGTGTCCAGGGTTTATGAAGCAGTTCGGGAAATATGGTCCCTGTACGCATGCACAAAGTGATCAAGGGTGCGTCTGAGAAGCATCACACAATTACATAGTAGCCTGAAGGGTGCATCTGGTGTTTGAGGTAGATCTGAGTATATTTTTCCCTTGGACGCACATATATAGTTCACTAGGGAGCATCCAAGAATGCCATAGACACTCACACATCTCCTCCTCCATGCATCTTAGACTAAAATATGAAACTTCAGTACTCCAAATATTCCACTCAGTGAAAATTTCTTTTAGCAACATACTACAAACAATGACAATATATTACAATCCTCAGAATTAGGATTTTTGAATACAAGCATGTTCAGGTTCATTTCATGGATGTTGTAATTTTTGTAAAGATATGGATCATTGTACTCTCTTTTGCTGAATCATTTGATGACAATCTATAAGAAGAAGAATTTGCAAGGGTTTTCCCCATAGTGGGTTTTGCCTTGGTCTTTGACTAATCTTGGTGTCTCTATATGTGCATTCTTATCTTCTATTGTTCCTTTATGTTTCGCTGCATTGATGATGATGATATTGTATTGTTCTTTCTACATAGTCGCATATGTTGATGAATTATGATGTAAATATGAATAATGTCATGATTTTAGGGGGTGAAATCATTGTGTTAATGAAGAAATGAAATTATCAAAGAAAACAACAATATATCCCTTTGAAAATTTTACATGGCGTCAGAGCTGGGCTTAAGAAAAGTCATGGAGATCAACCCAATGGAGACACTTTTGATCGAAGAAAGAAGAGGATGGTGGAGACCTAAAAGAATTATAGGGTATGAAGGAAACCCAAGGTAGTTAGTGCATAAGCGTTTGATGGGTAGGGTTTGAGAGAAACCCTGGTTTATGGAAAAAAATTGAGATATGATATATGAAACCCTAGCATGGTCAAATTTAATATGTTCAATAACTTATGTCATATTTAATGAATTCCTAGATGGGATAGTCTCTAGTAGGTCTGGTTGTTGATAAAGTTGATTGAAAGAAACATTGTTATGTGGACTGTGGATAGCAATGAATCTTTAAGGTTCGTTCAAGAGGGAAAGGATCATATCTTGTTGAATATAGGTATTCCTTGAATTACGATGTTTCTTTGTGTCTTTACTCTTGTTTAGACTTATGGATTTGATTATTATGATTATTTTTTTTTATCATTGCCTATACTTCCTGCATGTATATTTTAATACTAGGATGTTTTTAACCTCCTTGATGAGATGTGATAAGTGGGTCCTTCTTGAGGATCATTTGGTATGTAGGAAAGAAAATATCGATCTGGAAAAGGTAAAGAAGCACCTGATGAAAAGGTGAAAAGCACTACAAGCTGCCTATGTGAAGGTGCACATGTATTTTAATACTAAAATGTATGCATGGTATATTATTTCAATGTTATGTTTCAAATGTAATATTGAATGACAAGGTTAGCCTGTTGAGAATGTCTCCTTCTCAAATGGCTCATGCATATGAAAGTGATTTTGGATCCATGGTTCTTATGATGAAGTGGTTCACCTAGTATTGAATGTTTTAATCATGATTATCTTCTTGATTCTATGAGGCCACTTATTTTTGATCTTGGATATAGTGGTATAACTCGATGTTTGGTTAACATCTATTGTTTTTGGAGATCCCAATTTTTTGAAGAAGGTTAGCACCCTGAAGATGATACTCTTGATACTTGTTATGCATTTCACATAGAAGGTTATCTCATTGAATATTTATAATGCTTGTGATGAACATGATGAAAGTATGGGAAAAAATTGAATTTCTTGTTGTTTTGATAAAGTAACCTTTCTTGATAATATTGATAATAATAAGCATGGTAACCTTGATGATAAAGGTATAAATATGAGGTTGATTCTCTAGATATTTTTACTAACTACGATCATGTCTTGATGTGATGAGTAACTATGGAATAATGTAAAAATGATTGTCCTAACTTGATGGATTGAATTGATATTGTTACATTTGTATGATACCCTAATCAATCGACTCTAATAATCTGATGAAGGAGCGATGTCATGATGTTGATGAACACGATGGATGTATTTTTTGTTTAATTATGATCTAACAGATTTGATATTGCATGACTCTAGTTTAGATAAGTTGATGACGTGAAAGAATATGAATGAAGTGGATTCCCATTCAGAGGGAGAATCTCTCCTCCAAAATCTTACTCATATTACCATTTTCATTATATGTAAATTTTGTACTATTGAAGTATGATTTATGGGTATCTGACATTGTTGATCTACAGGAGAGGTCTGAACTAAGGTAAGATGGTTTTATCCCACTTAGAGTCTCAGTAGCACGGTAGAAAGGCTATAGGGTGCGACCAAGGAATTGAAGATAAGTTCGGGGCTGGTTTGACTACATTTGCTCACATATCATCTTGAAGAGTGCTACTGGGGGTCCCAATCACACAGAGGAAGTCCTTTTGGTGTGAATATGCCTGATGAACAAAAAAAATGAAGTTTTTGTGCATGAAATTAGCTGTGTAGCAGATATCAGAAAGATCTGAGAACGTGGAAATTTGAGTGTTTACTATAATATGAATATGTAGACTAAAATTGTGTTTGCAGGTGACCGAGATATAGATACATCATTATGTTAAAAGTTTGTATTACAAGATATTGACATGATTTGGCTGATTAATATAGATGATAAGTGTTGGGAGTTCTGACATGATTATATTGATATTCCCAAATGGTTTTTTATTTGATCCAAATGGATCTTGATAGCATTTAGTCATATTGGCTATGTAATTCTTTGAGACCGGGATGGTCATAAGCTATGTCTATTCATAATCTTTATGTAATTTTTGAGACTAGGATGGTCATGGATAACAACAAGTTCCCAACATTCTTAGAATTTTATAGTCTCATATGCTTATGAGACCAGGGCCAAGTTGAAGTGCTCATCACATTGATTCCAACAATATATTCATTTTGGAAAATAACTTCTATATGAAGGAGAAAATGCACTCTAAAGTTTATGGAAAACAGGTAAAAAAATGGGCCTTGTAGGCCAAGTGGCAGCTCCACAGTGGGACATGTGGTGGTAAAAGTCAACAAGGGTGGTAGTCAAAGTAAAAATAGCCAGGTCAAATTGGCATGGGTCAGAGTCGAACCCTTGACCTTCGTTGTGTTATTACAAAAATTTACCACCACACCATCAAATTGTCTTTATAAACCTATGGCTCATTATTGTATTTAAGTTTTTGATATGTGGTAAGTGGGGGTAGGGTTTGTGGAGCCCACCACATCCGACGGCCCCACCAAATCCAAAGCTATGATATATCGATGTAACAACAGTCCAAACTTGGTGGAGCATTCCAACTCAGCGCGCGGTCAGTATTGGCGACATAGTATATGCCACAAGGTATGCCACAATTTGTTATGATAAAGATATGTGCCAATAGGATGGGTTGAGTCGCATTTTCATATGCCATGGGTTTCCAATGTTTAATATGCCATGACGTTATCCATATGGCAGAGTAATGAAATGACTATACCATGGGTCGCAACCCTATAACACCAACAAAAAGTTTGGTTAAGGTTTTTAACATTGTTGCCATTAGTCACATATTGTATTGATCGTGTGGACTATAGTTATCAACATAGCTTATGATTATATGGTATTGACTGCCAAAAATTATAGTGTATAACCATATGATATATATACCTTATTTAAATGCACTATATTAAGATGTTAAATAATAATACCCTGTGGTTTTTAATAAAAAAGCACCAAAATCCAATGTTTGATAACCAAATCCAAACCAATTTGCTATGTTTGCAAGGTATTGCACCGGAAATCTAAAGTTAGAGTTTCTTCATTGGAATTAAAACAATTTTTCTATGTTAATACATATGCACCAACCATGTTAATACACTGGTTATAAAAAATTTCTATTATAGAAATATTGTTACACCAAAATATAAAGCAAGAGTTTGGAAACATTATAAATGCATTTCCAAAGCATAAAGTTAGAGGCACAATGAGGTAAATAAGTGAGTGGTTTTTGAGCAGCAATTGAAATTGGCATTTTAAAGTCACACTAAAGATAAATTGAGCGTTTGAAGAAATGAAAAAGGGTTTTTGGTGCGCTGTGAACACACTAGAATATTTCGTTCGACAATTGTAACATCCTATACTTCAAAATTCAATACATGGATAATTGTCTTTCGAAGTCAAGTGGAGGAAAGTATTTGAATTATGTACTTGTTGATGCATGTTTTCTCATCCTTAGTTGAGGTCTAGAGTCCATGAAAGAGACTCTTTGTATTACTGTAGTTAACATGGTGATTGAATGTTGTCATGTTATTTTGTGAGAGTTCTCTGTAGGAGAAAATTTCTTTGAAGGGGAAATATCCACATTGTAATCAACATATTGATGTACTTAATTTTTAACATTGAAATATGAGTGACCTATCCTTTTGAGTAGGGCCCAAAGATGTAGCCAAGGAGGGGTGAACTCCGTCATCAAACTTTGTGTTGATATTCTTGATGTATGCTTGAATTATATGTGTTATATTTATTATAATTAACTTGCACATGAGAGCTAATTAATTCTTGAAGGAACACCAAATAATCAAGTTGTTTTAAAGACCCATTTTCTAGCTTGCAAAGTGTTAGAGGATGATATTCCATTTTCAAATCATTTTTGGTATTAGAGCAGGTTCTAACTAGATTGCAAGGATGGCTAAAAGCATGAAGCTTATTCGGTTGCAAGAATTGGAAGAATTCAATTAGCAATATCAACAGGAGAATGCTGCATTGCAATGCATGGTGCAAGCATTGCAAGAAGAGAAACAAAGATTGAAAGCGAATATTGAAGCCATGCAAGGAGATCAAAAGAGAGGAAGTATCTCAGATCGAAATCCATCCATCATTGGAGACAATAAAGTACATCTACTTCATCAGTCAGATGAAGACAATTCATCTCCATCTGCTACTTCAAAAGCATAGTCAGTGGAAGAAGCGATTGGTACTTTTTCCTCACATTCTGAGGAAATTTCCTTTATACTAGCATCTCATGAAAATGATTTGGAGAGATATAAGGAAGAGGTTTCAAGTGATCATGAGATTGGAAATTTCGAGAAACATACCAAAGGAATGGGTATGAATTTGATGAAAAAAATGGGATATCAGCAAGGACAGGGCCTCGATAAGCATGGCCAAGGCAGACTCCAGCCAATATCAGTGTAGGAAAGACCCTAGTATGAGGGATTAGTATTTGACCAATCATCATGTGACTATTGTGGAAATAAAGGTCACATAGAAAATCAGTGCTAGTCCTTACATCCAGAGAAAATGCCGAAAAAGCTACAGGAGAGTAAAGGTCAGAATACATGTCATTCTAGCAGTGATATAACATGTGATTCTTCTAATCAAAATTTTATTATGAAGATTGTTAAAAGGACATATCCTTGTGATTTTTGTGGAAGTAACAAGCATTGTGTAGCTAAATGCTAGAAGGAGAATGTTTACAGTGAGAAGGTGCATGCTACAAGTAGTCCATGAAAGGAGGATGCAACACTGCGGGTAAAGAAAAGTGTAGGAAATACTTTGATATAGTTAGGGAAGAACTGGGCACTGAAAAAATAAAGCTCAGAGAAATTGAGCAAGAAGATGACCATTACAAAATATAAAGAGAGAGTTTGCTCATAATATAAGCTGAAAGGACATTCAAAGCTCACATGTCCAATGCTACCACATGAAATGACAGTAGAAAAATCAGGGGAAGGGGAAGAAACAAGAACTGGCAAGGAATAATGTAAGTCTCTAGAGAAATTTCTTACTTGGAATTAGGTAGATTTCATGGCTTATGTTTAATTGTGTGTCTATGGTTTGTCATCACATCAGTAAGTCTAGTTGAGTTTATAATAAGGTCTAGAAATTTATGTACTGATGATTCATGTAATAAATTCCTTATTGTAATAAACTTTTGGCAGACCAAAAGTCTTTTAGTTGGGAGGTATAATCCAAATGGATCTTGATTGAGTTTATTCATATTGGCTATGTAATGTTTTCAGACCATGATGGTCATAAGCTATGTCTAGTCATATTTTCTATGTAATGTTTGAGACCAGGATGGTCATGGATAGCAAAAATTTCCCAACATGGTTAGAATTTACAGTCTCAAATGCTCATGAAACCAACGCCAAGTCAAAGAGCTCGTTGCAGTAATTCCAGTAGTATATTTGGTTTTGAAAATAGATTTCATAAGAAGTGTAGAAATTAGCTGAATAAATCACTTATTCACTGAAGATTAACCCGGTCATATATCAATTTCGAATTGCATACATAACACATAACCTTCTTCTACAATTAATTGTCACATGCAGAAATAATAGAAACAATCTCACATCAAATCAATCACACATTAACTCAGTATGTATGGGGAAAGCCTATAGCTGAAAACCCCGCAGCTATTGTGTATATTATAATGGAGAAATCATGTAACCAAACAAGTACAATACTCCTCACAAGTACTCAGTACTTTCTCATAAAGTCACACACAATCTAGCTTAGTTTTGAACAAGTCACTGGTTCAAAAATCCCCGCCAATTGCCTTGCCTCTATTGCGCAATCATGGCATGTATATGAAGAGATCCAAGGTTCGAATCCCCTTGGCTTGACTGCGCAATTGTCATGGAAAATTCCTCCAAGTGTAATGCAAATCCCATGCAAAACTGATCCTCCAACTGATAGCTTTACTCACCCTTTCATCTACCTCTTCCACTGGTCTCCACTAAACTGATCATGCACTGTAGTGAACTGAAGTGTTCCTGAGTTGACTAATGAGTTAATAATTAGTGAATTAAATATTATTTAATTCACTCCACTCATATCTAGTTGATTAGCTAGTTAACTAATCTCAACTAGTTCAACTAAAACAAGCAGAACACAACTCCACTATCTGTCCCGTTAACTCCTCCAAAACTTCTGCCACTGAAGTCTAACTGAAGTCAACCATGCAAGATGCCATCAAACCCTAGGAACCACGTGATTCCTTCTGTCAGTTGCATGAGTCACCTCCATGAATCAAACTGAAGTGCTCCAAGAGAGTAAACTGCTGTTTATAGTCAGAATATTATTAAGGGTAAATAATATTTGACTTCCATATTTTTAGGAGATACAGTATAAAAATAGCCTGGGTCCTAAAAATAAGGGTCTCATCTATTTTTGCCGACATGTCACATACTTCAAGAATCTCCAACTGGAATTCCCAAATTATGCTCCGTATGTCTAAAAATAGACATAGTCTAAAAATAGACTTTGCGCCAGAATTTGCCTGCGGGCCCACTTAGTGAAGGCGACTTCATTTCACTAAGCTCCATCATCTTGCTGCATTCTCAACACTCCCTCTCGGCAAGATATGGATTATCTGCAATCCCTATCCTGCCTCTGTGGAATTCGAACTTGCTCCTGGTGAGCGCCTTCGTCAGGATGTCGGCATCCTGATCCTCCGTGGGAACATATGAAAGCATCATGATCCTCCGCTGAACACAATCTCTGATGTGATGGTACCTGATGTCGATATGCTTGGACCTATCATGAAAAACTGGATTAGCCGAGAGCTTGATGCAGCTCTGGTTATCACAGTAGATCACTGTAGGCTCCAAATGCAACCTGAACAAACCTGCGAGGATCTTCCTCATCCAAATAGCCTCGCATGCGGCCAAACTTGCTGCCATGTACTCGGCCTGTTGACCCAGGTGTACGGATCTACCTTTCTGCTGTACCGGGGAAGTTGTTGTCGAACCAATGCACACACCCTCACTCCGGAAGTGCTCTTAGTCAAGTTGGGCTCCATTGCCCAATGCATCGATCAGAGCCGAAGCTTCACTCCATCCTCTGTACGTACCATAGACCATATCCCGATGTGCCTCGAATATAGCGCAATACATGCTTGCCCGCCTTCCAAAAGAGCTTGGTAGGCTTAACCATAGCTTGCGAAAGCTGGTTAACTGCATAGCATATATCGGGTCGAGTATTGACCGGATACATCAACGACCCCACCAACTGTCGATAGACAGTGGCATCCACTACCTCCTCCGAAGTAGCATCTCCCTTCCTCCAACCTCCAGGAAGAGGGGTATCAACAGGCTTGCAGCCTTGCATGTTGAACCTCTCCAGAATCTCCCGGGCATACTTGCCCTGAGAAACAAACAGTCCTCCACTGCGCTGCCAAATCTCCAATCCTAGGAAATAATGAAGGATGCCCAAGTCCTTCATCTCAAACTCTCGTGCAAGATCCTCCTTGCATGAAAGTATCAACTGCTCATCGCCAGTCAAAATCAGATCATCTACATACAGTACGATGATCAACAGCTTCCCCTCCACCACAATATGGTACAGGTTTGGATCCGCCTCACTCTTGGAGAATCCAAGCCCGGTGAAGTAGCTGTCTATCCGAGTGTACCAAGCACGAGGTGCCTGCTTCAGCCCGTACAGTGCTCTCTTGAGTCGGCACACATGCGACTCACTGTTGAAGATCTCAAAACCTTCAGGCTGCTCTATGTACACCTCCTCCTCAATAACTCCATTGAGGAACGCGGTCTTCACATCCATCTGATGAATGTGCCACCCCATCTGCGCTGAGAGAGCAAGGATCGTCCGTATGGAAGAGTACCTTGCGACAGGTGCAAAAGTCTCCTCATAGTCGATCCCCTCGATCTGTGAGAAGCCACGGGCGACAAATCTCGCCTTGTACTTCTCCACACTCCCGTCAGCCGCCTACTTCACCTTGTAGATCCATCGCGAACCTACAACTGATTTCCCAACCGGTCTTGGGACAATCTCCCATGCACTGTTCCTGATGATCGAATCATATTCTTCGATCATGGCATAAACCCATGCGGGTTCCTCCACAGCTTCCTCAAAAGAGGATGGCTCTGTCACAACACATTGACTCATAAGAGCCATGTATCCAGTGTACCGATCCGGTGACTCTCTCTGTCTGCGCTGTGCTGTAGGTGGTCCTACAACCTTCTCTGCATCCCGAGCCAGTCGCTCAGCTTCTGTAGTGCGCATGCGCCCTCTGATGGTTGGCGCTGCCTGGGTGGTTTCTTCCACCTACTGAACCTCCTCTTGTGGCTGATCCACATCCGGAAGCTCCTCCTTAGGAACTAACAGCTCCTCATCTGCATGCAAGTGTGGCTCCCTCTCAAGCGAACACTGCATGGCTTTCTCCTCCTGAAATTTTATATCCCGTCGCACAACAGTCTTGCGACTGTCTGGCACATACACTCGATAGTTATGAGGTGTATCAGTGTACCCCACAAATATTCCAACTTCAGCAGTTGGATCCAGCTTCCTTCTTGCATCCTTCGTCACATGCATGTAGACAGGAGATCCGAAAATCCGCAAATGGGAAATATCGGGCCTCTTGCCAGAATAAGCCTCCTCTGGTGTACTCATGCCAAGAACCTTGTGAGGACAACGGTTCTGCACATACACTGCTGTATTGCATGCCTCGGCCCACAAGTGAAGGGGTAGGCCCTGATCATGCAACATCGCCCGTGCAGCACCCACGATCGTTCTGTTCTTCCGCTCAGCCACCCCGTTCTGCTGTGGGTTATGGGGTGCGATGAGCTCTCTCTGAATCCCTTCTGCGCTGCAGAACTCCTTGAATTCAGGCGAGATGAATTCACCACCGTTATCACTCCTTAGAGCAATCACCTTCTTCCCCGACTCCTTCTCGACCAGTGCTTTAAACTCACAGAACTTCGCGAATGTATCGCTCTTCTTCTGCATGAAGAAGATCCAGCACTTTCGAGAGAAATCATCGACAAAGATCACATAATACCTGTGCTTTGCTGTCGAAGCAACAGAGAAAGGACCACACACGTCTGTGTGAACTCTCTCAAGGATCGTCGTGGCGCGACTATCCTTCTCGTGAAAAGTGGCTTTCACATACTTCCCTAAAGTACACCCCTTGCACTGATCTGACTGCGCAAGAGTGCCCTTAGGAAGTCCAGTAGAAATCTGCTGCAGAATCTTCAAAGCTCCATGGTGAAGATGGCCCAATCTCCTGTGCCATAGTTTTCCCTCATCATCCCGGCTCACCACTTCTCCCGCCTTGCATGCCATAGCTGCGCAGTCATCTACCTGCAACTGATAAAGGTTCTGAGTTCGAACCCCTATCTTCCGGGTCTCTCCAGTAGTCTTACTACGCAGGAAGGCTTTTCCTTCGCTGAAGACCACATCATAACCCTTATCCTCCAACATCGCTACTGAAATCAGGTTCTTCTTCAATCCCGGTACATGCATGACATCCTTTAAGACAAAGGGTTTACCAGACTCCCTCTGAAAGGATACGGTACCGATACCAGTCGCACTGTATCTACCGTCATCGCCCATCTCGATGTGCATCCCCAAATCCTTGTCCTCCAGATCTGAGAACAACTCCCGATCTCCCGTCATATGAAATGACGCACCGCTGTCCAAGAACCACACCGATCCCATCACACTAGAAACCAAGCATGCAATCAGTGAAAAGTCAAGCTCGAACTGTGAAGCCAAAGCTTCTCCATCTGCAGATCTTCCCGCTTGCTTGTTCTTCTTCTTCTTTGGACAATTGGTAGCATAATGTCCGTGATCATGGCGGTGAAAACACTTCACTTTCGCCATATCCTGCTTCTTGCCCTTTGCACCAGAATGAGAGGTTTTCTTTCCCTTCCCCTTCTTTGCTTTGGACACCAAAGCGCAGTTTTCTTCATCAGCTCCCTTTGATGAAGATCCATCTCGAGTAGTCCTCCTTATCTCCTCCTGCATGAGATCCGCCCAAAGGCGCTCCCATCCCGACAGCTTCTCCCGACCATTGACACTATCTTGATATGAGTGCCAAGCCTTCGGAAGACCAAGGAGAGCCAGGTCGACCATGTCCTCGTCTTCGACAGTCACCCCCACACTTCCCAGCTCATCTCTGCAGTGAGTGAACTTCGTGAGGTATTTGGCGATACTGTCGCCCTTCTCCATCTTGATGTTCCTGAGCTTATCTTTGAGCGCCAGCTTCCTTTGGTCACTCTTACTCTGGAATAGATCTGTCAAAGCTTTCCACATTAAATATGGAGTAGCCTTTCCATGCAGGCTGGATACAATATGATCCTTGACGCCCTCCAACGGGATCCTTCGACACTTCGCCATCTTCTTTTTCCATGCATCGACTTCAGCAGGATCAGTGGGCTTTTGGACATCCGTATCTACGAACTCCTTGAGACCATTATCTTCTAATACTGCTTCCATGCGATCCTTCCATGCAACATAATTCGAACTGCCTTCAAGAGCATATTCGAGTCGCAAACCGTTGAAAGACATTTTCAACACTGGCACCAAGAAAACAAAGCTGCTGCAAAATTTGAATTCCAAACTCCAAGCTCTATCGCTTCCGATCTACACTTGAGAAAAAATTATTTCCAAATCAGAGATTGACTGCAAGGGGCTTTTACCAGACCTTTCACTTTCCGAAGAAAGATGAATCCGGAGGCTTCCTGGCCCGTATGCAGACTCTGTCCGAGGAATTAAGTTTGCAATCACCGTAATAGATCTCGACAATTAATCTCGCTCTGATACCATGTAGAAATTAGCTGAATAAATCACTTATTCAATGGAGATTAACCCGATTACACATCAATTTCGAATTGCATGCATAACACATAATCTCATCTACAATTAATTGTCACATGCGGAAATAATAGAAACAATCTCACATCAAATCAATCACACATTAACTCAGTATGTATGGGGAAAGCCTATAGCTGAAAACCCCGCAGCTATTGTGTATATTATAATGGAGAAATCATGTAACAAAACAAGTACAATACTCCTCACAAGTACTCGGTACTTTCTCATAAAGTCACACACAATCTAGCTTAGTTTTGAACAGGTTACTGGTTCAAAACTCCCCGCCAATTGCCTTGCCTCTATTGTGCAATTATGGCATGTATATGAAGAGATCCAAGGTTCGAATCCCCTTGGCTTGACTGCGCAATTTTCATGGACAATTCCTCCAAGTGTAATGCAAATCCCATGCAAAACTGATCCTCCAACTGATAGCTTTACTCACCCTTTCATCTACCTCTTCCATTGGTCTCCACTGAACTGATCATGCACTGTAGTGAACTGAAGTGTTCTTGAGTTGACTAATGAGTTAATATTTAGTAAATTAAATATTATTTAATTTACTCCACTCATATCTAGTTGATTAGTTAGTTAACTAATCCCAACTAGTTCAACTAAAACAAACGAACACAACTCCACTATCTGTCCCGTTAACTCCTCCAAAACTCCTGCCACTGAAGTCTAACTGAAGCCAACCATGCAAGATGCCATCAAACCCTAGGAACCACGTGATTCCTTGTGTCAGTTGCATGAGCCACCTCCATGACTCAAACTGAAGTGCGCCAAGAGAGTAAACTGCTGTTTATAGTCAGAATATTATTAAGGGTAAATAATATTTGACTTCCATATTTTTAGGAGATCAGTCTAAAAATAGTCTGGGTCCTAAAAAATAGGGTCTCATCTATTTTTACCGACATGTCGCGTACTTCAAGAATCTCCAAGTAGAATTCCCAAATTATGCTCCGTATGTCTAAAAATAGACATAGTCTAAAAATAGACTTTGCGCCAGAATTTGCCTGCGGGCCCACTTAGTGAAGGCGACTTCATTTCACTAAGCTCCATCATCTTGCTGCATTCTCAACAAGAAGGATAAAACAAACTTTGATGTTTATGGAGAACATGTAAAAAAATGGGCCATGAAGGCCAAGTGGCATCTCCATAGTGGACACATGGCGGTAAAATTCAATAAGGGAGGTAGTCAAAGTTAATGCAGGCAAGTCGAATTAGCATGGGTCGAAGTCGAATCCCCAACCTCCATTATGTTATTATAAAAATTTACCACCATGCCATCAAATTAGCTTTTATAAAACTATGGCGCATTATTGTATTTAAGTTTTTGATATGTGGAAAGTGGGGGTAGGGTTGGCGGAGCTCGCCACATCCGACGGCCCCGCCAAACCCAAATCTATGATATATCAGCATAAAAGCAGTCCAAAATTGGCGGAGCATTCCAACTCAGCACACAGTCATTATTGGCTATGGAGTATATGCCACAAGTTATGCCATGGTTTGTTATGATAATGATATGTTCCAACAGGACGGGTCGATGCGCATTGTCATATGCCACAGGGGTCCAATGTTTAATATGCCATGAGGTCATCCATATGAAGGAGAAATGAAACAACTATACCATGGGTCACAACATTATAGCACCGCCAGAAAGTTTGGTTAAATGTTTAAACATTGTTTCCATTGGTCACATATTGTATTTACCATTAGTAATATAGTTATCACCATAGCTTATGATTATATGGTATTGACCGAAAAACTATAGCATATAACCATATGATATATGTACCTTATTTAAATGCGCTATATTAAGATGTTAAACCATAATACCATATGGTTTTTAATCATAAAGCGCCAAACTCCAATGTTTGATAACAAAATCCAAACCACTTTTCTATGTTTGCAAGGTATTGGACCCGAACTCTAAAGTTAGGGTTTTTTCATTGGAATTAAAAGGAATTTTCTATGTTAATACATATGTGCCAACCATGTTAATACATTTGTTATAACAAATTCTTATGAAAGAAATATTGTTACACCAAACTCTAAAATTAGAGTTTGGAAACATTATAAAACATTTCCAAAGCACAGAGTTAGAGGCAAGTGAGGTGAAGAAGTGAGTGAATTTTGAGCAACAATTGAAATTGGCATTCCAAGGTCATATGGAGCCCAAATTGAGCATTTGAAGAACTGAAATAGGGGTTTTGGTGTGCTCTGGATACACTGGAAGAGTTTGTTCGACAGTTGCAATAGCTAATAGTTTAGAATTCAATACATGGATAATTGTCTCTCGAAGTCAAGTGGATGCAAGTAGCTGAATTATGTACTTGTTGATGCATGTTTTTTCATCTTCGATTGAGATCTAGAGTCCATGTAGGGGACTCTTTGTATTGATGTAGTTAACACGGTGATTGTAGGATGTCATGTTATTTTGTGAGGTTTATCTGTAGGAGAACATTTCCTTGAAGGGTAAATAGCCACATTATAATAAACATATTGATGTACCTCATTTTTAACACTGAAATATGAGTGGCCTAGCCTTTTGAGCAGGGCTCATAGACGTAGCCTAGGAGGGGTGAACTTCGTCGTCAAACTTTGTGTTGATATTCTTGATGTCTGCTTGAATTATATATGTGTAATGTTTATTATAATTAACTTGCACATGAGAGCTAATTTATGCTTGAAGGAACAACAAATAAACAAGTTGTTTTAAAACCCCATTTTCTAGTTGGCAAAGTGTCAATGGATGATCTTCCATTTTCAGATCAGTATTGGCCTTCTCGTTATGAGCACATTGGTTGAAGTATTGATAGTTGTATGCTTGGAACCTGCATGATTTATCCTTGGTATGTGAATTTTCATATAGTAACATAAATGATTTGTATTATTATTGTGAGAATGTCTTAATGAAGTACGATATTGCGTGATAATAGATGAATTCAAGACTTGATATGAGATCTACCTATCCCATGGTATAAATAACTTGATATTGTGATATTGATGATTTTTTATATTAATTATGATTTAATTGATTTATGGAAAACTGAGCAAGTTGTTTTGGTAAAATTTTATGTTTTCAAAGAGAATTGCATGAAGCAAGATCCCTGAGTCCACATTGACTGTTATCTGGTGAAGACAGGATGATGTGTTGAGCCAAATCTCTACTTAAGAAATGTTCCAAGTTATGAATTTGGTTTTGGTTTTATATACTAATGGTCTAATCTTGACAAGTGGAAAGCCTTTTATAATCTAAGTAAGAGGGAGATGGCTTCTTAAGCTCGAAATTAGAAATTATGACATGAATCAATTTCTGAAATTGGGAAAAAAAAATCTATATTGTGAAGCTATTGAAGAAGTATTGGAAAGATGAAATGAAAATCCTTGGACAATCCTATTAAATTGTCAACTGATAGTTGATTGAAGCATTTCATGATATAGTCACTTCATACACATTGAGTTGTCCCTAAGAATCCTTAGATATGTTTGCATGAGATGATATATTCTTGGTATGAGATATACTTCCAATATATGACTCTATGGATATGTTTATGTTGATTGGAATCATTATTGATGAAATGGGCATATATGTGTGTTGCCTTAGTATGAGATATACCATTATGAGAAGTCTGTAGCATGATCAAGGTTGAGTATGATGTTGCTAGCATGACTAGCTATGAAGTAGGATGGAGAAGCGTTTTAAGAGATGTTTGAGAAAGTTCTTAATATGACATGGATACATTTCAATGAAATAGAGATGCATAGAATCCCATATATATAGTTGGGACTGAGATACTTTCATATATTGAGACAGTCCAACTGTACGAGACAAGCATTGGCTTGTGTTTGACACCTCCTTGTGAGGGAAGATGATTATGGTATAATTGTGTGATTTATATGATTATTTATTTTCTAACATGATATTTGATTTGATGTCATGTATGAATAAGAGACATATGATACTGATAAATGGTGATTACTTGATACAAGTATGATGATAGAATCACCGATTGATGACACTAAGCCAAGCTCTTCATCCTCTTTCTGAGCTCCCGGGGTATGGAATTAAGATAGAGCACTCCTAGGGTTGAGGGAACTATAGACAATAGGGTATCACCCCTATCTATTACCCATAGGGATAGAGTAGTAGCTCACCCTATCTTGGTCTTTGCAGAGTATACCCTAGTTCACATCATACTCACAAGCTGGGCTTGTTGGGATTATCCCTCCCCATCTGGCCAACGGTTGGGGAGTCTTGGGTGCATGAGATCCTTACCTTTAGTGAGTTGAGTATCTTTCCCAAGATATTATTATGATGCAGGTGTTCTACCACATGGCTATTGAGAGTCATTTATAGGAATATTGGTAGGCAATAACATTGGTTTAGTAGTAGCTCTCCTATATCACCTATTGCTCGATATGGGGTCAAAGTAGTAGCTACCCCATGAGTTTATGGGTTGAGTAGTAGCTCCCCGATGTGTTTTCTGGTTGAGATATGCTCCCTCATGATATGATACTCAATGTTGATACGAGTAGTAGCCCGTTGACAGATATTTCGGGTAGTAGCCCGTTGACAGATATTCAAGGTAGTAGCCTGTCGATAGATATTCTGGGTAGTAGCCCGTTGATAGAAATTCTGGGTAGTAGCCCATTGAAAAATATTCCAGGTAGTAGCCTGTTAACAATGTTATGGGTAGTATCCTGTTGACATATATTCCGGTTTGTATCCCATTGACAAATATTCCGAGTAGTAGCCAATTGACAAATATTATGGGTAGTAGCCTGCTGATAGAGATTTTGGGTTATATCCTGATGAATAGAGGGTGGTAGCTTAAGCTCCCCTCATTTAGAAAATTATTCTTCTTTTACATTCGATAATATTAACATATGAGCATGAACATTCAAGAGACAAGCATGAATAAGCAAGAGATGTAAATTGCTGATTTGAGATGATGAGATACTTGAGATGGGACATATGTCATGCTGATTGATGGTCAGATATTGGCAGGTGGAATTCTCCCTAGTTGAGAGGGAGTGATAAAATTATGCAATTACAGTCAAATTCCACTTTGGAAAACTCATATGATGAAGATAATAATTGCAATAGATTCCTATGTTCGAGAGGACCAAAATTGACCTAAAGATCAACTCATTTGGACAAGCCGAAGTTGATTTTTGAATTTATGTTCCCACCCATGTATATTGGATCAGGTCAGCCCTATGCCTATGTTAAATTGGATAGGTTGGCCTCAAAATTAAGTGGACCCTCACGAAAGCCTATAAATAGAAGAGACCTCAAGCTCATTTGGACACATTTGTTTTATCAGGCCATATTCTATTCCCTTATATTGTCTTGGTTCGCATAGGTCTAATGGAGAAAGTTCACAAAAGGGTCTGAAATTACAGGGTTTAAGGTAACACAAATCTATGGTTTCTATTTCTTGGACGCTGACACAAAACTGGGAAATTTCGTCCCTGGATGCACACACAAAGTGGTCAAGGGTGTGTCTGTGAAGCCTCAGACATTTGCACAGTTGCCTAAAGGGAGTGTCTAGGGTTTTTGAAGCAATTCGGGCAACTGGTCCTCAGACACACACACAAAATGATCAAGGGTGTATCTGAGAAGCCTCAGACGCTTGTGAAATTATCTGAAGGGTGCCTCTGGGGGTTTGATGTAGATCTGAGTATATTTATCCCCTGGACGCATGCATACAATTCACTAGTGAGCGTTCAATATTTCCAAAGATGCTCGCACAAATCCTCTTCCAAGCATGCAAGATTAAAAGATGAAAATGAAATACTCTGAATATTCTACTCAGTGACAACAATGCTTAACAATAGGTTATAGACAATGACAATACATTACATTCCTCATACTCAGGGTTTTGAATACAAGAATTATCAGGTTCATTTCATGGATGTTCTAGTTGTTGTGATATATGGATCATTGTACTCTCTTTTGCTGAATCATTTGATGACAATATATAAGAAGAAAAATTTTCAAGGGTTTTCCCCATAGTGGGATTTTCGCTGGTATTTGACCAATCTCGGTGTCTCTACATGTGCATGATTTTCTTCTATTATTCTTTTATGTTCCGCTGCATTGATGATGATGATATTGTTCTTTCTACATAGTGAGACATGTTGATGAATAACGATGTAAATCTGAATAATGTCATGACGTTAAGGGGTGAAATTAATTTGTTAATGAAGAAATGCAATTATCAAAGAAAATAACAATATAGTCCTTTGAAAATTAACATTAGATAATGGTAATGCTTAAGAGACAAATGTTGGGTATGTGATATATTCTTTCCACGATTAGACGCATGCGTGGGGGGTGTCACAGGGGGGGGGAGAGCCCCCCCTGTAAGTTGTGCTGGGTGCCTCCCCCCTTGTTCGGGGTCTGGGGGAGCGCCCCTAGATTTTTTTTTTTTGACCCTAATTTTCGGTGGGTGGACCCGCCCATGGTTTTGTGCATGGGTTTGCACATGGTTTTGGGGTATGATGGTTTTCGACCCCTTGTATTTTGTAGATCCGGTCAAGGAAACTACGATTATGTTCTAATATAGGGTTAATGGATTGGGGTTTATGAATGCTTCAAAATGTATATATGTGTTGTAACACTAAAAGGAATATAATGAAAAATCAAGTTGGTAGTCCCGATTTGGGATCCAGGGGAAAATCTATGTGTATATCTGTTTTATGTTTTATTCTGTCGCTATTGTTTATTTTCTGTTTTTAAGATTCATTTGCAAATAATTTATGTACAGTGTTAGAACCTACATTTGGTATCAGAGTTGTTTCAACTTCAAGGGGACACCTTTCCCGTTGAGGGGTTTTTTTCTTAGGCCTGTGGTAGACCCTGTTCAGTGGGAGATCTGCGGGATCGATTCTTGTGCTGAAAGAAGATGGCGAGAAGTGGAAAGATAGAGATCGAGAAATTTAATGGTCAGAGTTTTGAGTTGTGGAAGCTCAATATGGAGGATCTACTGGTGGATAAAGGTCAGTGGATCATGGTAGATCTGGGTACTAAACCAATGGAAATGTCAGATGAAGACTGGAAGAAGTTGGATCTGAAGGAAAAGAGCACAATACAGTTGTATGTCTTAGATTCAGTATTGTTGAATGTATCTGGGGAAGCTATGATGAAGACTTTGTGGGAAAATCTAGGGAATTTGTACTAATCTAAGTCTCTGGTGAATAAATTGTTCATGCGGAAAAAGCTGTATAACCTCAGGATGAAGGATGGAGACTCAGTGAAAGAGCATCTGAACGCCTTCAATATTGTGGTAAGTCAGTTTTTATCTGTTGATATTAAAATATTAAATGAAGATAAGTGCATAAGTTTTTTGTGTTCTCTACTAGATTTGTGGGATTGTCTGGTTATTGCAATAGTTAGCAATACAACTACCTTGAATTTTGATGACATTCTCTAAACCTTGCTATCGAAGGAAATGAGAAAGAGAAATATGGAGGGCCAGAATGGAGATGCATTATCTATACAAGGAAGGTCCCAGAAAAGAAACAAGAATAAGGTTTTGAGTGGGAGATCTAAATCTAGAGGGAGATCTAAATCTCTAGGAAAGTTTGTAAAGGTGTGCTGGAAATGCACAAAGGAAGGGCACAAAAAAATGACTGCAGATCTAAAGCTCCTAAGAAAGGAAAGGGATCTGATGATTCTCCTTTTGTAGAGGCAAAAACCACCTCGTATGAAAGTGGGGATGTGTATTTGGCTTCTTATTCAAATACACATGTAGATCATGAGGCATGGTTGATTGACTCAGGTCAATCCTTTCACTTCACTCCCCATAGGGAGTGGTTCTATGAGTATGAGAAGTATGATGGTGGTGATGTCTTCTTAGGTGATAAGAAGGCCAAAATCGTCAGACGTGGAAGGATTAGAACACTTCTTGGTGTTCTGCATATTCCTGCATTGGCCAAAAATCTTATTTCTTTAAGCAAGATGGATGATGCAGGTGTAAGAACAGTGTTCGAGTGTTTAAGAAAGATACCTGCAATATGGTTTGGGGGGCACTGGTATTAATGCAGGGAGTTCGGATTGGAACTTTGTACAAGCTTTAGGGTAGCACTGTTATTGATGGGTGCAACAGTTCTGTGGCTCCTGAAAGTGGAGCGGAAAGCCTAGTGGTCTCTGGAGAAAAGACCATGCTATGGCATCAAAGGCTTGGACATATTGGAGAGAAGGGCTTTCAGATACTGCATGGAAATGGTATGGTAGAAGGTAAGTATAATTTCTCTTTGGATTTCAATTGTTGTGAACATTGTGTATATGGGAAGTAGAATCGGGTGAGTTTTCCTTCTTGTGTTAAGAGGGAGAACAAGATATTAGAGCTTGTGCAAAATGATTTGTTTGGACCTATGTCGATTCCATCACTGGGAAATTTGTGTACTATGTGTCATTCATAGATGACTTCTCAAGGAATACATGGATATATTTATTGAGGAATAAATCTGAAGTCTTTGACAGATTTAAATAATTTAAGTCTCTGGTGGAAAACTAGACAAAGAAGAAGGTAAAGGTGCCGAGGACTGATAATGGTGGAGAGTTTTGCAAGAAGGAATTTGAAGAATTCTGTAAGAAGTGTGGTATAGAATGATAGAAGAATAATCCATACACACCTCAACAAAACAGAGTTGCAGAAAGAATGAACAGAACGCTGATGGAAAAGGCAAGAAGCATGCTCAATGGTACCAGGTTAGGACATGAATTCTGGGCAGAAGTAGTGGAGAATGCATGTTACTTGGTTAAAAAATCACCTTCATCAATGTTGGAGGATAAGACTCCACATGAGGTATGGAATGGTAAGAAACCCTCTCTTTCACATCTGAGGGTATTTGGATGTCATGCATATGTACATTTTCTAAAGGAGAAAAGGACCAAGTTGGATAATAAATCTGAAAGGTGCATCTTTATTGGGTATAAGGATGGTTTAAAAGGTTACAAGCTTTGGAACACATAAACAAGGAAGGTTGTGTACAAGCTAGATGTGGTGTTTAGAGAGGTGAAATATGGTTTTAAACATGAAGTCCTACCAAAGGAACCTGAGAAGATAGGGTTTGATCTAAAGGAGGATGAATCAGACTCTACAACAAAAGAAGATTTAGAAGAGGAAGAGCCACAAAATCCAGCTATGAGAATATCAATTCAGGAAAGAAGGAAACTAGAAAGGTATAGTCCATTTGCTTTCTACTCAAATTTTGCTTCAACTATAACTGATGATGATCCCATAACTTTTGGGGAGGTAGTAGATTCAGAGGATGGAAAACTCTGGAAGGAGGCCATGGTTGATGAAATGGCATCCTTGTAGAAAAATGAGGCATGCGATCTGGTGGAGTTTCCGGCTGGAAGGAAGCCCATCGGGAGAAAATGGGTGTTTAAGAATAAGATGAATGTTGAAGGAAAGGTGGAGAAATACAAAGCTCGATTGGTAGAAAAATGTTATTCCCGGTTGCCAGGAATTGATTTTGGTGATATTTTTTCTCCTATTGCCAAGGTTACTTCTATTAGATTACTTTTATATGTTGCTTCTACCTTTGATTTTGAGGTAGAACAGATGGATGTGAAGACAACATTTCTTCAAGGGGATCTGGAAGAGGATATCTACATGAAGAAACTTGAAGGATTTATGGTAAGGATTAGAACACTTCTTGGTGTTCTGCATATTCCTGCATTGGCCAAAAATCTTATTTCTTTAAGCAAGATGGATGATGCAGGTGTAAAAACAGTGTTCGAGTGTTTAAGAAAGATACCTACAATATGGTTTGGGGGGCACTGGTATTAATGCAGGGAGTTCGGATTGGAACTCTGTACAAGCTTCAGGGTAGCACTGTTATTGATGGGTGCAACAGTTCTGTGGCTCCTGAAAGTGGAGCGGAAAGCCTAGTGGTCTCTGGAGAAAAGACAATGCTATGGCATCAAAGGCTTGGACATATTGGAGAGAAGGGCTTTTAGATACTGCATGGAAATGGTATGGTAGAAGGTAAGTATAATTTCTCTTTGGATTTCAATTGTTGTGAACATTGTGTATATGGGAAGTAGAATCGGGTGAGTTTTCCTTTTTGTGTTAAGAGGGAGAACAAGATATTAGAGCTTGTGCAAAATGATTTGTTTGGACCTATGTCGGTTCCATCACTGGGAAATTTGTGTACTATGTGTCATTCATAGATGACTTCTCAAGGAATACATGGATATATTTATTGAGGAATAAATCTGAAGTCTTTGACAGATTTAAATAATTTAAGTCTCTGGTGGAAAACTAGACAAAGAAGAAGGTAAAGGTGCCGAGGACTGATAATGGTGGAGAGTTTTGCAAGAAGGAATTTGAAGAATTCTGTAAGAAGTGTGGTATAGAATGATAGAAGAATAATCCATACACACCTCAACAAAACAGAGTTGCAGAAAGAATGAACAGAACGCTGATGGAAAAGGAAAGAAGCATGCTCAATGGTACCAGGTTAGGACATGAATTCTGGGCAGAAGTAGTAGAGAATGCATGTTACTTGGTTAAAAAATCACCTTCATCAATGTTGGAGGATAAGACTCCACATGAGGTATGGAATGGTAAGAAACCCTCTCTTTCACATCTGAGGGTATTTGGATGTCATGCATATGTACATTTTCTAAAGGAGAAAAGGACCAAGTTGGATAATAAATCTGAAAGGTGCATCTTTATTGGGTATAAGGATGGTTTAAAAGGTTACAAGCTTTGGAACACGAGAAACAAGGAAGGTTGTGTAAAGCTAGATGTGGTGTTTAGAGGTGAAATATGGTTTTAAAAACATGAAGTCCTACCAAAGGAACCTGAGAAGATATGGTTTGATCTAAAGGAGGATGAATCAGACTCTACAACAAAAGAAGATTTAGAAGAGGAAGAGCCACAAAATCCAGCTATGAGAATATCAATTCAGGAAAGAAGGAAACCAGAAAGGTATAGTCCATTTGCTTTCTACTCAAATTTTGCTTCGACTATAACTGATGATGATCCCATAACTTTTGGGGAGGTAGTAGATTCAGAGGATGGAAAACTCTGGAAGGAGGCCATGGTTGATGAAATGGCATCCTTGTAGAAAAATGAGGCATGCGATCTGGTGGAGTTTCCGGCTGGAAGGAAGCCCATCGGGAGAAAATGGGTGTTTAAGAATAAGATGAATGTAGAAGGAAAGGTGGAGAAATACAAAGCTCGATTGGTAGAAAAATGTTATTCCCGGTTGCCAGGAATTGATTTTGGTGATATTTTTTCTCCTATTGCCAAGGTTACTTCTATTAGATTTCTTTTATATGTTGCTTCTACCTTTGATTTTGAGGTAGAACAGATGGATGTGAAGAAAAAATTTCTTCAAGGGGATCTGGAAGAGGATATCTACATGAAGAAACTTGAAGGATTTATGGTGAAGGGTAAGAAAGGGCTGGTACGCAGGTTAAAAAAGTCTCTGTATGGGTTAAAATAGTCACCAAGGATGTGGTATCAGAAATTTGATACCTATATACGGGGACTTGGCTTCACTAGAAGCAAAGAAGATCATTGTGTATATTTTAAATTAATTGGCGACCGTATTGTTTATTTTGTCTTGTATGTGGATGATATGTTGCTGATTGGAAATAACAAAAAAAATTTCTAGGATTTAAAGACCCAATTGTTCTCCAAATTTGACATGAGGGATCTTGGTCCTACAAACTATATTTTGGGTATGGAAATTAAGAGAGATCGAGCAAAGAGGAAGCTCTGGTTAAACTAGAGGAATTATGTCGAGACAATATTGCAGAGGTTCAATATGCAGGATAGTAAAATGGTGAAGCTGGTTCCTATTCCTGTAGGTGTAAAGATATATACTGAACAGTGTACCAAGACACAAGAAGAAGAGGAGGATATGTCCCATGTTCCATATGAAAGTACAGTGGGTAGCCTGATGTATGCAATGGTATGAACTAGACCAGACATTGCACATGCAATGGGAGTATTGAGCAAGTTTATGTCAAAACCAGGGAAGGAGCATTGGACAACAATGAAGTGGGTTTTCAGATACTTGCGTGGCACTAGTGATTATGGTTTGTCTACCAGGGAAGACCAATATTGGATATATTTTTGGACATTCATGGTTTTGTTGATGCAGACTAGGGTGGAGATTTGGACCAAAGAAGATCTACAAGTCGTTATGTGTTTAGCCTATTTGGAAGTGCAGTCAGTTGGATGACTAAAAGACAGTCTGTAGTGGCTCTTTCAACTACAGAGGCAGAATACATGGCAGCCACTCATGCAAGAAAGGAAACATTTTGGTTGCAGATATTGTGTTCAAGTATGGGGTTGGTGCAGCGAGCTACAAGGATAGAATGTGATAGCCAAAGTACAATTTTCTTGGCTAAGAACCTTTCTTATCATTCAAAGACAAAGCACATTGATGTTCAATATCACTTTGTGAGAAATATGGTTGAGGATAAAGGGTGTTGCTGGTAAAGGTGGAAAATTTGAAGAATGTTGCAGATACATTGACGAAGTGTGTGAGCACTCAAGAGTTCTCTTGGTGTAGAGAAACAATGGGTGTTGCAGAGCTAGACTAACGACTAAGCTCTAATGTGGCCCCTTGCGGAAAGACAACAAAAAGTGGGAGCATTTTGGGTATGTTTTATATTCCTTCCACGATTAGTCGCATGCATGGGGGGGTCATAGCTCCCCTTATACGTTGCACCAGGTGCAGCAGGGGGGTCATAGGGGGGGGCGACACCCCCTGTAAAAAGAAATTGGACCGTATTTTTCGCTGGGAGGACCCACCCATGGTTTTGTGCATGGGTTTGCACATGGTTTTGGGGCATGATGGTTTTCAACCCCTTGTATTTTGTAGATTCGGTCAAGGGAACTATGGTTATGTTCTAATCTAGGGTTAATAGATTAGGGTTTATGAATGCTTCGACATGTATATAAGTGTTGTAACACTAAAAGGAATAAACTGAAAAATCAAGTTGGTAGTCTCGATTTTGGATGCATGGGAAAATCTCTGTGTATGTCTGTTTTATGTTTTATTCTGTCGCTATTGTTTATTTTCCGTTTTTAAGATTCGTTTGCAGATAATTTCTATAGAGTATTAAAGCCTACAACAAAGACATGGATAATTAATCCATTGCAGGAATATATCATTTTTTCATCCCTTTTCCCTATTTTATATCCTTTTTTCATCCATATTTAATGCCATGGAATCCAAAACATTATTATGTCCCTTTTATTTATAATGGGGTTACTAAGGCGATGAATTAATGATTTGGGCTACTCATGAGATATTTTGTAGAAATTTTGATGGAAAGGAAACTATTTAGTTTGAGGGAAGGAAGTATTGCTACAGTATATGATTGCTTTCTTTGATCTCATCTTCAACTTGCATGAATCCCACCTTCAACATTCATCAATTATGAGATTCGTTAGAAACCGTCATCACAACAATAAATCAACCTTACATATCAACATACCTCACAACTCCAACATACACATAAAAACTTATGTAAAAGTCAACATGAGACTTTTTAATTTGTCAAGAACTTAGGGATGATAATAATAAATTACTAAACATTCAATTGTTTCCACACTATGTTTTCCGTCTCATGATTATGTGCCTACACTCAAAGTATACTTTTACCTATTATTTGTCCATAATCCCAGTCCTTCATTGAGCATTTTTTTCCATATGTTCTTAAACATAGTTACCGATCAAACAGGATCTATTACCTCATAACAAGAGCTCTAACAAAAAAAAACATAAAAGAAAACTATGAAAAAACAACTCGAAAACAAAAATTTGTATTCTGGAATAACTTTTTTTTCAGAGTTAATTTTTAACATTTTTTAATAATGGAAGTAAAAGTCAATTTTTTTTGTGCTAAAAACAGCCTGAAAACGAAAAGTGTTGATGTTGGAATAACATCGCCAATTTTGTATGTGAAAAAAACAACCTGAAAACGAAAAGTGTTGATGCTGGAAGAACGTCACCAATTTTGTGTGTGCAAAAAAAAACTTCAAGTGTAAAGCGTTGACGTTGGAATAACGTCATCAATTTTTTATGTGCAAAAAACACCTTGAAAACGAAAAGTGTTGATGTTTGAATAACACTTTTTTTCTTTTTGGGGTAAATTGTCAACAATTTTTAATGAAATTAAAGATAAAATATCATGACTTTGAAAAACCTTAAAATTTCAACAATAAACACGACATTAAAGATAAAATATCAAAATTCTTAAAATTCCAATTGTTTTTAGGCATGGTATTAAAGATAAAATATCATGTCTTTGAAAAGCCTTAAAAAATCAAGAATGACATTAAAGATAAAATATTACCTTTATGAAAATAAAATTCCAATAGTCATCGTATTAAAGATAAAATATCACTTGTAAAAATAAAAAAATTCAAAAAAAGAAAAATTAAAAAAACACAAAAGAAATAAAAAAAAATTAACCCAAAACTCCAAAATATATATATATATATTAATTATAAAAAAAATATTTATAATAAAAAAAATATAAAATTAAATAATTAAAAAAAAAGATAATTAAAATTTAAAAGAAAATTAAAATTTAAAAAATTTTAAATTTATAAATTTAAATTAAACAAAATAAATAAATTTAAAACCAAAATTTAAATAAAAAAAAAAAGAGATTATATAAATATATGAAAAAAAGAAATTTAAATGATAAAAAAAAAACAAAATTCATTATTATTTTTATTTAAATTAAAAAATAGATATAAAAGTAAAAAATTAAAGAAATTTAAAAAACAAAAAACCTTTTTATTTGAAAATGTATATATATATATATATAATTTAAATTTTTATTTTTATTTTTTAATTTAAATTTTTATTATTTAATTTTTTTTAAATGTTATTTTAAATTTTATTTATTTTTTAAAATTTAAATTTCTGAATTTAAATTATTTAAATTTTATTTATTTTAAATTTTTAAATATTATCATTTTTTTAATTATGTTATTTTTGTTTTATTTTTTTTAAATAAATTAAAAAATTGTTTTTTGGGTTAGTTTTTTTCCTTTAAATTGTGTTTATTTTATTTATTTATTTATTTTTTGAAGTTTTTGTTTTTTTATTTTTTATTTTTTTTTGTTAAATTTTTTATTTTTACAAGTTATTTTTGCTTTTATTGGTTTTTGATATCTCTTTTTATTTTTATTTTATGTTTTATTATCAAGGTGAAAATTACCACTCTAAACGAAAATTATTGATGTTGCATTAACAGTTTTCAAAATTAGCATGAAAATCACTAACGTTTTAAAACAAATGTTCATACTTGATAAATAAAAAATCACGACTTTTGAAAATCAACATGAAAATCATGACATTAAAAAAAAATCAAAGAAAATTTAAAGTTCCAAAAATATGCTAAAAAAAACAAGGTGATTCTACATCACTAGTTTTCAAAATTAACATAACTAGCAATTGCACCTAATGTTGCAAAGGAAACGCCGTAAGGAAGAAGCTAGAAAGAAATCAATTGTAATTAATTTGATGTTAAACAGAGAAATTAAGATATTGATTGTCAAAAATAGATATAAAGGAATTAGGATACAGATAGCCAAAACAACAAAAACGGATGATGTTTAAAAGAATGTTGGAGGGATAGAAACTATAGAAAAACCAAAATAAAATCTTCTACAAGACAGAATGGAATTGATGTAGTTGTGGGTCAAATATAAGAGAATATCTAACATATATAAGAATGCAAAGGGCCCAAAAATGACAAAATATAGTTGTTAGAGGTGGACAGTAAGGATGCCTCTGTAAATGGTATCTATGTAAACTTACCATTAATGATAGTTGGCCCTGCATTGGAAAATTATTCTAACAGTCCCCCTTGAGTGAAATGTAAGAGTAAATAAAGAAGACAAAATGAGTCTCCAAAGTCAAATTCTCATCACAAATGAGAAAAACCTGTAGGAAAAAGCTCCTCCCTGAAAGAGAGAAAGCAACATAAACAAAAATGAAGGTAGGAAGACTTAACATGACCCCCAAGCACAACTTATTTTACCCCAAGCATTAATTGTAACTGAAGAAAAGTAGGTGATTCCATAGGTTTAGTGCAGATGTTTACAAGTTGTTGTTCTCACTATGGTGGCTAAGAAGTTGTTCTTTCTACTCTTCCTCTACATCATTCAGGACAAAACTTGTGTCAGGCACATATCCTGCTGCCTTAATCTGCATAGATAATCCTTTCAACTTCTCATAAATTTTCGTTGTTCAAGGGTGCAATCTGTCTCCTACAATAAAAGCATGCACATGTTTACTCACCTCAATCCAACTATATCCAGGAGTATTGTTTACCCTTTTTTCCTTCATCATTTTTCGCACCCTTTGAACACCATTCCACTTGTCAGAAGAAGCATCATAAATGTTTGAAAGAAGTACACAAGGGTAGTAATTTTTAGGGTTCAATTCAAAAAGGAAATCTGCCATGCATTCTCCTAGATCTGTAAAAGATGTCTCAGACATCAAGGTTAATAAGTTTATAGAAAAATTCTTCACTGACTTCTGAGCTATATTTTTATGAAATGCGTGGCTGACAGTGAGCACATTTAATAGGACATCAGACCTGGGAATCCAGTAGAAACAAATATTATCCAAATAGAGTTCCAATTGGAAATTGTCTCTCTACGTAGGTTTCAATAAGATGGAAATATAAAAGTAATTATAATAAGAAAACTCATTGCCACTTCAATGGGCCACAAAATTTTGCATATTTCAGAATTTGTTGACAGTGAGAGACGGCACGAAAACCTCAAGAACAAAAAATGGCATCCACCAATTGACTTCAATGATTGAATGAAATAGTTTGACTGAGTCTGGATACTTGTTGGATTTATTACAACAGCATACTTCATCTTCATGAAGTGTAACTGATTCTCAGGTTCTATTTGCCACCGGAATAACAACGTCAAAGTCACTAACACTCCATACTGCGATTTCATCCTTGTCACGCACATATATTTCAGTGCCAACATCAATCGAAGTCCATAATCTCCTTGCAGGTTCAGTCCCAGGATCCTGCAACACCACACCCATCAAGGCACTCATGAATCAAATATGGGGTTGGGTATTTAACTTGGAGCAAGAAACAGAGGAAGCAATTTTAAATAGTTAACACTGAAAACTTACTAATATAAAAAAAATAAAAAAAATTGGACTGATCACAGGTCTATACAGTGCTATTCCGGAATTATATGTCAACAAAAATCGAATATAATAAAACAAAAGAATTACTTGATAGAAGTATAATCTGCTAGAGAGGGCTCCAAGATCTAGTTCCCAGGTTCTAGGATCACCAATCAATCCTTCTCCACTCTTGGAGGGATAACCATGGACTGCCCATTCTGGATGTGGCAATAACTGCATAATTTCCTGTGCCTGTGGATTACTGTATGGATCACAAATGCCAGAAGGCTTCTCCAAATGTTGTGCATTGCCTGGGGAGCAGTAATAGTGGTATGCAGTATATGGGAAGTTATTTGTATCATTTCTATAGATCTTGTTGCCTTGGGCAGTGGTGTGATAAGGGGGACAATTAGCAAGGGCGGTTGGGTTGCAGAAATTGGGAACATTTGGGTTAATGATCATCTCACTGTATCTAGTAACATCAGTCTGTACATCCCATCACATGGGCTTCCATCATTTTTCCAGCAACTCCCAATATCAGTGAGATAGAACTGGCCCTTTGGACCACCCCCTTGTGTTATATTGAGGGTCAAACGAACCTTAAAATTTGGTGACTCTGGCAGCTGCCTCATCATCCCCGCGTTTCATAATGGTATCCTCCAGAGTAGCCTTGAGTAGCATCAGCACGCAGATACAACATCAACCATGGATACTTCCTGGAGGTTTTTAATGTGTGGTAAAATACCCAACTCCCTGTTTCAGGATTCTTGTCCCATTGCACCATCATCAAATGTTGCAAAGGAAACGCCGTAAGATTCTTATGTGGAATACAATTGTTAATAGGAGTAAAGATGTAATGACTCCAAGCAAACTGGAAATAAGAAGTTTTCAATCTGTAGATGTACTTTCTGAAGGACTAGTCACTAGATTAGGCATTTGATCATGGAGTATTGAAGATGAATATGGTAATCTATAAGATGACACAAGGAATTCCAAATGAGGTTAGGGATTTTAAACCTTAATTAAGAAACCCCGCCTTCTTTTCCAAGCCATACTGAAGTTTTTCAATTTTGAATGAAGCAGAGCCCATTCCTTGTTGTGATATAAGTGGAACAGTAGAATAACCACCTTTTCAACTTGAGTAGTTTGGATGAAAAGATCATAGGCAAATGAACTGTTCCATTCTCCTCTGCCCAGTTTCTCCAGCTATACTTGCCATTTGTGCTTACTTGAGAAATAGTGCCTTAAGTTGATCTTGTAATGCCCCTTTCTAGGAAAAGTATACATTCTCTTCCAGTTAGAGATGAAGATGACATGCTTGCTCTCATTGCTTAAGTAGAAAGAGTGATTTTGTGCCACAACTCTCCATTCATTAGCTCCTTGATGTATCATTGTTGTTGTACATCTATATCGATCTATGGTAAAATGATATGATTCATTTTCAATTAAAAAAGGGGAAGGTATGACCTGGTAGTGGTCACTATATGCTGAATGAACACTGGGAGTCAACTAGAAACAGGCTCTCTCCCTTTTGATCCCATGGTGGTTCACATGGAAATAAATGTCGTTAGTGGTAGTGATCACCATTACTCGAATGCTGGCATTTCTAGTCAACTACCAGTGTTCTTTCCGCATGTGGTGAGCAACATGGAAGTAAATGTTGTTACTTGTGAGGTGTAACAGGACAGTACACCTCACTATGTTTGATTGTTTGTGCAATAAGAATGATTATTGATTATACGAGGTTTCCTGGATCAGGTTGAGTGTTGCTAGTGATCTTGTGACCCCGTATTTGTACCCCTATTCAGCCAGCTCATGAGTGACCTTCTTATGTCAAGTTGGAAGATTGTTCTGGTGGTCAGCACCACTGACAATATGTTGGGGCTCTCTTTTATCAGTATTAAGTTTTTCTGGTCAATATATATGAAATTGTTTGCTTGTGTCTTACGACTATTCTACTATTATGCGGATCTGAATGTAAATGCCTTTCATCTATATTTCATCTTTGAAATCCATGAAATAGTTTACTTGTCTTATAACTAATCTGCTATTATGCAGATATGAATGTATATGGCTTTTATTCTGTATTTCAACTTTGAAATCCTTGGATTTAATGTTTTGAACTACATATAATAGAGCAGATGGATATTAGTGAGCACAATAAATTGTCTTTGGTGGATGGCTGAGTGTTTTCAGTATTAAAGATTTTATTATAGTATGAAGTGTGTAAAAAACGGTTATCGTGAAAGTGAAGGGTTTACGTTCCTAACTGGACCTTTGTACACCTGGAAATTATTTTCATGAAGATAAGCATACTCCATTAAAGGAATCAGCTATGTATGCCAATTCTCTTGCTTAGCATGCCCGGCACTAAAACCTATTAAGATAAATGCTTTTAATAGAAACCCAACTTGAAATTTTTTTTTCTGAGATTCATTATGCCATACTCAGGGAGCAGTTTCTTCACTGCCATTGATGATTCTTCACTTAGCAGTGGCTGTACTTTCCCATAGAAACAATAGTCGTTGTAAGTATCAAAATGTATATGTAAGTATATATATAACTCAAACAAATATCCTCACCCAGCTAATAGTCCCTAGACTCCAAACTAAACAACCCGTTATAAAGATTGACTAGGGCAGATGATAAACTAAATAAGTAATCCACCAAGTCAACTGCACTTTTGAAATGAGAGAGGAAGGCACATACAGTAATATTTCTCTGAATTGATGAGATCATAACCTCAAGGTCATCATCATAAAAATCTTTCATTGCACAATAACTTTAATCCAACTACAGGGCAGAGGATATTGTATTTACTTACATGATGCAAATTACTCTTTTGCCTGTACCAGTCTAATATGATTGTATTTCCACCTTCATCTGTACTGAATCCCACATGTAAACGCTGCAAATATATTTTTCACTAATCAGTATCAATGAATAAGTTCCCAATAAATTATCCATAACGAAAATGTAAAAATAGACATGACATGACCTGATGAACATCTCCCATAAAAAGAGAGAGAAATAGTAAAGCTTCTGTTAAGTTATCTGCAAGTTGTACAAATGGGTATTAGCATCCACTGGTATTTGAATTATACCACACTCAAATATAATTCACTATGAAATCACTTAAAGATGTAAAACACATGTCACAGATAGAGAACATTGTAAGATGGTGGCAATACAGGATAAACATACATTTTTCTCTGTCGGCTCTGCTGTCATAAGATTCAAGCTGAGAAGTGTAATTGTTTATGGCACCTTCAAGGCACATGCCTATTTCTCCTTGGGCATTATGGCAGTCCACTGTTTGCAAACAAATAGAAAAATTCTGAGATCTCTAATAAGGTTGTTCGTCAGATATTTCTTATATGTTGCACATCCTTCAGTTTATCACGAAGATGAGATAATTCTTATATACCAACCAAGTTTAATGCTGCTGTCCCAAATTTTACAATTATCTTTTTCAATCTCTTGGTTTCAGTTCCACTCAGTAAATGTTCACTGTTCACAATAGCAGCATATACCAACCAAGTTTCATGTGATTGTGCTAAATATGAAATGAATAATAAGAAATTTCAAGCATAGTCAAAGTTCTACAATGATCTGCCATATATAAATATGAAATGAATAATAAGAAATTTCAAGCATAGTCAGAGTTCTACAATGATACAGGATTTGTGCATGGTGACATGATGGCTCTATAGGTTTTGCCCAATTCCGAGTCAACTCAGATAATTGAGAAAACAACAATAAGTTCAAAATCAGAAAACATCTAGCACAGACTCGTGTAAACCCTAAACCCTGTTTTGATATACATCCTGAAGATGATTGCATTGAATATGGATGTGAACCTCTATGTGAACCCCGTTTTCTGATGCACTTTAAAATTGCTAACTCCCAAGATGAAACCCTAAACCCTGTTTTGATATACATCCCGAAGGTGATTGCATTGAATATGGATGTGATTACAGACCTCTATGTAAACCCCGTTTTGTGATGCACTTTAAAATTGCTAACTCCCAAGATGAAACAAGATGTCAGCATGTTACTCGCGAACTGTGATGTACATTGAAATTGCTAACTTTCAAGTTGAAACAAAATTTCCATATCTCAAACACAAATGCCAGATGCATATGTGAAAAAGTTAATCTGGATGCGTATGTGGAAAGGGAAAAGTTAATCCAGTGGTAAAGAAAGAAAGTAATTTTAAAGTTTACTAGGCTCGAAATAAATGAGGCTAATAGGTTTTGCCCAATTCTGAGTCAACTCAGATAATTGAGAAAACAACAATAAGTTCAAAATCAGAAAACAACAATAAGTTCAAAATCAAAGTGCCAGATCATTCAAGAAGAGTCAGGGGAGTTTGCTACATAATTAGACCATATTAGTGATTGGAGGGTGCAAACACAGTTGCAGCATTTAATCCCTCTTACCACATAATTGATCCTGTGCAGCTCAAAAGTTAAATGGAATTATGCTCCTCAATTATAGGAAGAGTGGAAGTCTACACATTATAAGATTTAGACTTTTTCACGCAATATGACATAATCACCAGCAAATGTATTTTTTGGTCAAATTGCAATTTCTATGGCTGAAATTGTATTTTTGAACACCTAAATGGATTCAGCTGCCTCAAAACCCTAAACCCATATTATTGCACATGCAATCCTTCAAAACCCTAAACCCTTACTATTGCATCCGGAATTCTGCAATCTCAACGATTGAAATATCCGATCGCAGCATGTTTGAACAATGCGATTTTTCACTACCTATGACTTAGTTTTACAAGTTATTTCCCCACTTAATAGATCGCTGGTTAATCGCTGATTAAGATAAATTTATGCTGGAAAGAGCAGAAGGAAAGGATATGTTGACAAGTAATCTTGGGGGGCATCAGCCATCCGAGGAAGAAGCGGAACAGGGGATGATTCCCCATGGGAACAATGAGAATGCCTTCCCAATACAAGGATCTGGTGTGCCGATGGTGATACTCACGAGCAGGCACATACTCAATAAACTTGCCTCTCTTCAACGCAGTGGCAACATGGGTGTGGAACCAGGGCTTATACCACCATCCAATCTCATTAATCACATTCCCTTTGCGCGTCGCCTCTTCTCTTGAAGCATACCTGCCTGTTGTGATCACAGCGTTTGTGTCGTTGAAGATCATAGTTTCAACAAAATCAGGCACCTGCACAACAATCAAATGATAAACACCATTTCATCAAAAAAAGGACAAAATGCCAATAGTGCTTTGCCAGCTCTGTGAAAGTGGGTAACTAAGACAATCCCAAATCCCACCAAAATTCAAATCCTGGTGAGTGATATGCCCTACCAAGATTCCAGTCCTACCAAAATTCAAATCTCGGTAAAGTGAAATGACCTACCAATATTAGTCCTACCGAGTGACATTTAAGATTCAAATCCCACAAAAAGACATTTGGTCTTTGTGATCAAATTTACCTTTTCTTCGTAATCGTTTTGAGGGAGGCGGTAAGATTCCAGGTAGTGGCTGGCAATGTCGTCCAGGGTACCGGTCACAGGACTGTAAGTGACCTTCATGTATTCCTTGATGGGAGTGAGTCGGAACTCGGCTCCGACAAGCAAGCCAATGGAGCCATGCGACCAGGGAACTGCATGGAAGATATCAGAGTACTCATTGTCAGCAGTGGCCCTGACCAGAGCACCATAAGCCAAGACGAGCTCATAGGCAACGCAGGTATCGGAGAAGAGGCCAAACAGGTGGCTGCTGCCCTCGACGCCGTAGCCATTGATGACCCCGCCCACAGTGAGATCATTGAGCTCGAGGAGCACCTGGGGTGCCACCTCCCCTTCTTCAGTTCTACTCCCGATACCAAAATCTTTCCCAGAAGATACCAATGTTGGCTCGACCTACACACAACCGTTTACTTACTTTTCCGTAAGGATGCGAAACCGTCTAACCATATTTCAATAATCCTTGAAAACCAGGGTAGATCAGAGTACTCATTGTCAGCAGTGGCCCTGACCAGAGCACCATCAGCCAAGACGAGCTCATAGGCAACGCAGGTATCGGAGAAGAGGCCAAACAGGTGGCTGCTGCCCTCGACGCCGTAGCCATTGATGACCCCGCCCACAGTGAGATCATCGAGCTCGAGGAGCACCTGGCAAACAGATCTACAAGAAAAACAGTTACAGATCAAGAAATTCGCAAATGGCAAACTAACCTGAAACTGTGTAGGAAGGACGTCCCACGACGAGGTTACCTGAAACTGTGTAGATGCGCAGTTGCCTGCCATTCTCGCTCACGCTCACAACGAGCTAAGAAACAAACCTCTGTTATCAACACACAGACAGCACAAAAACCCTACGCATCTTTGAAATCCGAAATTCGAGAATGTGCAGGTCGGCCAATGCCCTACCTTCATAACTGCATTGTAAACTAATTTTTAGATCAAGGGTTGAAAATGTTTGAATCGTCTAACATATAATCTAAGGGTTTCACATTATGACACGATGCACATCAACAAAGTTGTTTTCAAATAAGGATGCCTTACGGCATAAAAATCATGACATTAAAAAAAAAATTCATAAGAAAATTTAAATTGCGAAAACTAACCTAAAAAAAAGAAGGTGATTCTGCATCACCACTTTTCAACATCGGGTGTTTTTTTTGCCACCTCGAAAAAGTAGGTACCAGTTCAGTTACCTATTTGATCGGTAACTATGTTCTTTTTTTCCTTTGGCCAACAACCCTCGTGGGGCCATGAATTCCTACTTGTCAAATTTTTATGTTTTGTAGTAAAATATCTGCAACTTTCAAGATGACAAAGGTCGACATTAGTTCTTTGGATAATGATAGTAAAACAGAGCTTGGAAACAAACTTATGATTCCAAAACAAAGGATAGAAATGCAATGTAGCAAGATTGTAGGAAGCCCATTGATTGAACTGAATATGAACACCATTGATGATAATTCATTCAATTTTTTTTTGAAATTGAGGATGGTGAAGGTGACCAAAAATCGAGCATTGATGTCAGTGTTAGTGACTTACAGAATTTGAGGATTGCATGAGTGAAAAGGTCATAGGAAGCAGTAAATATGATGATTATTAGAGCATAAGTACATCTCCTTGTTTTCCACACATTTGGATCCACCAAACTCGTCTTCAATTTGGACACTAGAGAATGAAAGGAGAAGTATGCGTGTCTAAATCCCATGAATGAAATAATTGCATTCTTCATCCCTTTTTTGGTGGTTTTTTTTCTTCACGGTGGATAATATACAAATCACTTAAATTATCTTCTGAATTGACCATGTCTTAGAAGTGTATACTCCTTGGGAAGCATTCGTCTATTCACGTTTTATCAAGAAGTGTCACCTAACTAGCATTTTACTAGTTACCACTCTTAATATAATGGATTGGAGGGCCTTCAAATTGGTGGATCTAGGTTTCTGGTTTCGTTGATAATCCAATGGGAAACTTGGGACAACTTTACCAGATTCGTTCCATGTCCAAATAAAGCCTTAGTGTGGATGGCATAATAGTTCAGATTCCACCATATTAACGTTCTTAATTTCAACATGATCATCTTCATACTATCTCATAACATTTATTCCAAGAGTATTTTCATTACCTTCTTGTGGATAGGAAGTGTTGAGATGGTGGAATATTTACTTTTGTGCATATGAGTTATCAATTGTGTTTCTAAAGGAGTCCCTATTATATGTACAAGGATGTTGTGGTGTTCTTGTTAAACCATAATGTCTTGTGTGTGTCATTAAAAGGGATTATTTCAAGACCCTCACAAAGTATCTCATAATAGATGTATATAAGGGCGTGGGACTATAGTCAATAAAACTCCACCACTAGAGGTTGACACTATTCGATGAATTCCAAATTTCATGGATATACTAATTCATTACTAGTCAACAACACATTTAAACAAAGGCACTCCAGAATCCCGAGGTGGATATGATAGGCCATCGTAGGTTGTGGGAATATCGGTCCCAAGTTGGTGGCATAACATCAATTTGGTGTTACTGGGGTTATTAATTGAGATATTAAACAAGAAAATAATAAAAGATCAAGCATTCCTTTGATTTAGTGACTCAGTTAAGAAAAATGGTCCACTAGGCATTCAATATCACTGCATCATTTGAGGCATAAGAGTAATATTTTCAAGCATTATTCAGTATGTTTAATTGTGAGGATACCTCTATTATGATCTAACGAGAGTGAGAGTCATTCGACTACATCAATAGTTCACAACCCTGCTCTTAAAAACATCATTATCTTCATGGTTAGGTTGAGACCTTTGTCGAACTAAAGGTTACGATTATTCCACTCGAGGTTGTATAAACATTTTTCACTAATTGAATTATATTAATAAAATTAAAAACGATATAATTGGATACATATATACTAAATAAATAGAGAATTTAGTTTCCCTTTCAAAAATTTTTATGAGATGTGCTGAATGTCTGACACTAGCTAGCTCGTAAAATGTTAAAATTATGGGTTTTACATCACATAGAAAATGTTATAAAAAACAACCGATCAGATAGATTGAAGGATTTGGGTGCTCTCAAAAAACTACTTTATGGTAGTAGCAAGGCATGCTTCATAGCTAGATATTTGCATGGATTGCTCAAAAAATCCATTGTCTCGATAATAATAGTACTAGAAACTATGAGCTAGTCCTCTTTTGAACCTTGAGTCACGTCTTTCATCATCGCTTGATCATCATCAAACATAGGACTCAAAATATCTTCTTCTTGAGTGTTGGTCTCATCATCAAGGAGTGGAACATGACTTTATTCAAAAACATTTTTGGGTGGCCATTGTTCACTGTCACAAAGACCAAAATTCCGCACTTTGCTTCTAGAAAAAAAATTTAAAATATGGGATTTATCCCAATAGATTTAGACAGAAAATTGTATCGTTTCTAGGACTAAATGCAAAGTCATGGGATAATGGGATTTATGTAGGTAATAATAGGTTTTCATATGTTTTTAATCTCTATGTGACATTCATGTCTTATATTTTTATTTTGACATTAGATTTTTCTTTTGGAGCATTTTATAAGGACGAAAGGGCATTCAATAGGAAATAAGATATTTTTTCTTTTGGGTACAAGAAAGATCATCTCTTTTAAATCCTTCAAATAAGTAAGGTTGCCTACTGGGTTCTTTGTTTGGTCATGCTTGAATACCAAACATAAGAAGAAGGATCAATCTACAATTTTTTCTCCTGAGAACATGAAAAGACATAAGTGTTGGCGAGATGTTGGGTTATCAAATTTCCATTTCTTTCACCATTCAAATTATCTTTTCTTGGACATTCTCCCACATGTTGGCACCCATTCATTGCATTTCTTACCTTGTTTTCATGCGAATATGTCATTATGATCCTAAGAATTCTAAATACCTATTATTTTCCTTTTTATTTGTTTTTAATAATTTAGAGAGAATAATGCTTCATTTTACTTATGGTGGTCTTGTCTACCAATTCTTGCAACTCCTATGTGGGTCCTATAAATAACCTCCAAGGTTGGTATATCTACATGAATCTAGGGATAATTTTGAGACATGGGTTTTTCTCTTAACATTGAGGACATGGTTTCACATTTTTTACTTCGCACAAAGGTTGATTTTAGAAGCCTCTAGGCAAGGATCAATTGTTTAGATAACTTGTGTTAGGAAGAATCGAGGCATCAACTTCAAACTCAATTTATGGAAATACATAGATGAATATGGAAAAAACAAAACATGGTTTTTTCCAGAACATCCCTAATTAGGTTACTCATAACGATTTTCTCCAGAAATTGCGCGATTTGGGAGATATAAAAGGTTCTTTCAAAGGGAAATTTCAGGTTACGACCATGGTACAATTATGCCCAAACTGAGAAATCAATTAAAAAATCGAACCAACCAAGCTATTCTCAGAGGAATTCATGCTAAATCAACCCCATCTCATAATATCTCTAGATAAATATGACAAGTAATTAATCTTATGTATTGTTAACCATGATTTGATGAGTAGTTTTTTGGGAAATTGCCCAAATTTTCCCTCGATATTCCCTGTACAAATAAATGGGAAAAATCCTTAATTATAGAGTTTGGGGTGGATTATTGAGGGGGTATTTTTTCATTTCGTTGTGGAATGAGATGATACCATTTGGGGTCGACTGGGATCAAGCTCTGCTGCATTATTTCCATGTGAATATTATTGATCATTAAATGGGAAGTTTGATGTCAGGTTCATCTATTTTTTGTATGTAAGATCTTTATGTTTATGATCTAGTTTATAAGAGGAAATGAGTTGGTTGGCGTGGGCTCATCAATACATCTTGTTGCTCTCTTGTATTTTCTTGTTTCAACACATATAGGTTTGGATGTAGATGATATATATTAGAAGTGTGGTATTGATATGATTTAAATTTGCATTCATCTTTCAAATTTAAGGCTTGATAATTCACAGTGATATTATGACTGCGTTGTCACTAGATTTGACCCTCACTGAAACTAGGTCACCTCTAGGGATTCTGTCTCACTTTACCCTTTATCCTATTTTCGCAAGTCTTACCTAAACCCCTAGGTTCATATTTGACATATTATCCCTAGTCACACAAAACATTATATCAGTAAAATAAATTAAAAAAATAATTAATCATAAAAAATAACATTGATTATATTTCACGATGATATTTAGATAACATGGCATATCCATAAGTGTGTTTGTATTATTATTATTATTATTAATTTAATGTTTTTTATCACATATAAATTAATATACATAAATAATTAAAAATACTAACTAATATGTCATAACAATAAACACCACACACATTATTAATAATAGTATCTGTAACTAAACATGATTAATAACTAGGTGCCCACGAAAAGGGAGAGTAGTGTCCACAAAAAGGGGAAAACTAAATCATGACAAGATATAAATAAAAAATTCTTATGATAACCTTCTTTTAGGAGAGTATATATATATATATATATATATATATATATATATAGATATATATATCACAAAGGTAAATAGTGGAAAAATGTGAGAGTTAATATTAAAAATTCCTCCAATATAACTAAAAACTAAAAACCCTAACTTTCTAAACTGTGTGATTAAAATCTTTCGGAGAAAATCACATCAGAATAGATTTGGTCGACGTGTTTTGAACCGGCCAGTGTGGTTCATCATCAGGACAAGATGGAAAATCTGATCAAGTAACCCCTTTAAATAGAAAGTAAAGCTACCACTAGCCGTTTGTAAAATAACGGCTAGTTTGACTTAAATAATAATAATTTTTATTTTATTTAATTTTTATTCTATATTTTTTTTTTTCTAAGTTAGAGTAATCAATTAACAGTGAAAAATATAGTACATCTGGCTAAGGCCATAACAGTGCCTACTAGGAGGCAATTTGAACTGACAGAGACTAGTTTTTGGCTGCCCTGCTAGAGGGAAACCAGCCTGAGGAACCACCAACTGAAAAAATCCCACGCAGGGGATTGGACTGGAATGTCTTTGACCTAAAACTAGGAAAATAGACATTATATAGCTGTAACACTGGACCATAACAAAACTGGACCGCTGTAAAGACTGAGACTGGTCATTGACAAAAATTGGACCAGAGTTGAAGGAAACATTAAAACAACAAAACACTCCCTCAGAGAGGGTAGAGAAAAAACAAAAGAGACAAGAAAAGAGGGCCGAATTACTCATCAGGAGCAACCTCCTCGATCCTGCATCCGTATTCTTCTGGTTCGCCTTGAGGATGGGAGAGTTCTGCGTTGAAGTGGACAGCTGAGGCAGTTTCTATGACATTTGCCTGAACGCGTCCTGGGTCCTCCTGCAAAATCTCCCTGGTCTCGCTAGGCTGACCCCTCGAGTCCTGCTGCTCCGCATCCAAATGTGTGCCGTCGACAGGAGCCTGCTCTTCCGGCGGATTCTCAGGCAGGGGCTCCTCCAGGAAGACAACAAAGATGGCCACGGTTACTCTTGGTCTGTTGAGTGCACAATCGAACGAGAAGAGGGCAGTATGGGACTGAGCAGGCAGCGCATCACCTGAAGGCGAGTCAAGCCTGCGGCCTGAGTGGAGCAAGCGACCACGGAAGAGGCGTGGGAGGCTGCCTGAGGGCGCGGAGGTATCTGACGGGGAAGTAGAAATGGAGGGCGAATGCCTTCTAGCTGAACGAGAAGACCCCCTCCTGCACCGCATCCTCTTCCGTAGCCTTGGCATTTTTGTAGCTGTAAAGGAGCTAGAGCTCTGAAGCGATTGAGTATTGACAAGGTTCGGCGCAGGTGGAATGCCCAGAACCACCGTTGCAGACAAGCAAGAGCCTGCTATAGAAATGTGAAGACTGTCAGCGGGCTCCAAGCAACAGGTATGGCGACTGCGCTTCCCAGTGGTGGTGCGCTCTCTGGCTCTGTCCTGAGCAGAATTACACCATGAATTCATCTGCGTAGGGGTGAGCGGAGCCATAGCATATAACAACCTGTTCCTGCAACAATCAAACCTCCACATTGAATGACCAGGCCTGTAAATCCGATGCGAAATGCCGTTGCAGTAGTTGAGGCTGCCTCGAACATCAACTTCTGTATTGAGAATCGTCTCCATATCAAATGCCATAAAGAGCAGGCGGGGGTATTAACTGCGATCAGGTGGGCTCAATGGTTCCGCGAGGGATGGCATGTGGCCTCCCGTCCGATTGCCTTGCGTCCAATCGCCCCCATTAACTACACTTGCACCCGCATCCGGGGGAATTTTTATTCTATATTAAAAATAGTAAATCAAATTATTAAAGTTTATAAATTAAATTTTATACAATTATATATATTCATTTTAATAAAATATATTCTTTTATATATTTATATTTATTTTAATAAAAATAATAATTATTAATTTAATATATTTAAAAAATATAATAGATGTTTATATATGTATATAGGTATTTTTATTATTATCAAATAAATTAAATGTTAAAAATAGTAAATAATATTTATGGTTTGAATTTATATAATTATTTTAATTTTGACAATTAAATGCTATGTGATTCCAAAATTCATCAAACAATTATAAAATAAATACATAAATAAATAAATAAAATAAAGATAAAACTAAAAATAATAAAAATAAAATAGAACCATAAAATTTTTAATTAAATAAATCATAATAATAAAAATAATAAAAATCAAATAAAAATAAATAAATAAATTAATTAATTAATTAATTAAGAATTAAATACATAATAATAATAAAAATAATAAAAATAAAATAAAAATATAAAAATAAAAATAAAAATAAATAAATAAATAAATAAATAAATTAAATAATTATAAGTTTTATTAGGAATGAAGGGCAGGAATCCAACATCTGCTAATCATCCACCCATCATCTCTGTTGAGGTTGACCAGCCTCTTTTCGATTTCTAGGGCTTCTCTCAACTTGCGGTGGTAGAAATGGTCAATCCTCGCAATAACCTCAGCATCTTCAATGAAAATGTGATGATTAGTCTTCTCAGCATGCTCCGCTAGTGCAGAGGAGTGTGATCTACTATGCTTCAGGTCAGCAACATGTTCTTGAATTCTTTGACTAATTGACCAACCAGTTTCACCAATGTAAGGGGTCCCACAGGAACATGGAATCAAGTAAACACCCTTACCATCCTTCGGGAAAATCGGGTCCTTAACCGATCTAAGTGAACTCCGAATGGTGCGGGAGGGCGTAAAGGTTGAGGAAACATTATGTTTCTTTAGAATCCTGGCGATTTTATCTATAGTACCTTGGATAAATGGAAGGTGAACTCCAGACTACTGATCAAAGGGTTCTTTTTTACCCTTAGGACCTTTTTCCGCTTTTCGAAAAGCTTTAAGACATTGACTCATGTTATAACCGTTCTTGTAAAAAACTTCAAGAAGATGATCCTTTTCACCTTCAAAGTGGTGTTCATCAGAGATTCTAAATTCACCATAAAAATAAGCATTATCTTCGAAATCCATGGTGAATTTAGAATCTCTGATGAACACCACTTTGAAGGTGAAAAGGATCGTCTTCTTGAAGTTTTTTACAAGAACGGTTATAACATGAGTTAATGTCTTAAAGCTTTTCGAAAAGCGGAAAAAAGGTCCTAAGGGTAAAAAAGAACCCTGTGATCAGTAGTCTAGAGTTCACCTTCCATTTATCTAAGGTACTACAGATAAAATTGCTAGGATTCTAAAGAAACATAATGTTTCCTCAACCTTTAAGCCCTCCTGCACCATTCGGAGTTCGCTTAGATCGGTTAAGGACCCGATTTTCCCGAAGGATGGTAAGGGTGTTTACTTGATTCCATGTTCCTGTGGGACCCCTTACATTGGTGAAACTGGTTGGTCAATTAGTCAAAGAATTCAAGAACATGTTGCTGACCTGAAGCATAGTAGATCATGCTCCTCTGCGCTAGCGGAGCATGCTGAGAAGACTAATCATCACATTTGCATTGAGGATGCTGAGGTTATTGGGAGGATTTACCATTTCTACCACCGCAAGTTGAGAGAAGCCCTGGAAATCGAAAAGAGGTCGGTAAAACTCAACAGAGATGATGGGTGGATGATTAGCATATATTGGATTCCTGCCCTTCATTCCTAATAAAACTTATAATTATTTAATTTATTTATTTTTATATTTTTATTTTATTTTTATTATTTTTATTATTATTATGTATTTAATTCTTAATTAATTAATTAATTAATTTTTATTATTATGATTTATTTAATTAAAAATTTTATGGTTCTATTTTATTTTTATTATTTTTAGTTTTATCTTTATTTTATTTATTTATTTATTTATTTATTTTGATAATTGTTTGATGAATTTTGGAATCACATAGCATTTAATTATTAAAATTAAAATAATTAAAATATTATTTACTATTTTTAACATTTAATTTATTTGATAATAATAAAAATACCTATATACATATATAAACATCTATTATATTCTTTAAATATATTAAATTAATAATTATTATTTTTATTAAAATAAATATAAATATATAAAAGAATATATTTTATTAAAATGAGTATATATAAATGTATAAAATTTAATTTATAAACTTTAATAATTTGATTTACTCTTTTTAATATAGAATAAAAATTAAATAAAATAAAAATTATTATTATTTAAGTCAAACTAGCCGTTATTTTACAAACGGCTAGTGGTTACTTAATCAGAGTTTCTATCTTGTCCTGATGATGAACCATATTGGCTGGTTCGAAACACGTCGACCAAATCTATTCTGATGTAATTTTCACCAAAAAATTTTAATCACAATTTATAGATCACAGAAGCAAAATTCCTAATTTCTAAACTGTATTAAACTTATATATTTCACAGAAATTAAATAAATCACTTCATAATTTTTTTTTATCAAACTATTTCCCATGCACATAAGTAGTATTGGGTTAAAACTAAAGCAAGCTATTATTTTCTCTGAGTTTCATTTACCTTGACGCAAATTTAATAAAAATATGATGCATTTCCTCCAAAGATTGTTTAACTTCACGATAAATTTATTTGTTTAAAAATATTTGGGATAGGATTTATCTTGCTATGTAAAATATTAATTCACAATATATTTTAGACATTTACCAAGGTTTAAATTTTTGAACTATCTCCCTCAGGTTCATTTATATTATGACCAACTATTAAAAATATTTAAGTTTAATTTGGGCAGTTTGCATTTTTATTTCAAAATTTACGAGAGTAAGAAACCATTTCATTTATAAAAATCCAGTGATATATAAGGTATCCTCTAGTGAATGATAGATTATTTCATAAAAAATCATTTCATATTAATAATACTCAGACTACATGAGAAATAATGTTTGAGAAATGTGTGAAAACCCTCTTAGTAATATGCAAATCATATTAAAGAAATATTACATTAAAATGCAAATCATATTAAAGAGGGATTCCATTAAAATATTTATTAAACCATATTGCATTAAATGAAAGCTTAAATTGAAAAATTCTATCAATCCATCTTATTAAACTAATGCTTAAGGCCCATTTCACTCATGTGAATATTATCAAGTTGGAGAATAAAGTTTAAATACCCACCAATTCTCCATACGATATGAAATAAAATCCATTCACCAAAAATAACATCAATGGATGGATTACTCAGGGTAAAATAAGGACCATCAAATCCCCCTCAAAACTTGCACTCAATATAAGACAAAGAATTTTGATTTAAAGAAATTTCAACCACCAGGTTTTATCGAGCTTACACTGTGGCTAAGAATGTTGAAATCTTTCTCTTCCCAAAGAATGTTTGATATTTCTATTTAACGTTTATTTACCATCATCATAGATTATGTACGTATCAAATTCAAATCTATTGGAATGAAATACATTTTATAATTCAAGGTTTTCATTATAGTTGAAAGGGATTAATCAGGGTTTAATTAAATAATTCATCAAGAAATTAGGTTTGTAAAAGTCATTTTTAAACCAAATAATTTTACCTCATAAAAGACATGAAAGAAAGGAGATAAGAGAAATATATTTATTATGAAGTTACTGAATACCAATATTATTTTATATTATGCATTGACTTAATTATGAATTGGTTAAATATTTGGGAAAATGTTTCAATGAATAATTATGGAGGAAACCGTATATTCATTAAGGGAATTTTGATGTCTAAAATGGGCCTCTAAAGGAAATTATAAAATAATAGTGGAAATAATAAAATAAGATTAGATTACCTCATCAAATTTTAGAGAGAAAAAATAAAAAACTACTTTTTGAACTTGTATTTTCAACCTATCTCCCTATGGGTTTGCTCAAATTTTGAGTGGGAACCCTGTTGGAAGCATAATTTGATTCATCATCCAAGGATTAGCCATGTTACATACTTTCTATGGACCGTGCTACATAAAAAATTAGAAATATATGCAATCATGTTTTTTTCATGTATTTCTCATTGTTCGTCTAGCAAAATCCATCAAAAGTATGAAGCATGGGTACTTCTTGGATGAGGAATTAAATTTTGCATCTAACAAGTATTCTCGCTCAATATTTGAGGAAAAACTTAGGGAGATAAGTTGAAAATAGAAGTTGAAAAAATAGTTTTATTATTTTATTGTTTTTTAATCTTTTTAATTTCTTACCCCAAAAAAGGTGAATCATCCCCCATGGTTGACATCATAATATTGAATCCTATTGGTTCTTATAAAGTTTATTTTGTTTGTAAATTTTTCTTAGGAGGCCCATTTTAGACCTCAAAAGTTCTATAATGTGTTTTGCTATGCAACCAACTTACAAAATAGAAGGAAAGATAGATCAACGACTTAAAAATTAGTCTCTTCAAGGGGGAATGTACTTTACATTACATAATTGAATAATTCTTGGATGATACAAATGATACAACCTCCTTGGTACATATAGGAGTATAAGGGGTCACAATATAATCAGAGCCTACATAAAAATAATAATGTAAAGGCACAACAATAATAATAGTGGGCTTCTATGGGGCACAACAATAACAACATGGGGGATACATGGGCACAACAATAAAAATAGGGGGCTACACTAACAATGAAAATAAGGGGAATACACTAGTACTATACCCGGACCTAATATTTTTAAAAAAGTTTCAAGATTGTAAAAACTGTGGCATTTAGTGTTGTATCAAAAGGAAAGATTAAATTTTTGAAGTTCTCTACAAAAGGTGAAACACTTCTTAAAAATAATTTTTATTTTCCTGAAATTGTACAGTTAAAGGATACTTGTACAAAAAATTATGAATTTATTGATGTATAAATACCCCTGAATTCATTCAAAAGGTAGGGTATTTAGGGAGACAATAGACACTTACGTATTGATGGTATGATTGCACTTGTTGCACAAACCAAATCAAGATGCTTTTATGATCTTATTTTATGCAATTTTGAATGTAACATGAAATTTTATTTTTATTTTTCTATGTAGCCATATGCTGATTAATATTTTGATTTATGTTATTGAGGTAATAAATTATTTAAATTAATTTCATTGCTTGATCTTATCTCATGTCATATATACATAATATCATAGGTGGATGGATTAAACTATTAATAAGTTCTAGACCCCTAACATTGATGTTTTGTTACATAAATTTGTGTGAATACTACTTTACATGAGTTATATGTTCTTTTTATTTCCTTTGTTATTAATTTTTTTGTTTTTTTCTATACTTACATATTAAGAATTTCAGTAGGGTAATAACTGACTTGATCAGTATTGTTCTATTGCAGCCTATAGGAGATTATTTTATCTTTTGATATTCATATTATCAGAGGATGGTTATAATATTGACACATATCTTTTTGTAAAGTGAACGATAAAGTAATAATACATGATATTATACCTTTTTACATTTTCCCTTTAGATAAGTTATCAATAAGAGGTTTCAAGCATATATATAATTTGTCTTCCGTTTTTTTATCCCAATTAGATAGTTGTTTTATTTTTTATTGGATGTTATATTTTTATTTCATGATTAAGGTTTTAATTGTAATTTTAGATTACATGTTGTTTTAGGTTTTCTTCACCTAGATCTTTACCTGGTTTCCTTTTGATAATATCCCTAATCTAGTTGTTTTTTTTTTTGTAAACTTCGTAGTACCTTTCTATTTTTAAATTTTTAAGGAGCAAGTTTCTATACATATTCTATCATTTACGGTAACCTCGATCTACCCGTAGGAAACCAAGTTTGTTGGCCACCGGAGAGAGATAAAGGCTAACCAAAACTGATATTGTTGTTTCTTCTAGTGGCTGCTTTTATCACTTTACTATGTCCATAACATTTACAACTGAAACAGAAAATATAACTATTAACTGTCAAAAACATAAAATGAAGCTATAAACTAAGCAGATTTTCCATCAAAAGAATCCACAGGGGCTGGGTCCTTCACTGTGGAACACAACAATTCCACTTGCTCCATGCTTTGAAGCTGACGCTCAATTTTCCCAATTCTGGCATTTTCTTGGATCTGTGCCTTAGCCATCTCATGAATGTCTTGATTTATCTGTTGAAGTTCAAAAAGCATTGATAAGTTGCCTTCTCTTACTTCCTTACTTGTCATTGCCTTTGCTAGAACACATTTCATTTTCCAATAAATCTTTACTGATTGCTGAAATAGAGATACACGGCCACTTGTACTACGTGGGTCTGATATAAAATCCATTTTAGCCTCCTGATCTTTCAGAACAACATCTTCACCGTCACTTTGTCTCTCCCAACCCTGAATTGTCTTTCGGATATGAACCAAATTTCCAGACTCATATACATCAGCAATATTCTCCAGGATTTGCTTGTTACTCTTCCTTCCTCTTTTACTTGGACCAACATTTGGATTGATTTTTTGTTTCTTACCTTTATTTATGTCTTTGAATTTACCAGTTTTTCCTTTAACCATGATGGCCTGACAGAGAATGTCGCTTAGAAACCTGGATAGGAACCCCGTGTATAGAGAGAGATCAGTGACATGAACCATATAATTTCTGTAGAATACCTCCAGAATCCTCAGTATCAAAACGAACAAAGGTTTATTGCCAGAGTCTAGCTCTCTGGGCCCTTTCCACAAATGATATATCAAAAATAGAGACTGGAAAGAAAGGCTATTTCGTCGTTTAAAATTATTTGACAGCCTTTGACAAATAGTAACCCGACAACAACCCTCACCCCAACTACCCATATGAATCCCATGGTACTGAAAAAAATCATGAAATGAACAAAAACATTCATACAAGAGTGATTCCATTTATTGATCCACAGATAATCCATAAAGGACAGGGTTTGATAGTAGACACAGAGCATGCAATTAAACATACTTTTCCTACACGAAATCAACCAAAAATTCAAATATTTCATATAGACCCGAGCATGAGGGTACTCCCGATTATCCCTACGAATCCAAAAGCACTGATACAGAATCGGGAAATGAAGTATAATTCCACTATGGACACTACCATTTTTTCAAGGGATATTCCATTCAATAACCCATATATATTCCATAAAAGAGAGGGCTTGACGGTAGTCACAGAGTTGCATGCAATTAGACATACACGAAATCAACTGAAAATTCAAATAGGGCATATAGGCCTGAACATCCTTGATAGCTTGTAAGAAGGTAAGAACCAGTACCAGGTATTTTATGACAACTGAAATAAAATACCCAGACAGACAACCATACAAAATATAGAGACCATTGCAAAGATTATGACGATGCGACAGGGGAGGGCTGCGAAAACAGGGCTCTATCTCTTCACTTGCAACTTCTGCCATTTTATAACAACTAGAGAAACAGATAGACGTGAATTGAGTCCAATTCGGATCATGAAAAGCAACGAAATTAACAGAGATACAAGGAGGACCTTCATTTTTGTTTTGCAGAATGGGAAGAGGTAAAGCGAATTACGAGATGAGGGTCACGAGAGCCATAACATACCGAAATGTCTTCCACCGGTGCTACCAAATACCTTCCTCCTACAAGTTCTCCGTCGCAGAGTAAATCTGATAACTCTGATCTTCAACAATACCCTTACCCATATGGAAACTCACCTTATGCAATCTACCTCCCTGCTCCTGGTTCACTTTCCAAGTTTCGCCTGACAGGTGCTGGACGACTTCCTTCATGCATCTTAATGGCCGTTTATGGGAAGGACATCCATGAACCTTCATTAACATTAATTGTGATGGTCCAGCAGACTTCCTCCACCACGTGGCATAGTCCGAAACCCACCACCATCTTCTGCTTGGCACCCCGATCGGGGTTGAGATCGATCATTTTCTAGGATAATTTGTAATGAATGAAGTTTGACATTACAGGCCTAGTGATGTTGATTTATATCCAACTGACGAATTTCATTCTTACAAGCCCAATTAGCCAAATAATCAACAGTATCATTACCTTCTCGGCGCACATGTTTGGGAATGATGTAGCCTATTTAGTGAAGGAGTTGTCCAATTTCTTAAATTAGTCTGTCTGTTCTCCAACTTTTACTGATTTTATCCCATTGAGTACCTTGTTGGAGTTTTTGTAATATCCCTGTTGTCATTGCCGAGTCACCTTCTACTATGATTCTCTAGTAATCTTCCCAAACTGCTATTACAAGGACCTGTTTCACTGCCATTAGTTCAGCTTCATTATTTGTAGCAAATCCAATCGGAAATGAATATATTCGGCAAATAGTTCCTTGAGAATTTCTGAATATGCCACCTATCCCTGCCTGTCCAGGATTACCTTTAGAGGCACCATCATAATTTAATTTTAAGAAACCCGTCAAAGGTGGTTGGAAAGTTGTTAATATATTCTACAGAATGGCCTTAAACTTCCATAATGATAATTCTAACATTTATGGATTTAAATTAAGTTTTGATAGAATTCTAGCCTCCCTAGCATTTCCTGCCCAATCATCTTCAAAAAAATGTTCTACCAATATTGATTTGCAAATATTTTCCACTATTACCTTCCATATCTGAGCTACATGCCTCTCTTCATCCCTAAAAATTATATGGTTTCATTATTTCGATATCCCCCAAAGTATGAATCCTATAGATAATCTCCAAGCACGATTGATGACTTAACTTTTATACCATCCTTTCCTCTAGTTACAGATAGTTTCATTGATGCTGGTATTGTCCCTATCTGTTTGTTCAAAAATGATTTCATTGAGCTTCCAGACTTCATTTGCGAAGTTGCATTTATTAAATAAATGTTCAATAGTTTCCTCCTCCTTTTTACACATCATACAATAGGAAGGACCCTAAATCCCTCTGTGTTGCAAGTGGTCCCATGTCAAAGTCTTCTTATGGCTTAGTAGCCACAAGAAGTATTCTACTTTAGGCTAGAATTTCATTCTCTAGATTTTATTCCAAATTGGTACTGCAATACTCTGGTGATTATTTGATTTTAGATAGTAGCCTTCTTCTATTGTGAACATACCTTTCGATCTATAACCCCATATTAGAATATCTTCCCCATTTGTAGCTACCAATGTTTTGGTTTTCATTTCTTTATCAAAATTATTCCATTGGGCCGTTTCAGGGGCATTTCTCTATTTCTCTTTTCCTTTCCAAATTCGCCATTGGCCTTCCTCCTCACTATTCCAGTAATTGATTAGAGATCTTTGGTTTGGGATGTTTCTAAACAAGAAAATTTCACCTAGATCCAGTCGGGTGAAAAGTTTCTCTCTTTGTTGCCATGAATCCTCCCAAAAAAGTGATGTTCTGCCTCCACGTATTTCCCAAAAGCTGTGATGTCTTATTAATTCTCTATTATTAGCTGCTAAATTCCATATATTTGAACCTTTGGGGGTGATGTCTACTTTCAATTTTCCCACATTTGTTCTTTCCATTTCATACTTATTTTCCCAAATACGTTTCCAAATATCTCTTCTCCTTGTATCCATCTCCACCATAACTTAGCACCCATGACTTGATTGAGGAAATAAGGATCACGAAGACCTAGTCCCCTTGTTTTTTTTGTTTTTATGAGTTTCTCCCAAGCTAAGAGTGCCCATTTCCTCATATCCTGCACTCCTTGCCAAAGATTTTTTTTGAATATTTTAACCATATTATTGCAAATAGTTTTCGGTGCTGCTCTGCCTAAAAATTGATAGATTGGAATTTCTTGAAGAAATGACCCAAAGCCCATCCTACAATCTTGAGGGAGGATTGATTCATTGGAAATCCCAGGTATTTCATTGGAAAGGTTCCAATTTTAAATCCCAGAGTCCTTGCTAGGAATCGTTGAGTAGCATTACTGGTGTTAAAAAAGTAAACATTGGATTTATCATTATTGATTAGGGTTCCCGACGCTCCCATAAATTTTTTGAGAATTTCTATAATAGCTTTTGTTTCTGTTAAGGAGGTTTGACAGAATAGCATAATATCATCAACAAATTGTTGTTGCGAGAGAGTGAGATTCCTACCCCATAAATTCAAACCCTTCAGAGAATTTTTTGATATTTGAGCTTTTATAAGGCGACCGAGGCCTTCAGCTGCTATGATAAAAAGGAAAGGTGAAATAGGGTCACCTTGAAATAAGCCTCGAGTTGCATTAAAAGGCTAGCTGGGTGCTCCATTCAGAATGATAGAATAATTCGGTGTTGAAATACATGACATTAACCATTGTATCCATCTGGCATCAAAACCAAAAGCTAACAATACTTCCTTCAAGTAGGACCAATTTAATCAACATACCTTCGATTTTTTGAGTTTTTAGAGAGTGCATCGCTTCTTGTACCATTACTATCCCATCCAATATCTTCCTTCCCTTTATAAATCTAGTTTGTTCAGGTGAAATAAAGTTGAGAAGAATTGGTTTCAATCGGTTGACCATTATTGTTGAGAGAATTTTGTAAATAACATTACACAAAGCGATAGGGCAGAAGCCCAAAGGGGTATCTGTCTGAGACTGCTTCAATATTAAATTGAGAAACATTAAATTCAAAGCTGGATATACATTCCTTGTACGCCGAGACTCCTCTACTATCTCCTAGATTTCCTACCCCATAAATGACGAGGTAGCTTGATAAAATTCCGTTGTAAAACCATCTAGTCTTGGGGTTTTTTGTTTCGAAAGATTTTTAGCTACCTCTTCGACCTCCTCCAAGGTAATTTCACGCATTAGTGCTAGGTTTTGATCCCTACTAACTTTAGACAGAATATGAGTAGTGATTCTCTGAATATCTGCTTCTCTATTAGGGTTTGTTTTAGTGACCATGTCCTTAAAATGCCTTACCAACATATCTTCCATTTCATTCTGTTGGTAAACTCTATTACCATTCTCATATTTTAAGGAAAAAATCCTATTGTGTTGTCTTCTTTGTATTAAGGATTTATGAAAAAAACTTGTGTTTTTTTCTCCTTATTTTAGCCACTATACTTGTGACTTCTGTTTCCATAATATCTCTTATTGTTTTCCCTGTTCTTATAATTCACTGAGTATGTTTCCTTCTTGTGTTGCAAGTTATTCCGTTTGTCCATGTAAAATAATCTCCTGTTGGATTTGTTTCATTCTGTCTTGAAAGCGGTGCATTGTTGCCTGAATGTTGTCAAATTGAGTTTTATTCCAGGTTTTGATTTCTATTTTTAATTGTTTTAGACACAGTTGGAATGTATGCATTCTATTCCTCCCCTGTATACTTATATATTTCCACCATTGTTTTACTTTTTCCAGGAAAGTTGGATCCCTTAGCCAAAATAATTCGAATCGAAAGGGCCTATTTTTAGGATCTTCTTTAATATCAATTTCCAATCGGATAGGCCGATGATCTGATCCTAGAGCTGGCAATACTGCAACTTCATTGTAGACATCTAAGCTCACCAAATCCTCCGAGACTAAAAATCTATCAAGTCTAGATTCTATTTGATGGCTTTCCCCCCTTCGATTGTTCCAGGTAAAAAATCCATTTACAATGGGGATATCTACAAGTTTTAGGTCTATTAAAAGGTCTCTAAAAGACCCCATTTCCGGTTCCTCTCGTCTGAGACCACCTTTCTTTTCTGTGAGATTCAATATCAAATTAAAATCTCCACCTATAATCCAATATTTGTCATTGTGCTAAGATCTCAAGGTTCTAATATTGTTTACGAAATTTTCTCTCTCTCCTTGGATATGAGGTCCATAAACTGCCGTGATCATTAATATCTCTTTAGTTCCCACATGTTTGAACTATCCTGGCAAGCTGCAAGGAAATCCTATCCAATCATGTGCTTCTACTTCCGCCGAATTCCATATAATTGCTATACCACCTACCGTGCCTCTAGCATCGATAGCCATAACTTCATAATGAGGTTTAAAATACTGTAGTATTTCTTCTAGTTTAATTGCTAAGACCTTCATTTCTTGAATTAGCATTATTTCGGGTTTTTCAGTTTTAATTTTTTCTTTTAGTTATCTCTGATTACCTTGGCTGTTTAAGCCTCTTATATTCCAAGAGAGTATTTTCATTGGAAAAATTTTGGTGTTGGTTGAAATATCGTTGTTAATGGAATTATCTTCCTTGTATTTATCAGCATTTCACCCACTAGTTGAATTGACTCATGAAAAGTTATTCTGCCTTTTTTCTTGCCTGGTTTTGTTTGAGGATTTGATGCCTTATTAGAATTAGAGTCTAAAGTACTTACTTGTTGTTTGGTCTGCGCTGTTAGATAATGTTCAAAAGTTTCTTTATACAATGTCTTCTGGTCTTCTGGTATGAATCTATCATCCAAGTTCCTCCTCCATTCATGCAATAAACATTTCATTACCTGTTCCTGCGCACTTAGATCTTTTTTCTGCGATTTTATCTCCTTCGCCGTTTGTTCCTCTCTTGTTCTGTTTCTGTTTGCTCAGCCAATGCTTTTCTCTTTATTGCTATATTTTTCTGTGGAATAGCTTCTGAGCTTGGAATAGACATTTCTTCCATATCTTTCGATGATTCACCTTCTTCTTGTAGAATTTCATAGCAATTTTGGGACGGACGCTGTTTATAGCCCGTGGGCGGATTTATCTGCATCCTGGTAGTTTTCTTTTTGCTACTGACAGTTACAAAACCTCCTCCATGTCTTGGCCTGTGTCTTTACTTATTGGGCCCTTTCCTGTTTGTTTGTCTGTGGTATTATGTGGACAGGTCTGATACAGGTGGCCATATTCATGGCACCGACGGTAATGGAATGGGATATTCTCATAGTCAAGGGTTTTTTGCCAGATCTTGCCTTCGTATTCAAGCTCTATTGATTCAGGAAGTGGTTCGTAAATGTTCATATAAACACATATTCGAGCAAAGGATGTGTGTCTTCCTCAGTAAGTTGTCTCTACAATTTTCACAAAGCTTCCTAATGAATTCCAGATCCCTTCTAAAATATCTAGATCCCAAAAATCCATGGGTAAAGAAAACAGTCTAACCCAGACTGGTGTAGCCAAAAATTGTTCCTCATCAGGGTTATAACATTCTTCCCATTGCCTGATGAATAATCCTGCATTATTAAAAAAATATGGGCCTCCTTCAAATATTCTTTCTTTATCCAATAAATTTGTAAAGATAACTGTAAAAAATCCTCTTGGGCCAAAATTGAGATCCAAATGACCTTTTGGTTTCCATTTAGTCCGAATCCACTTCAGTAAATCATTTTCAATTGGCCAGATACCTATAAATTTACATATTATGCATGATATTTCATATAACCTCTATATTCATCCAGTTTATTTGGTGGAATGACAAACCTGGGTTTCTTCAATGCTCGAAGAAGACATTGTCCCCTGATTTTTGCTTGCCATTCTGCTCCTAAAACTGGCCCTCCTTTCTAACTTTCTCCTCCCGACATAGTTTTGGATCTACTGCTCTTCTCACCTATCTTTATGTTTCGGTAGGAGGGAGTTGGCCCCCCTCCCAAGGCCACCGCCATGCTGCCCTTGATTCTCCTTAGTCTGTTGGTGCCTGCAGTCACACTCTACCTGAATCGACAAGGCACTGAACCTCCTCCTAGTGTGACTGTTACGAGGTATCTGCTGTTTCTTGGAGCTCCATCTCCATCACTGCCATATTAAATTGTATCACTAATCTAGTTGTAGATATATTTGCTTATGTGAATACATTTTGAGAATAGAGATAGGGAATACCCCTAAAGCTGAAGAGAGACCAAACCTATTAGCATGAAGCATAAGGATTTATATCCTCAATGAATTTGTTCACATATTTTTTCTTTGTTGCCAAAACAATCTGGGAACCAACATTCCTCTGACATTGTTGCAAGGGAGAAGAGTGTCAAAATTTCAATTTTTTTGGTAATTGAATAACAATTAATTTTTTGACTTGTAGGTGGAAGGGGTTACAAAAACAGATGTCATAAAGGGTTTCAAGTAAATATTTCTTGGTTTAACTATTCTCCTAGCTACTCCTTAATTATTTAACTTGATCATTTTCATTTCAATGGCTTCTTTATGGACTTCTTCATGCTTTGTACCTTCAAAATATTCTAACATTACCATTTTTCCAAATGAATTACCATACATAAAGGTATGAGATACCTACCTTCCCTGCTTTCAAGAAAGAGAATATGATGATCTGTACAACACCTTATCAAATTCCAAGATTACATTCCCAATATGGGGGTTCACCATGAGGATGTACTCATGAAGTTGTTCATGATGTCATTAGAAGGTGATGCTAGAAAATGGTATAGAAGACTTCCTCCTTGTGGAATATATTCATTAATTATTTTTCATACAATATTTCATGAGTATTATAAATGTATGTATCTTGCAGGGTTGCTTGATTTTGATTGTTGTAAATTTTATAATGATAATAATCTGGAAAATAAAATTGTTGATGATAGTAAAGAACCTAAAATGGATACTGAATCTGAAGTAGAAAGTGATTTTAATGAATCTAAGTCTAAATATGTTAAAAAATCATATTTGTCATCTTCTAGCTTATATACTGATGAACAGGGTATGTTTCCATCAAATTTAGGAGGTGATGAACATGACACTCCTCCTCTGGCAGAAGATCATACAATGCATTTATGTTTTAAGAAACCTCAAGATTCTATAGATCATGTTAATTTAACTTGTATTTTTTTCCATGTTTGGAGGATAGTAATAATGATATTTATGGAGGAGAATTTTCATCTGAATTATTTGATCCTATATCTAACCAAACAGAAATATTCTACATATTCCTGAAGATGCACACCAACAACTAATCGAAGAATATATTCTTCAATCAATTGATCCAATTTTTTAGCCTTTTTGTGATGCAACAGGGAAGCTAGTAAATTAGCTTATCTTTGACCATTATTGAGTATAGTTTTTCTAGTTTTCATGTTGAATATTCTCAACCACCTATGTGTGTTGACTATGAAGCTGAATTGAATCATGAACCAGTTCTATATTTTAATTCTTGTTTTGAACACATTCTAAATAATTTCAATACTTATCAAAATGAATAATATAACAACAAAACTCAACCAAAGTCTTTGCAATATGATTCACAACAACCTATCTATGAAATTTACGAGGAAGGTAAATTTGAGGATGAAAATGAAATCAATAATATCAATTCTTACCTTTCACCTCTTCTTAGTTATTATAAATATTATCAATGTAATGGTTTGAAAGATGATCATGTTTCTAGTTCAGAATTTTTAGATCATAAATATGATAAAGAAGAAAATATGATTTCCCACTAATATGATATTGAAATTTACTAAATTTTTTGAGATTGTTGAATTATACAATGATAATAATTCTCTGCATCTTCCAAAAAATAGTTTACAATATCTTTCACAACACATTGAGAAATTGGATCACAATACAATAGGTTTTAATTTCAAATAAGAAGATTATTTTGAAAAATATTCATTAATTGTTTTTAATAATCAATCATTTGAAGGATCTCAAAGAAATATGGATTGAAATGGGAATAACCTTGTTATTATTTCAAAAATAAATTAGATTGGAATCTACGAAAGGCCCTCATATGAAATCATTACAAATTTTTGTATGCATGAAAGGATTAATTAATTGAATTTCACATATAATACTATGACCTCGTGGAAAGTTGGATGGATAAGGTATTTAAAAGAAAATTATTGTCTTTTTACCTATACTTCTACTTACTTCTGGGATGCAGATTAGTGAACATAACTCACTCATTTTCAAATTTACTTCCAATATTTTTGTATTGGATAAGCACGAAGCCCTGGGTTAGAAATTTTTCTATTGATAAGTTTTTGACTTGGCTATATTGGATTTTTGATTTCTTTGATACATTTTTATATTGAAATGCAATTCATGTAAATTTTTGTACATAAATGAAACATTTTACTACGCATATTTTATGGTTGTTATATTTAGAAGAAATAAACATGAAACATTTTTATCTTAAAGAATATTTAGTGCTCATAACTAGAATGAAATGTGAATTTATGATCTCTTATATATTCTATATTAATGAGCTTGGAGCACATATTTAAAGAGTTTGTTCATGTATTAAGGTTGAAGGGTAATTATTTTTCCAAAAGGCTTAGACCTTGTCTTTTTAACAATTTCAAACTTCATGTTGAACCACTTTATTTGACCACATCCTTATTGAACTTCTCACACATAAATATCACGAGTAATTGCATTACCTTATGAGTATTAAACCTATAAACATAAGATTTTAGTTTCATAAAAAATAAAAATACATTTAAACTCTTAGTGTACTAAATATTTACAATCATACTCCATTCGTGTGACCTTCCTTAATCACCATACTATTCATGAATTATTGAAACTAATCATTTTTTAAATGGGAGGAGAAAATAACTTTGTCAGGGCAATGGACACTCGTTATTAGAAGAGAAATATGTGTGGTATTGGGTTACCCTAGTATGTAATCATCCCACAAGTTTCTTCAAAATGGAGAGTGTTGATATCTTCATTAGGGAAATAAACATTCACTGTTATGAAACCAACTCACAAATAGAAGAACATATAGATCAATGACTTATAAATCAACGTCCTCGAGGGGGAAACCTCATTCACATTACATAAATGAATAATTCTTGGATGATACAAATGAAAAACCTCCTTTCTCTATATAGGAGTCCAATGGGTCACAATATAATCCTAGCCGACGTAATAATAATAATGTAAGGGAACAACAATAACAATAGTGGGTTTCTATGGGGCACAATAATAACAATATGGGGACTACATGGGCACAACAATAACAACAAGGGGGCTATAATAACAGTAACGATAAGGGGAGACACTAGTATTATAGGGACTTAACATGCCCCTCTCCTTAAAACAAGTGTTGTTTTGAATGCTTGATTATTTATGGATGCTTATGTATAAAATCTCATCCTCACAGTGGAATATTCAGCAGGTAAGTTCTTCCATTTAATGAGATACTCTGAAATTGATCGATTTCGTAGAAGTCGGGTTCTTTTCTCTATGACTGCTTCAGGTTCCAATATGATTTTTGATTCCTCTTCAAGTTTTGGAAATATTATTTGAACTAGGATCTTGTCACCTATAACCTTCTTTAAGCATGAAACATGGAAAATTGTGTGTAATCGAGAAGATGCAGGAAAATCCAATTTGTAATATATAGTACCAATATTTTTCAACACCTTGTAATAACCATATTACTTTAGCGATAATTTATTATAATTCTTATCTTGCTTGAGGGACATTGGTTTGTATGGTTATAACTGTAAAAATAAATAGTCTCTTACATCAAAACTTCTTTTGCTACGATGTTGATTTTCTTGTTGTTTCATTCGATTCTACACCAAAGATAGGTTATCATTTAAGATTTGGAGAACTTGTTGTTGATGCTCTATGCGATCTTCCACTGTTGGATAATCCATATTAGCTTTCTTTTCATTTTTTGTTACTCTTTGAGAGAGTGAAATTTGTTGCACTTGGTCTTGTAATTTTGATATATCATGTTGCACTTCTTCCTCTTCATGACACATAGTAGAGCCTTCTGAGGGACTAATGGGTGTGGATTATTTTTGGGGGGAATTTTAGAACCCAATACTAATATATATGCTTCAATATTCCCTTGGAATCACTTCAAACTGATTTTTCAAACAAGACTTATGCAATTTAAAAACAATACACACCTTTTTCTTACTTTTGAGGAACTCGATATTGAAACTAATGTATCTTTGTAATTTACAATCCCCAAGATTTGAACTTCAGTCCTGTAGTACCCTCTGCATCTTCTTTCCAATTCCATAGGTCAGACCTAATTTGATTCTTCAAGTTAAAGTTATGCATGATCTCCCACAATGACCTAATTATGGACTATTTGAGTACAACTAACTTTTACAGCGTGCCACGTCTCATTGTTTCAACCTTTGGCTCTAAAATTGATATAAAAGAAACTGCAGTCTGTGCAATTTTGTCCACTTTTTACAAAATTCCAATCTTATGTCTGAAATGAAGGTTATGATGATTTTCCATCGGCCACCTGTTTGAGATGAAATTATAAAGCCCGCAAAATCCCTAACATCCTCAGATCATATCTCCAAAATTATAGCGAACCAAGATCTGAAATTTTTACATGGCGTTCCTCAGGATTTTTTCTCAAATGGGTTTCTTTTATATTTTTAACCTTCATATAAAAAATGTAATATATAAAATTACACGATGACCTATTTACAATAACGGAACCCTGGAATCCAAATTTCTTATACCAAATGTTACAAAACCAGCTCACAAAATAGAAGAAAATATAGATCAAAACTTATAAATCAGCCTCTTCGAGGGGAAACCTCCTTTAAATTACATAAATGAACAATTCTTGGATGATACAAAATGAAAAAACCTCCTTTCTATATATAGGAGTGCAATGGGTCACAATATAATCTTATCCGACATAATAATAACAATGTAAGGGCAAAACAATAACAATAATGGGCTTTTATGGGGCATAATAATAACATTATGGGGAATACATAGGAAAAACAATAAGGGGGCTATAATAACAATAAAAATAAGGGAAGACAATAGTATTATAGGGACCTAACATTCACAAGCAACATAGTAAGATCAATGGAATTGGATCAAATCCCAATGCCCAATCATCCCATCACTGTTTAATGAAAGAAAACTAAAAATTTTGTAATTAATGCTTATATGTGAATGAAAAAGTGTTGAAATTTCTTATTTAGGATAGTGGATGACTCCACCAGGGCTATTGACACTTTATAGTAGCAGAGAAACACCTAATTATAGAAATATCCCTGATAACTAGTCTCAGTAGTTTCAGTTGAACCTTAATCCGAAATGAATGTCATTCTTGAGCATCCTAAGTTAGTACCACAACTTTTGTAATCTCTTAATCAATAGATATAAGCATGCATAATTCACATTTTTTTTTTAAATACTCTTATGAAGAATGAGATAAATATTAATTCATGGTCATTCTGCCCTAAATCATTACCATAATTACCCTAATAGACTAAAAATATGAACATATGTCTTATATGAAAATAACAAGTGAGCTCATCAACATTTATACTGGGATAATATATGATTGCTATTGATTTCATTCTTGTTGTATTTAGTTGAAATAATAAGATGCAAAGGATGTTTTTTCTCTTTCCTAGGATAGATTAAGGTTTGAATTTGTCTATATAGAAAGTTTCATTTTCTCCTCTTGATTGAAAAATGAAGGGTTTGACTACCTTAATTTTCTTATAACTATGAAAATGGAACATCTTCCAGAAAAAATTGAAAACAAATGGTATTAAAATTTTCTCCTTTTGATATGTTTGAATTTCATGAAAATTCGATGAAGTACACATAAATCTTACAAAATGTATGCTAAATAATTTGAAATTTTATGCATATTGGCTAGTAGCTCAGAATCATATTCTCAACAATAATTAAATGGTTAAAAAATATTTAAATATATCGGCTAGAGTTTCCCTCATATTTGGAAATGTGGGAGCATTAAAGCATGCTACTTGATCCAACATGATCAAAAGAATGGAATTTTCCTAATCTAACAGTTGCAAACCGTATTGGGCCATGAAATGTGTGTTTTTTAACAAAGGAATTGTGATCCAATATGATTTGGAAACTAAAAATTATCAGATTGGATGGCTATTTCACATCTCAGGTGGAAACATGTGAGAGATTTAATGGGATCCTCACTACCCAATATGATCCAACCATTATTAGTATTTTGATATAGCTACGATTGTCTCATATTGGATGGAAAATCAAGGCCCCATTAACGATGCTCCTACCACCCGATGGAATCACACGGATATTTTTTGAGGATATCAACGACTCATACATATAGAGAACACTAGCATATGCACCAATTAATCGCCTCGATGCCTCAGATGAAGAAGAACATGTTCTTGCACCTCTCACACTTCTGAGACAGGTAAAAGATAAATTGAGCGAATTGACTGTAAGTATCAATTCTTATCATCACACTTAAATATCAATCTTCAATAGTGGTAAAAGAAATACTCCAAGAATAATGTGAAAATTTATAGGTAAAATCATTAACGGGGCATTTATTTATAATACATTATCATTCAATTTTTATAACTATATGATGATATGTTTTAGTGCATTTATAAATTCAAAAAGGACATCTGATTCTTGAAATGAATTGACTCTACATCCAATTCAGAAGGCACGAGGTTTGAATTTATTACTACCTCATAGAGAGACACCATCCCCAATAGGAGTCGAATGTTGTTACTAAATTCGAACCTCATTAGAACTAGGCTACCTTTAGGGATTTTGTACACATTAGCCTTTATCCTATATTCGCCAATGTTACCTGACCCCTTAGATTCATATTTGACACATTATCCCTAGTCACACAAAAAATTGTATCAGTAAAATAAATAAAAGAAAAACCTTTAATCATGAAAAATAACACTAATGATATCTTGCATCAACATTTAGATAATGTCACATATGCATGTGTGTGTGTTATCATTATTATTATTTTAACGTTATTTATAACATATAAATAAATATACATTAATAGTAACAATACTAACTAAGATTTCATAACAATATACACCACTAAAACATAATTAATAATCATAATTGATAATAAACACGATTAATAACTACTTATCCATGAAAAGGGAGAGTGGTGTCCACAAAAAGAGGAAAAATAAATAATGACAAGATATAAATAAAATTCTTCTTATGATAACCTTTTTTAGGAAAATTTAATTCCATATATATATATATATAAATACAGGTAAAATGCGAGAGTTAATATTCAAATTCCTCCGGTCTAACTGAAAACTAAAATCTCTCACTTCCTAACCTATATTAAACTTATATATTTCATAGAAATTGAATAAATCACTTCATAAAAACATGTATCAAAATATTTCCCACGCACGTAAGTAGTATTGGGTTTAAAATAAAGCAAGCTATTGTTTTCTCTGAGTTTCATTTACCTTCATGATGAATTTATTAAAACTATGATGTTTTTCCTGCAAAGCTCGTGTAACTTCACGATACAATTATTTGTTTAAAAAGCTTTGGGCAAGGATTTGTCTTGCTATGTAAAATATTAATTCACCCGTGTAAATATATTGTATACATTTATGAGGGTTTACATTTTTGAACTATCTTCCTCATGCTCGTTTATATTATGATTTTAGATTTTGCGTCTTTTACAACTTTTTTTTTTTTCAATATTTACCACTGAAAGAAATCATTTTATATATAAAAAACCAACAATGTATATGGTATCATATTGCGATGATACTTCAATTTATTTCTTAAAAAATCATTTCATATTCAGCATACTCAACTTACATGAAAAATAGTTTTTGGGATATATGTGAAAACCCTCTCTATAATACGCGAATCATATTAAACATAGGCTTACATTAAAATATTTATTAAACCATATTGCATTAAATAAAGGAACACATGATTGAAACATTATATCAAACAATCATACTAAACTAATTCTTTAGGGCCACTTCTCTCATGTGAATGTTGTTAGGGTGGAGAAGAAGGCTTAAATACCCACCAACATGAAATAAATGAGATAAGATAAATATATTTATTATGAAGTTGTTATGAATTTATTGAATACTAATTTTCTTTTATGTCATGCATTGAGTTAATTATGAATTGGTTAAATATTTGGGAAAATGTTTCACTAAAGAATTATGGAGGAAACTATTACATTTTTTTAAATTCAAGATTGTATAAACCTTGGTATTTATTGTTCTATCCAAAGGAAATAATAAATTTTCGAAGTTGTGTGCAAAAGGCGAAACACTTTTTAAAAATAATTTATATTTATGAATTTATTGGAATATAAAGACCCCCAAATTCATTCAAAGGGGAGGGGCTTTAGGGATAGAAGAGACACTTGTGTATTGATGATCTTATTACATTTTCTACACATACTAAATCAATATGCGTTTATGAGATTATTTTATGCAATTATAAATGTAACATACTTGCAATTTTCCTTTTATTTTTATGTGTAACCATATGCTGATTAATATTGTGATTTAAATTATTGAAGTAATCAATTATTTATATTAATTTCATTACTTGATATTATCTCCTTTCAGATATACATATTACCAGAGGCAGATGGATTAAACTATTAACATATTTTGTTGTTAATTGAGATCTAGACACTTGATGCTATTGTTATATTCTAAAAATTCGTGTGAATACTATACCTTAGCTATATGTTATGTTTATTTCCTTTGTTATTATTTTTTTGTTGTTGTTTAATATGCTTACATCTTAAATCTGTCAAAAGGTTAATAGTTGACCTGATCTGTATTGTTTTGTTGTAGCCTACAATAGATTCTTTTATCTTTTGATGTTCATATCGTAAGATGATGGCTATAATCTTGAAACTTAACTTTTTTTAAAGTGAATGATAAAGTAGGAATACATTATATTTTTATTTTTCACATTTTCCATTTAGATAAGTTATCAGTAAGAGGATATAAGTGTATTTTATTTATCTTTTATTTTTTATTTTTTATTTTTTTTTATTGCAATTATATTTTAGTTTTATTTTATATTGGATATTAAGTTCTTATTGCATGCTTACGGTTTTAATTATAATCATTGATTACATGTTGTTGTAGGTTTCCTCCACCTAGAGCTTTACTTTTTATCCCTTTCTACAATATCATTAATCTAGCCCTAGATATATTTTCTTATTTGAATACATTTTGATAATAGAAAGATGGAATGCCCCCTGAGGGGAAGGGAGGCCAACCCTTTTATCCTGAAGCAGGAGGATTTACATCCTCGGCGAATGTGTTCTCAATTTTTTCTCTTTGTTGTTGAAACAATCTAGGAATCAACGTACCATGACAAATTATCATGAGGATATGATTTTCTAAGTATACATGTATATATTTGGACATATATGTAGTATAAGATCTATTTCAGAGCATTGAATTTTAAGATTAATGTTTTTGGGATCATAAATATATGAATTATATCATTTACCAATGTAGGCATGTGGGGATTTTTTATAGATTGATTATTTTAATTCATCACAACAAAAATATTTTAGCTAAAGGATAACCTTGTGACCTTTGATTTATCACTAGATGCATGCACATTACAAGTATTTCTTTTTTTTTGAAAATAAATGTTATAACTTTCTATTAAAAGATTCCTAGATTCTAGGCAAGAACCCATACATGTCGAAAATTTTCTAAAAGAAGCTACATTCTACCATCCATAACATAAGGTTGCCTTCCACTAGCCACAAAATGTAATTTCTATTCTAGTGTGCTTGTTTTCCAATTGTTCCTAGAGACATCCTACTATAAGATCGACAAAAGACTCCTAATAAGAGATAATATTTAAATAACATAGGAAAAACTATATTTAAAAACCAAAAGAATCATCATATTCCTATCTCTGTTGTGACATGTCTCAATTTATTTCTTTTCTATTGCATGTGGGTCTAGTGCTAGGTGTGTTTTCCTCTGGTGACAACTAAATATACCTATTGAAAGTGTCCTTAATAATCATGCCTTCATTTTTATCATGGCAGAGGGTTAAAAGTCTGAACATGACCATTTACAACTATATGTCCTTGAGCCAATCTGGCACCTTGATTATCCAAAGCATCAACTTTTGAGTTATGGTGTCAAAGAACAGAGTGGAAGTCAATTTGTTTGAACTATTTAATTTTAAGATGTATTCTTTGTAGGATTGTGGGAGATCATCTCTGGTCTCCAGAGATAGTACCATTTTATAATTACAAGAAAGGAGTCTCCAAACACCATTATTTGTGCATTTTTTTGAGTTATTGGGATATCAAAGTCTTTTCATAGTGCATAATATTCTTCCTAATTATTGGTTGCAACGCTTTGAACCTAGGCACAACTTAGTTCGATTTGTTCATCTCTTCTTTGAAATACACCTATTGCCCCTGCCATTCTTGGATTTCTTTTAAATGGTCCATCCAAAAATAAGGAAGTTGTCCTTTTACTTGATCATTATTCTTGGAATTTTGTAGATTTCATTCTAATGTAAGAGATATTTTTTATTCCAGTCTTCCTCTGAAGCTGCTAGCATGATTTGCTACCTTTCCACCTGAATCTAGCGTTGTTCCAAAGGGGTTAATTCAACCAAATCTATCACTTTATACCCATTACTTGAAGCTGATTCAAACATTAGTGTGGAGGCTTTAGAAACCACTTTAACTGGGTTTAACTTAGAATATTGAAACAATATTTTTTTTTTCTCGTAAACCAGATCAACCGACAGATAAACTTTGGAATAACCACCCAACTCTTTATAACATGAGATGAAGACTTACGTTTCCATGAATATTTAAATTTCTAGTAAATAAACATTAAAATTAAGGATTGTGGAATTTTATGTATATGAATAAGGTCAACAAAATATAAATTCTGGACTATCCTATTGAATACACATTCTTTAAACATGTGAGTGATGTTGTTTGCCTATGATTGACATAAAGAACATCAAGATGAACCTTGAATATTATGCCTACGAATATTTTCTGTTGTCAAAATATTTTGATGGAATAATTTCCAGCAGAATAAATTCACCTTTGGAAGACTGACCTTATGCCATATAGCTTTCCAAATCTTGTTCAGTTCTAGATGCAGAAAGCTCTTGAACAAGGTGGCATAATCATCCTTTATAGTATAGTTTTGTTTAGAGCTTATATTCCATGTTATCTTTTCTTTTGATGACTGTGAAATGGGATCCTTACCCTTGAGATGATGAGTGAGGGAGTCCTAGTAATGAATAATATTGTTGGGTGATTCTAGTCACTTCCATCCGGACCATATTCCTCTCTCATCCCACGGGAAAATGTCTTTGAGTTTTTTGAGCCTTATCTGCTGCATCCATCCAGAGAACTCACACAACTCCAACTTTACTTCTAAAGGCCCATGATTATTAAATTTATCCTTCCACATATTTATATGCTTCTATTTATATTCTTGTTAACTTAAATGGATGATTATAATTGGAGTTTATTTTCGACACAACTTCAATATCTTTCAACTCAATCTTGGCCAATTTTCCTCCTATGTATGCAACAAATGCGTCTTTAAAAAATATTTCTTATGAAAAGATTGTTTCCAATATAATTTCAAGCTTGAGATAAAAACCTAGACGATTTTGGCACCCAATGGCATATTCATTAAATGAGGATATTTTATTTCCAAGCCACTGATATCTTTAGGGAGCTTGACTGTATTCCAATTCACCAAACTCAAAGCCGTTTTCATTTTTTTTCCCTATCTTCCATATAAATTTCCTTATAAGAGATTCTATTTGGTTTGATATACCTTTTGGAGAAAGAATACTTAAACACAAATAAATCGGAAAGGTTGAGAAAAATGACTTAAATAAAATTATTCTCCCTACTGAGTTTACCCATTGAGCTCCCCAAACTCATGTTTTATTTTTAAATGTTTGTAATACTTCGCCCCAATCTTCCAAGTTTGTGTTGCCTATTAAGATGGGGATCCCTATGTACATAAATAAAGATATTTCGATCCCCACCTAAAAATCTAATTGTATAGAAATGTACTAAAGAAGGGAGCTTGAGAAATTCCATCCAAAGAGCTTTTCCTTTTATTTACTAGTCCACCTAATAGAACCAAATAATTATTCATTATTCTCTAGAAGTGATATACTATAATTTTTTACGTTTCTCCCATAAGAAGCGTGTCATATGAAAACTAGGAGTGGTTGAATTTCTTGATATATAACAATGGGGAAAGAGGGAAACATTGCCAGTGTCCTCATGTGGAAAAAAAAGAACTTGTAGGCCTCCCATTGACCAAGGGGGAAATCCATGGATTGTCAATGAAATTTTTGATTCATATGATAAAATTGTTGTTAAAACTAACCTTTTCCATAACTAAGAAGAGGAAGGATTCCCTTACCCGATCAAATGTCTTTTCCATAATTAGAGAAATCTTGAGGTAAAAAATGGGGCCTCAAAACAAAAATATGGAATCACAATAAAGTTTATAAGAAACAATAGGATTCAATATGATGATGTCAACCATGGGGGTTAATTCACCCTTTTTCGAGTAAAAAAGTAAAAAGATTAAAAAAATACTTTTTCAACTTATATTTCAAAATTATATCCCTACGGTTTTACTAAAATATCGAGTGGGAACACTTGTTAGATGCATAATTTAATTTATCATACAAGGAGTACCCATGTTACATACTTTCGATGGACCCTGCTACACAAAAACTGAGAAATACATAAAAGCATTATTGCAATCATGTTTTTTACTGTATTTCTCATTTTTCGTGTAGTAGGGTCCATAGAAAGTATGCAACATGCATACTCATTGAATGAGGAATTAATTTTTTCAACCAACAAGTGACCCCCTTGAAATTTGAGTAAAATTGTAGGGAGATAAGTTGAAAATACGAGTTGAAAGAAGTAGTTTTTTCTTTTTTTTCATTCTAAAATTTGATTATGTAATCTAATCTTATTTTATTATTTCCACTATTATTTTATATTATTCCTTATGAGGCCAATTTTAGACCTCAAAATTTCTCTAGTGGTCTTTCTTGACCACTATACCTAGTTCACCTCTCACCATGCTTGAGTTGATGACTTCGTGTACTAGAATGGCATTGTCCAAGATTTGACAATTTTTCATAAAGGTCGATTGGTTTTCTAAAATTATGCCTGGAAGAGGGTTTTTAATCATGTTTTTAATGATCTTTGTGATGATCTTATATGTTTCATTGCATAAATAAATCATTTTGAAACAAGTGTGTTGAAATTCAACAAGAAAATGCACCACATACTAGTGTGGGATTCCAATCATAGATTGGTGAGGAATTCAATTACATATCAGTGCTAAATGTGGGTGTCTAATTTATTTGTACCTTAAATAAATTGGACAATACATTTTAATTTCATCTCATAATTACTTGTATTAGTTAACTAACTCATGAATACTGAGTTAGCTTAAGAATTTTGAGTTGAGGGTCTAAGATGAGGCATGTAGAGTGATTCTATTATTTTGGGGGCCAGTCGCAGTTGTAGCACTAGTGTGGTTAATCAGTTAACTCAAATTAATTGAGTTAAAAAAATTTAAATAGTTCTAAATGAGTGTGAGCTAGGGAGAGGTCCAGTGAATTAAATTAGATTTAATTCACAAGTAGTGATCAATCAGATATATGATGTTTCACTATTAGTAGTTGCATGCATGTAAGTTCTGATGAAGACCCAGTTGAGACAGAGGTTAAAGGGAACTTAAATATCAGTTGTATGATTGGAAAATTTATCGGGCGCAATTATAAAGTCACAGGAAGGCCATGACATATTGCGTAATCAAGGAAGGTTGAACTTCCTATTTAACAGGGATTTATTTCTCTAGGAACTGCATGAGCAAGGCAGGCTGGAGGAAGGATTTTCTTGTGAGCAAGAATGCATTGTATTGTTTCATTATTCCTTGACTTTATACAATATATGATAGAGGGGTTTTGAGTAGTTTCTTTTCCCAAGAATATCTTGTGTTGTGTGATTGATTTAATTCTTTATCTTACTTGCATGTGATTGATCGATCATGTTTTATATTCCACAAATATTGTAGAAGGATTCAGTATCTTGTTTTATTACATCACAATATTGGATTGAATCCATTGGTATAGTTTCTACATGGTATCATAGCACCATGAATCAAAATAGAAGAGAAGAAATTGAGTTTGTGTTAAACATGATGCAAATTTTTAGATTCATTCTTTGGACCTAGCAGCTGACTAGGATGTATTTCACTGGCTTGATACTGGAATATGTACTCGTGGGAAATTCAAAGTATATTGCATGGAAGGATAAGATGGAGGAAGTATTGGAGGATAATGAGCTAAAATATTTCATTGACACAGATATTCCTGACCCCCCTCAGGCAGATGTTGTGCAACATAAAGCATGGAGGAATAATTTTGCAAATGTGAGGAGGATCTTATTAGAGGGAGCTCGAGATCATATTGTCTCGAATCTCCATGGCAAGGAAAATCCATATCCTATGTGGAAGGCCTTGACAGATCTATTTCAAAGTAGCAGTGATGATAGGAAATTGACACTCAAGGACAAGCTTAGGAAAATCAAAATGGAGAAGGGCAATAAAATCCAGAAATGCTTTACCAAGTTCAATCAATGTCGATATGAGCTTGGAAGTGTTGGGATTACTATGGATGATGGTGAATTGGTGAGCCTAGCACTTCAAGGCCTTCCCAAGAGATGGCATAGCTACAGGGAATTTGTGAATGGGAGCGAGAAATTACCAAAGTGGGAACGACTATGGTCAAATTTGGTACAAGAAGAGTTTTAACAGAATACCAAGGATGGATCCTCATCCAAGACTGATGATGAGGAAAATTGTGCCTTAGTTGGAAACGCAAAGAAGGGGAAAGGGAAGAAGTTCCATTCCAAATCTAAGACTGGAAAAGAAGGCAAGAAACGAGACATTTCAAAGGTGAACTGTTTCAACTATCATGATCATGGACAATATGCCACAAATTGTCCACAAAATAAGAACAACAACAAGAAGGATCTAGGAGATGCAACGGGTGAATATTTGGCCTCACAGTTTGTGTTGGAATTCTCTCTCATCGCATGCATGGTGTCAACTGTGATGGGATATATGTGGTACTTGGATAGTGGAGCATATTTCCACATGAATGGCAACAAAGAACTCTTTAGTAGGTTGGAGGAGAAGGATCTTCATATGCACATCGAGATGGGTAATGAAGGGAGGTACAATACTATTGGGATTGGTACAGTTAATTTCCAAAGAGATTCAGGTAAACCTTTCATACTAAAAGATGTCATGCATGTATCAGGTTTGAAAAATAATTTAGTTTCAGTTTATATGTTGGAGGATCTTGGATATGATGTGGTTTTCAGTGTAGGGAAGTCGTTCCTTCATCACAAAGCCACATGATAGGTAAAGAAGATTGGGGTTCATGTGAAGAACCTCTACAAACTTGATGTGGATGGCTATGCCACATTAAGTAGTAAAACATATGAGGTGGTGAGTTGGGATACCAGTGAGTTATGGCACAAGAGGTTGGGTCATCTACACCACAATTCTTTGAGGATCAAGTAGCAGATTTATACAGGGCTTCCAATGGTTACACTTGCGCAGAAATACACATGGAAGGGTTTTACTATGGGGAAGTATACAAAGGCCACCTTTCATGAGAAGTAGAACCGATCAACGACAATCCTTGAGAGAGTTCACTCAGATGTGTGTGGACCATTATCAATAGCTTCCATAAAAAAGCACAAGTATTATGTGATTTTTGTAGAAAGTGTTAGATTTTCTTCATGCAAAAGAAAGATCATATTTTCTCCAAGTTTGTGAGTTAAAAGCACTTGTAGAGAAAAATATAGGGAAGAAGGTGAAGGGTCTAAGGAGTGACAATGGTGGTGAGTATATCTCTAATGAATTTAAGAACTTTTGCGCCAAAGAAGGAATTCAGAGAGAATTGATTGCACCTCATAACCCACAACAAAATGGGGTTACGAAAATAAATAATAGAACAATTGTGGGAGAAACACAGGCTATGTTACATGATTAGGGCCTACCACTTCATCTATTAGTAGAGGCAAGAAAAATAACGATATTTGTGCAGAACAATAGTCCTCATCGGATAATTCGCATGAGTAAACCAGAGGAGGATTTTCCAGGTAAGAAACTAGATGCTTCATATTTTAAATTTTTTGGCTCATTTGTCTATTTCCATGTGACCAAAGATGTTATGAAGAAGCTAGAACCAACAACAGAGGTTGGGATGTTTTTGGGGTACAAATATACTCCCCACAACTATCGGGTGTATTTTCCAGCACACATAATGTGAAATTTGATGCGGAGAAAGGCATGTGATTGTCCCTTGAGAGGGAGCTTGAGTTGCATGCAAAAGAGGAACTCTTAGTTCTGAAGGTGATCTGAAAGGAGTGTATTAGATTGTTGTGCTAAGTGTCCTTTTAGTAATAAAATCATGTACAATTTTTCTCCATTTGTTTGCTTAAGGAATGAGTATTTTAACCATGAAACATAGTTGAATTTGTGAGTTTTAAGCATGAAAATAAGCCTATATAAAATTATACAATAGTGTATGACAGAGAAAAAAAATCACACATAATTTTTACACAACAGGCATGATGAAGCAGTTCACCCCTCCTGAGCTACATCTGCTGGTCCAACTCCCCAATGGCATGTCCCTCTTTATCATTATGATCAAAATTTCTAATACATGTGTTTACAAGCCTCTAATGGTTGTTTTATCTGCACCAGTGGCTCCATAATGCTTAAATTAGTGTAGGTAGACAATTGTTTCACCCAAATTGGTCAAAAATTGACCTCCCAAAGCTTTTTTCCAATCTCAGCTACAAAACCTCCACTAATTGTGGAGAACTACAGTTAACTGCAGTTAATTTGGTAAAAAATCCTAAAATTTAGCCTGACGCTAAACTTCTGCCAGTATAATCTGCTTGCATTTAACATTTTTAGTTAGGGGTGGGGGTGGCCACATGCCAACCCCCTTAAACCTCGCAGTCATAGTTTAATATTTAAACATCCGCGTTAAAATTTTTTGGGAACCCTATGGAAGTAGAGTTCTAAACCTGCCAAATTTAACCTTCGGCATTAACATGTAATGAAACTGCGCCATGTGATTCATTTAGGCTTTGACCACCGCTAGACCATCACTGTCACAGTTTTGTTTGATGTCACAGTTACTATCACATGTGACCGCAATGTTGGGGCCGCTGGAGGGTTAGGACCGCCGGCAATCCCCTCCTCCAAATTGCAACTTTACATACAATATATTAAACTGGAAAAATATATTGGTAAGTAACATGTGAAAGTAGAGTTGGTGGAGGCTTGTGTAGGCACGCTAGAGGTCACGGGGTCAAACCTCCCTAACCCAAACAAAATTTTAGCCCTCTGTATAGGGGACACATGTCAGCCTCCAGGATGGCCATGTGTCACCCATCGAACGACCCGCAGAAATTCATATAAATCCAAATCAATGCCCCTGAATGTGCCACATGGAAAATTTTGATTAGTTTAGGAAAAAAAAATATTCTAATAATATTCCAACTTTGCTGACTGTACCTACATGCTGACTAGGCATCCTAGTCACTCTTGTCACAAAAATTTAACTGTTTAGGAAAATGATCAGAATGCGATATATTCCTCATACGACATGGGTTTTTCGAACCGTTCACAACTCTGGAATTGCAACGACGAAACCTATCCCGTCGCTCAGGTTTGGTACAGTTTTGAGAACTTTCGATTTTGAGCAAAACACATGATCTCCTGATCACACCTCCCCATTGGGAAGCTTTTGGACCCCAAAAGATTTTAATTACTTGTTCATAAGATGAGGGTACAACTCCCTCACCTTTAAAACTTCCATTCACCTTGCCTTACCTGGTTTGTTGCCTTTGAGCCCAACTCGAAGATAATCAACACTTCCCCTCTTAAAAGTGCGTGCCCTCCTGTCAAGGATGGTATCCTCCTTGAGCTCATCCAGAAATTCAGGTGAGAAATATTCTATAGATGGCAACAGAACATCACTCCCTTGATCATCAATCAAAGGAGGTTCATACAGACATAAATTTTCCACATTGAGAATGGAATACATCTGCATATATGAAGGGAAGTCAAGCTGAAATGCATTGTTACCAACTTGTTTGATCATCTTGAATGAACCATAGAGAATGGGCTTGAGATTTTTACCTTCTCCTTTCATCCTTTCTTTGCTTATGTGCAACCATACCTCATCTTCTTATTCAAACTTGTGATAAACTCTATGTTTGTCATGCCTCTCCTTGTATTTGCTTTGACTCTGCTCAAGATGTTCTTGAACTTGCTGATGAATAATCTGAATTTGCTTAATGAAATTTCGAGCCTTGTCAATATCACTATGCCCATCAATTGCAACATCCTTCTCAAAGATGAAGTCTAATGGAAATTTCAGACAATACCCAAAGCAGGCTTCAAAAGGTGAAGTATTTGTAGAAGAGTGCTTTGCCCTGTTATAAGTGCATTGAATGTAATGAAGTTGTTCATCCCAAAACTTGGGATGTTTGCTACAATATCCTCTTAATATATGCACAACGGTTCTATTCACCACCTTGGTTTGGCCATCAGTTTGTGGATGAAAAGAAGTACTCTTTTTCAACTATGTGTCCATCATCTTCCAAATATTGGACCAAAAATTCCCAACGAACCTAGAATCCCTGTCACTAACAATAGAAGTTGGCAGTCCATAATGAACCCATACATGTTGAAAATAAAGTTCAGCAGTTTGTTCAACAGTAATGGTTTTCTTACATGGAATAAGTATACACATTTACTAAATATATCCACAACTACATAAAGATAATCATGTTGTTTTCTTGACATAGGTAGATCTCCAACAAAGTCCATGGAGACAGTCTCTCATGGCCTTGAAGGTACCGATAGTGGCGTGTACAACCCAAGCTTCCTATTTCTAAGCTTGCTTGTTGCACACATAGAACAACCTCTTATAAAACATGACACACTATCTATCATGCGAGGCCAATAGCAATACCTCTGTAGATGCGCCACTGTTTTATTTACCCCAAAGTGTCCAGCAATAAGAGACGAATTAGCCTCTCTCATGACACTAAGCCTTTCTCCTTGTGGTATACATAGCTTGCCCAAATGAAATAGTAGATTTTTATGCATGTGATAATAATTTTTCTCAACTTGATTCCCTTCACTAAAACTAGCATACACATCTTGAAAATCAGCATCAGATGCATACTATTCTATGTAATTCTCATGTACAATAGAATCATTTTTAAGTAAAGTAGAAGCACTTATAATTGGCCTTGAATGATTATCAACAATTTTATTTAAAATACCTTTCTTGTACCTTATAACCAAGTGAAACTGTTGAATAAATCCCATCCACGTGAAATGTCGTGATTGCTGCAATTTTATTTGCGACTGCAAGTACTATAATGGTTGGTGATCGATATGTATAATTGTCTCTTTACCCATCAAGTATTGTTTCCACTTCTTGATGATTTGTACCAAAGCATACAACTCTTTTTCATATGTATGATAATTAGTTACAACACCATTGAATGTTTTAGAATGAGAAGCGATAAGCTTACCATGCTGCAAAAGTACTACGCCCATGGCATAATCACTAGCATCGGTTTGTATGTCGAATGGCTGTCTCAAATTGGATAATGCAAGGAATGGAGCTAAAATGATCTTGTATTTTAAAGCTTCAAAAGCTTGCTACTGTTTGCCTCCCCATTGGAATCCTTTCTTCACACTTTTCATTGCATGCATAGGAGCTACTATGGCAGAAAAGTTAGAAATAAACTTTCTTCAATACTGAGCTGCGCCTAAGAAATTTCTTACCTCAGTTACTATTTTGGGAGTGGGCCAATTCACAATGGATTCCACATTAGAAGGATAAATTCTTAACTCGCCTCCTCCTACAATGTGTCCCAAATAAACCAGAGAAGTCTTTCCAAATTCACACTTTGACATCTTAAGAAATAATCTCTTTCTTCAAAACATCAAGCACTCTTTTCTCATCCAAGACATGTTCTTCTCTTGTTTTTATGAAAATAAGTATATCATCTAAATACAAAATCACAAATTCATCAAAAAATGGACAAAAAACATTATCCATAACACACATGAAATTCATCGGTGCATTACACAAACCAAATGGCATAACCAACCACTCAAAGAGTCCTTGTTTGGTTTTGAATGCAGTCTTCCATATATCACTTTCTGCAATTCTTACTTGATGATATCCACTTTGTAAATATAACTTAGTGAAAAAATTTGCTTCTTTCAGCTGATCTAACAAATCATATTTTTTGGAGTGGGTATCGATTCTTTATCGTTATCTTGTTCAAAGCTCTGAACTCTAGACACATGCGCCAAGTCCCATCTTTCTTCAAAATCAAGACTATGGGTGAACCGCAAGGCAAAGTGATTGGCCCTATGAGTTCCTTGTCCAACATGTCCTTGATTTGCCTCTTTATTTCAACATTCTCCATTATCAACATGCGATACATGCCGATGTTTGGAAGAGGACAATCTTGTTGCAACTGAATCTCATGTTGAATCTCCCTTTTTGGAGGCAATCTTGTTGGCTCCTCTATCATCCCATGATGTGCATCAACTACATCATATAAATTTGTTTTCAACTTAGGATCACAATCGTCAAATGATTCATGATTAATATCAGCTTTAGGATTAATCATTAGAAGAATAAAATTGTTACTTGAATTCACCAGCCTTTTTACCTGTCCAACATTTACCATTGCAATATTTGTCTTCTTGCGATGTGCTCCAACAATGAAATCCTTGCCATATTTGAATAAATTGTAATTGTTCTCATGGTGATGGAAGATCGCTTTCTTGTCATACAATTAAGGACTGTCCAACAAAATGCCTGTAATATCAAGCGAAACCACATCTAATTCAACTATGTCAACAAAATTTGTAGTTATTGTAAAGCACAATATGCACTTATTTGAAACTTGTAAATTTGCATCCTTACAAATCCATCCAAGTGGATATGGTTTTGGATGTGGAATGGTCTCAATATTAATTTTATTTACCAAGTGTTCAAAGATTAAGTTTTCTTGTGACCCACTGTCAAATAGTGTGCCAATCTTGGTATGTTTGGATATGACCCTCACATGAAACAGTTCAATTCTCTCTTCTTCATTTGGAGCTTGTATGTGACAGTTCGATGTACTAGTACTGGGTTTTGTTTCAATTTATTTCCCCTTCATGTTCTTAAATCCCATGGCTGTAATTTAGATTCATTACCTGAATCCTCCTCTAAGTCATGTTGAGTTGTAGCTGCAGTTTTGTGCTTCCCTTTGTTATTGTTATACTTGGGTCTCTTTTTCAGGATGTAATTTCCAACAATTTTTCTCTTCATGGCCTTCTCTTGAAAAATGTTTACAGACCACCCTTTATCCCTCTTTCTTGAAAAATGCATTATTTTTTCCCTTACCTTTTGAGGTCTTCTCTTTGTTTTTCCCCTTAAAATGTTTCTTCCTACTCTCATCAGTAATTTTTTTCCCTCTAGCTCCTAGATGTGTGGCCTGAACACAAACTTCATCTAGAATTGTAGGGTTAAACATGAGAATAGTATGTCCTAGGTAGCTATGTAAGCCTCCTATGTACTTGAGAAAAGTATCTTGGCTATGCAAATCTACCCCTAATAAGAGAGCTCTTCTCCTAAATTCTTGGGTGTATTCTTGCACATTATGTCCTTTCAATTTTCTAAAATGTTTCTAGTTCATTATGGCTTTCTGCATGTGAGCTAATGGATAAAAATATTGTTTTATTATAGTAATGAAATTAGTCCATGATAGAATAATATTACTATGCTTCTTGATCTCCTCCTTTGTCTTGGCTTCCCACCAAACAAGTGTTGCACCTTCCATTCTCAATGAAGCTAGTTGGATTTTGGTATCATTATCATGAAGGTTCTGAATTCTCAAATAGACCTCTAATTGCCTAATCCAATTATCGAGCTTTTCTGGATTGACTTCACCCTTAAACATTGGCAATTCAAACTTAACATTAAGTTTTAGAAAAGAACTTTTACCAGTGTTCTTTGACTTGTGTGACTGGCGTACTGAAGATGAAGTAGAGGATGATGATGATGAGGGTGAGGATAGTGACTCTTCGCGACCTCCATTTCCTCCATTTCCGTTCTTTGATTCATCTTCATCATAGTGATCTCCTGATGATCCTTGACCTTCGTTGTGAATTTTGGATCCTTCTCCTTCTAGTCTCTCATTCCTTTCTTGATAAAGGACTCTCACCATCTCAGTCATGTTAAGGAATGCTTTCCTAAACACCCATTCTTCTTCTTTGGGATCCACCTCTTCATGGATTTATTCTTCCTCTTGAGGCATGCTTAATGCTTATTCTAATTCTTTTGGAGGTGAACTAGGTGGTGGAGAATGTAGAAATATTTCCCTCCTTTGCTGTGCTCACTTTGAGAACCTCTTGCTTCCACCAATTTTCCTTCTCCTCTCTTAAGCTTGAGCCTAGTAAGCATGTGAACACTTGAAAATAGTTAAACAAATATTTGCACACAAAAAAACCAGAGATTAAACTCTATCTCTGATACCAACCTAATCTAAAAGGAGCGTACTAGTTTGTTGTGCTAAGTGTCCTTTCAGTAATAAAAACATGTACAAGTTGTCTCCATTTTTTTCTTAAGGAATGAGTATTTTAACCATGAAACATAGATGAATTTGTGAGCTTTAAGCATGAAAATAAGCCTATATAACAATGTAAAACAATGTATAACAAAGAAAAAACATCATACATAAGTTTTACACAATAGGCATGATGAAGCAGTTCACCCCTCCTGGAACACATCTGCTAGTCCAACTCCCTAATGGCATGTCCCTCTTTGTCATTATGCTCAAAATTTCTAATACATGTGTTTACAAGCCTCTAATGGTTTTTTTCTCTGCACCAATGGCTCCAGAATGCTCAAATTAATATAGGTAGACTCTTGTTTCACCTAAATTGGTCAAAAATTAACCTCCCAAATCTTTTTCCCAATCTCAGCTACAAAACCTCCACTAATTGTGGAGAACTGCAGTTAATTTGGAAAAAAATCCGAAAATTTGGCTCCACGCTAAACTCCCGCCAGTATAAATTGCTTGCATTTAACATTTTTAGTTAGGGCTGGGGGTGGCCACATGCCGACCCCCTTAAACCCCACAGTCACGGTTTAATATTTAAACATCTGCGTTAAAGAATTTTGGAGTGGAACCCTATGGAAGCGGAGTTCCAAACCCGTTGGATTTAACCGTCACCATTAACATGTAATGAAACTACGCCATGTGATGCATCTGGGCTTTGACTGCCGCTAGACCATCCCTGTCATGGTTTTGTTTGATGTCACGACTACTATCGCATGTTAACACAATGTTGGGGTTGCTGATGGGTTGGGACTGCCGGTGGTCCCCCCCTCTGAATTGCAACTTTACAAACAATATATTAAATTAGATAACTATATTGGTAATTAACACATGACAACGGAGTTGGTGGAGGATTGTGTAGGCGTGCTGGAGATCATGGGGTTGAACCCCCTGGACCCAAAAAAAAATTTAGTCCTCCGTATAGGGGACACGTGGCAGCCTCTAGGCTGGCCACGTGTCACCCATCCAATGGCCCACATAAATCCATATAAATCCAAATCAACGTCCCTGAATGTGCCACATGGTGAAGCCTGATTAGTTTAGGAAATCATAATATTGTGAGAATATGCCACCTTTTTTATCATTTTAGCTGTTTAGGAAAATGATCAGAACGTGATATATTCCTCATACGACATCAGTTTTTCGAACCATTAAAGGCTCCAGAATCGCAACGACGAGACCTATCCGATCGCTCAGGTTCGGTACAGTTTTGAGCACTTTCAATTTCGAGAAAAACACATGATCTCCTGATAAAAAATGATGAACCTCAGGATGTGGAGCAGCCATAAGAAGATGAAAAAAGAGTGGTAGAAACCACTCATGCAAATCCATCCACCAGAAGTGGTAAGAACTGCAACATAGAGGCTGAAAGATTGATGCTATACGCGACAGAGAATGTAGGTGCACCTACACCACAATGAAGGTCGAGAAGGTCCCCAGAAAGGTATACTAGATACATGGCTCTTATGAGCAAATGTATTATGAAAGAACCATCCTTTTGAGTAAGCAGTGTAACATCCGGTATGGGTTGATACCATGGTTGAGGAATGTGACTCCATTATCAGAAAAAATGCATGGGAAGTGCTCGCAAGACCAGTGGGGAAGTCAGTGGTTTTATCTAGGTGGATCTATAAGCTGAAGCAAGTATCACATGGGAGTGTGGAGAAATACAAGGCTATATTTGTAGCCAAAGGATTCTCACAGATAGAGGGGATTGAATATGAGGATACTTTTGCACCAGTTGAAAGTTACTCATCGTTTAGATCCATCCTTGCACTCTTAGAGCAGATGTGATGGAATATACATCATATGGATGTAAAGACATCCTTTCTTAATGGAGTTATTGACAAATAAGTGTACATTGAGCAGCGAGAAATTTTTGAGACTTTAGATAGGGAGTCACATGTGTGGAGACTCAAGAGAGCACTGTATGGGATGAAGCAAGCACATCATGCTTGGTACACCAAGATTGACAACTATTTCACTAGGTTGGGCTTCACAAAGAATGAAGCAGATGCGAACCTATATCATATTGTGGTTGATGGTATGATTTTGATTATTTTACTTTATGTAGATGATATGATACTGATAGGTGATGAGTATCTCATAACTTCTTGCAAAGAGGATATTGCAAGAGAATTTGAGATGAAGGGCATGGGGCTCTTGCACTATTTCCTTGGCTTGGAAATATGGAAAATAGATGGGGAGTTATTTTTATCTCAAAGAAAGTATGCCAAGGAAATTTTGAGGAAGTTCCACATGGAGGGAAACAAACTCATGGAGACTCCTCTTATAGGAAATTGGAGGAAGCAGGATGCTACTTCAGGTGAGGCAGTGGATGCTAGTGTTTATAGGCAGCTTGTGGGTTCAATTATGTACTTGGTGAACACATGACCTGACATATGCTATGTATTTAACTAGCTTACTCAAGCTATGGTTAAGCCTACCAGTATATTTTGGAGGATGCATTGAGCTACATCGGGCTGCTTAGCTACATGGCGGAGAAAAATGTCTTGATATATATGAGGGGCACTACAGCGTACGGATTATGGTACAAACGAAAAAAGGGAGTGAAGCTTCACGGCTTCACCAATGCAGATTGGGTAGGGAGTCCATCAGACATGAAGAGCACATTAGGGGGCATATTTAGCATAGGATCAACAGTAGTTCCTTGGTACATCAGGAAAGAGAGATCAGTTTCACTCAATTCAATAGAGGCATAGTACATGGAAGCTAGTCAGGCTGCATGCGAGGCCATATCAATGAGGAAGATACTTGTTGGTTTGTTTTTTCATCAGATGGATCCGACAATGATACATTGTGATAGCTAGAGTTGCATAAAAATCTCGTTTAATCCAGTATTCCATGATAGGTTCAAGCATATTGATATCTGGTACTACCATCTTAGAGATTATGTTCAGAGGTGCATTATGTTGTTGCAGTACATTCACATGGAGGATTAGGATTGGGGTAGCTGATAATCCCTTTCTTTTTGAGAGGGAGTGTTGAAATTCAACAAGAAAGTGCACCACATACTAGTGTGGGATTCCAGTCATACATTAGTGAGGAATTCAGTTACACATTAGTGGTAAATGTGGGCGTCTAATTTATTTTTCCCTTGAATAAATTGGACAATAAATTGTAATTTCATATCATAACAACCTGTATAAGTTAACTAAGTCATGAAGACTGAGTTAGCTCAAGAATTTTGAGTTGAGGATCTAAGATGAGGCATGTAGAGTGATTATATTATTTTGAGTGTTGTGAAACCAACTCCAAAAATAGAAGAAAAGAGATATCAACGCCTTAGAAATAAGCCACTTCGAGGGGGAAACCTCCGATACATTACATGAATGAATAATTCTTGGATGATAAAAATTACAAAACATCCTTTCTATATATAGGAGTCCATGGGGCCACAATGTAATCCTAGCCGACCTAACAATAATAATTTAAGGGCACAATAATAACAATATGGGGGTTACAAGGGTACAATAATAACAATAAAGGGGTTACACTAACAAAAATAAGGGACTATACTAGTAATATAGGGACCTAACATGCCCCTCTCCTTCAAAAAAGTGTTGTCCTCAACACTTGAGTAGCTCTGGGTGCTTCTGTATAAAATTCTCATCCTCCCATGTAGAATCTTCGGTGGGTAAGTTCTTCCACTTGATGAGATAGTTTGAAATTGATCGATTCCGTAGTTGTCGAGTTCTTGTTTCCGTGACCGCTTCAGGTTCCAATATGATTTTTCCTTCCTCATCAAGTTCTGGCAATATTTTTTGAACTAGAAGATTTTCACCTATAACCTTCTTTAAGCATGAAACATGGAAAACTGGATGCACTCGTGAAGAAGCAGGAAGCTCCAATTTGTATGCCATAGTACCAATCTTTTGCAACACCTTGTAAGGACCATAGTACTTTGGCGATAATTTATTGTCATTCTTAGCTTGATTGATGGACATTTGTTTGTATGGTTGTAGCCGTAAAAATACCCAGTCTCCTACATCAAAACTTCTCTCGCTGTGATGTTGATCTACCTGTTGTTTCATTCGATTTTGTGTCAAATTTAGGTTATCCTTTATGAGATGGAGAACTTCTTGTTGATGCTCGAAGTGATCTTCCACTGCTTGAACCTTCGAATTTTCTCTTAAAGATGATGTGATGGATGGTGGATGATATCCATAAAGTTCCATAAATGGGGTCATTTTTGATGCAGTATGGAAGGAAGTGTTATACCACCATTCAGCGAGAGGTAACCACATGACCCATTGTTTTTTTTTATCAGATACAAAACAACGAAGATATCCTTCCAAACATTTATTACTATCCCAGTTTGGCCATCAGATTGAGGATGATAAGATAAGCTATGAGGTAATTGAGTACGCAAACAAGAAAATAACTCCGTCCAAAATTTTCTAGTATAAATGGGATCTCTATCCCTCACAATAACCCTTGGGTTTCCATGTAGCTTTTGAATTGTGTCCATAAATGTAGTAGAAACTGTACTTGCTTTAAATGGATGAGATAATGCACAAAAGTGTGCATACTTGGTAAGTTTATCAACTACCACCATGATGACACTCTTTCCTTCAGACTTAGGTAAACCTGTAATAAAATCCATTGAAATCTCCTCCCAACGTTGACTTGGAATGGATAAAGGTTGTAGAAAACCTGGGGTCTTAATTGTCTCAACTTTATTCTGCTGGAAAATCAGACATTCCACCACAAAATTTTGAATATTAGATTTAAGGCCATCCCAGAAAAGTTCTTTCTTCACCCTGTGGTAATTTTTTAAAAATCCTGAGTGTCCTCCTAAAGGAGAAGTGTGCAATTCCAAAAGAATCTTTTGTTTTAGTTGGGAATTATTACAAAGATATAAGCGATCTTTGTACCACAAGGAATCATTTTTCTAGCTAAATGTATCAGATGTACTAGGATCATGCTGTAAATTTTTAATGAGTGTCCACACTTTTTTGTCCTTCTTCCATTCATCCCTTGCTTTGGTTATCCAATCTGGTTGGATAATAGAAATGGCACAAAGCAATGCCTCCGCCTCTTCATTCTTTCTTGAGAGTGCATCTACAACAACATTTAGCTTCCATTTTTTGTAGTTTATTTCAAAGTCATAGCCCGACATCTTTGTGACCCATTTTTGCTGCTCTTCTGAAGATAGTCTTTGTTCCAAAAAGTGTTTAAGACTATCATGATCAGTTTTTACCTTGAAGTGTCTTCCCATTAGGTAAGTTCGTCATTTCTTTAGTGCATGCAGTATTGCTAACATTTATTTCTCATAAATAGCTTTCTGTAAATACTTTCCTTTGATTGGATGACTTTCAAAAGAAATGGGTCTTCCTTCTTGCATTAAAACAACACCAATTCCATTTCTTGAGGCATCACATTCCACAATAAAGGTTTTTGTGAATTTTGGCGTAGCTAAGACCGGTGCTAGGCACATTGCCTCTTTAAGATGTTCAAAGGCCTTAGTTGCTTTAGGAGTCCATGAAAATGCATCTTTCTTCAATAATGTTGTTAGAGGTGCTGCTATTCTCCCATAATTCTTAACAAACTTGTGATAATACCATGTTAACCCGAGAAATCCTCGCAACTGCTTTATGGTTGTGGGGACTTTCCATTCCTTAATGGCTTTAATTTTGTTAGGGTCTACTTTAACACCCTCGTGAGATACAATATGACCCAGATATTCCACCTCTTGTACTCGAAAGAAACATTTGGATGTTTTTGCCTATAATTGTTTCTCCTGCAATAGTTTGAGCACCCTGTCAACATGTTCAACATGATCCTTCCAAGACCTGCTGTAGATTAGTATATCATCAAAAAATACTAGCACAAATTTTCTAAGGAAGGGTTTGAAAATGAATTCATCAACCCTTGAAATGTAGAAGGTGCATTGGTAAGGCCAAAAGGCATGACCAAAAATTCATAATGACCCTCATGAGTTCAAAATGTTGTTTTTGGAATATCTTCAGTCTTCATTCTAATTTGATGATATCCTGAACGAAGATCCAACTTGGTAAAATAAATTGCTCCATGTAATTCATCGAATAATTCATCAATCACAGGAATGGGAAATTTATCTTTAATGGTGAGCTTATTGAGCTCCCTATAATCCGGACACATTCGCCATGATCCATCCTTCTTGTGTACCAATACTACAGGAGCAGAGAAAGAACTTTGACTAGGTTGAATTATACCCGCCTCTAACATTTCTGCAATCATACGTTCAATTTCAATCTTTTGGAAGTAAGGATATCTATAAGGCCTGATGTTTGGAGGAACACTTCCTGGAATCAAATGAATAGCATGATCATGATCACGAATAGGTGGGAGTCCTTTGTGAGTTTCAAACACCTTGGAATGATTGTCCAAGACTTGTTGGAGATCTGCAGAAATAGATGATTTTGATGTCGGAACTTCTAGTGAGCATAATTGTGAAATTACGCCTCGTTGTTCTTTATTTAGAAGATTTTTCATGACATTAGAGCTTATTATCCTTCCCGGCTTCCCTTCAATACCCCGTAATTCGACTTCCTTTCCTTCTGAAAAAAATTTCAAGAAAAGTTCTTGAAAATTAAAAGCTACCGTCCCCAAAGATTGTAACCATTGCACTCCTAGTACAACATCAGCACCTCCCATAGGAATGGAAAGCATTGGACTAGTCAACACATATTCCCCCATGGTTAGCTTGATATTATGGCATTTTCCGGAGCAATTTATAGTTCCTCCATTTGCAACCATCACTTGACATTCTGGTGCTGGGTATAGGAAACAATTTAATTCCTTGGCTACCTTACAATGAATAAAATTATGGGTGCTACCTGAATCAATCAACACTATTACCTTTTTCTTCTTGATCTGTCCTTCTATATTGAGAATTTGAGGAGTGGTAATTCCTGCGAGTGCATTACATGATATGGTCAGATTCATTTCTTCCTCTTCTAGGGCTGGTTCCTGGTGTATATCCTCTTCTTGTTCATTTTCTTCTTCTTCTTCACAATCTATGTAAAATAATTTCTTCTCAGTACACTTATGACCTTTAGTGTATTTGCTATCACAACTGTAGCAAAGCCCTTTTGCTCTTTTTTCTTCCAATTGTTGTGGTGTCAACCTTGTAGGTTGTGGAAATCTAGGAGTGGCAACACTTCCCTCTTTATAGAAGTGAGTGGTAGGCTTCCTTGTCGCCATAATTTTACATTCAATTTTTCTTGCCAACCTGAATGCCTTCTCTAATGAATCATGTTCCAAAACGCGAACTTCATGTTGGATGTTATCCTTTAAGGTACCTATGAAGAGATCGATCCTGTGTTACTCTGGATTATCAATTACCCTTATATTCAATTTTTGGAAGTCCTCAATGTGCTCCCCCCCTAAACCCTTTTGTTTGAGATTTATCAATTGGCTAAAGAAGGTGTTTCTCTTTGTATCCTCATAATGTGCTATCATTTCCTCCGTAAAAATTGACCAAGTGATAATTTTTTTACGCGAGAAAAGCCATCGATACCATACAAATGTATTGTGTTCTAAATGTAAAGTTGCAATGCGTACCTTTTTTGTGTTTTGCACATTATTAAGATCAAAATATTGCTCCATCTGTAGTATCCATGTTACAAGATCCTTTCCATCAAACTACCTCATATCCATTTTTGGAATATGGTGGTTCTTCCCACCAACATTAGAGTTTATGAAATCATGATTAACATTTATTTTGTTCTCATCATGAGTTTCCTCTACTATATTTTCATCATTAGGAAACATTTGTTGTATCAAAATTTTCAAACCTTCCATGTCTGCTTTTAGATCATTCTTCATGTTTTCCATTTTTTCATCGATCTTAGCTTCCATGTCATCCATCTTAGATTCCATGTCAGCTTCCATGCCATCTATCTTAGCTTCCATGCCATTCTTCAAACCATCCATCTTAGATTCCATGCCTTTCTTCAAACCATCCATCTTAGTTTCCACACCTTTATTCAAAACTTCCATGCCATTTTTTGTTGCACTTGCTCTTGTAAATTTGATATGTCATGTTTCCATTCTTCGTCTTCCTGAGTCATAGTAGAGCCTTCTAAAGGCTTAATGGGTGTTGAATTATTTTTAGGAGGAATTTCAGAACCCAATACTAAAATATGTTCTACAATATGCCCTTGGAATCAATTCAACTTGATTCTTCAAACAAGATTTATGCAATTCAGAAAAAAAAATACACACCTTTTACTTGCTTTTGAGGAGCTTGATATTAAAATTGACTTATCTCTATACTTGAAGATCCTCAATATCTGAAATTCGGCGCTGTAGTAGTCCTCTGAAGCTTCTTTCAAATGCCACAGGTCTGACTTGATTTGGATTCTTCAAGGAAATCTTATGTCCAATCTCCCACAATGACCTAATTATGGACTGGTTCAGTAGAGATAACTTGTACGACTTGCCACATGTCACTGTTTGCTCCTTCGGCTCTGAAATTTATAGAAAGGAAACTACAATCCCTTTACTTCTAGTCACTTTTTACAGAATTCCAATCCGATGCTCAAAGATAGAGTTATGAAGCTTTTCCCATGATCACCTCTTTGAGATGAAATTTGGGAGCCTAAAAAAGACCTAACTTCCACAGATCATATCTTCAAAAATATTGCGAACCAAGCTCTGAAATTTTTCAAAGATGTTCCTCAAGATTTTGGCTTCTCTCTCTAACAATTTCCGCTTTTGAACCTTCATAAAAAATGTTATAACACAAATTCCGTGATGACCAGTTTAAGTGAAATTCAAGAGCCTGCAAAAATCCCTAACTTCAGCAGATCATATCTCCGAAGATATTGCGAACCAAGTAATGAAATTTTGCGAAGATGTTCCTCAGGAGTTTGGATTCGCATTATAAAAATTTCAGCTTCTGAACCTTCGCAGAAAAAACATTATAGCGAAAATGCCACGATGACCTGTTTGGAGCAGAAAAACCCTAGAATCCAAAGCTCTGATACCAAATGTTGTAAAATCAGCTCCAAAAATAGAAGAAAAGAGATAGCAATGCCTTAGAAATAAGCCACTTCGAGGGGGAAACCTCCAATAAATTAAATGGATGAACAATTCTTGGATGATACAATTTACGAAACCTCCTTTCTATATATAGGAGTCCATGGGGCCACAATGTAATCTTAGTGGGGCCACAATGTAATCCTAGCCGACCTAAAAATAATAATTTAAGGGCACAATAATAACAATATGGGAGTTACAGGGGTACAATAATAACAATAAGGGGGTTACACTAACAACAATAAGGGACTATACTAGTAATATAGGGACCTAACATTGGGTGTCCAGTTACAGTTGTAGGACAAGTGTGGTGTGAGTGTAATCATTTAACTCAAGTTACTTGAGTTAAAATCAGTTTAACTAGTTCTAGCTAAGTGATGAGCTACTGAGAGGTCTAGTGAATAAAATTAGATTTAATTTACAAGTAGCGATCAATCAAATAACTGATGATTCACTATTAATATTTTCATGCATGTCAGTTCTGATGAAGACCCTATTGAGACAGAGGTTAAAGGGAAATTAACTTTTGATTTTATTATTAGAAAATTTCCCAGGTGTAATTATAATGTCATAGGAAGGCTATGCTAGATTTCACAATCAAGGAAGGTTTAATTTACTATTTAATAGCGATTTATTTCTCTAGGAATTGCGTGAGCAAGGTAGGCTAGAGGAAGGCAAGGAATTGGAGAAGTGTTTGTCCAATTTTTCCTAGATCAGTGTGAGACGATTGGTAGAGTGCAGGAGATTCTTGTGAGAAAGAATTCATTGTCTTGTTTCATGATTCCTTGACTTTATACAATATATGATAGAGGGGTTTTGAGTAGTTTCTTTCCCCAATAATATCTTGTGTTTTGCGATTGATTTACTTCTTTCTCTTACTTCCATGTGATTGATCGATCGTGTTTTATATTCCACAGATATTGTAGAAGGATCCAATATCTTGTTTTAGTACATCACAATATCAGATTGAATCCATTGGTATAATTTCTACAAAGTGAAATTAGAAAGTTTTAACTCTTTAGGAATCAAGACTAGAAAATATGAATCCATCCCTCCAAGATTATCCTTTATTTTGAATGCATTTATGATGTGCATGAGATCCCCCTTAATTAGAAACCAAAGGGATTTGAAGAAGATAATTGTAGCCAGCCATCTCAAGTGATTTATATAGGTCTAAGGGTCATATCACCACGATTACTTCCTCCTCCGTTACTTTTTTTAGGATTTTTGAATTTCAATGTTTGACACCATCGAAGGAAGGAATGATAGAAAATACCAGACTACATTTTGATCTGTCTGGGAGTTATCGAAATATAGGTCTTTGAAATACTTTATATCTTGAAAGGAGGTGATTTTATCCCTTCCTACTGGCATGATTTATCTGATGTGATTTAATTTTCTCTTGCCTTAGATTGTTTATAGAAAAATGATGTATTTGGGTCACCGACCTTCAACTAGGTGCTCCTTTATTTGAGCCTTCAATACTCCTCCTCATTTTTAATTTATTCCTGTAACTATCGAGTTAGATCCTTCTCCCTATCAATGTTCATGCATCTACAAATCTAGATACCTTTTCAAGTTCATGTTGTTCCATTTCTCTCTACACCATTTGCTTATGATGGCCTACGGGCTTAAGGTTGAATTTTTCCCAAGAGTGTAGGGCTGTCTTGAATACATTTAATTTATGCTCCCTCACATAGGTTGGGGATCCTCAAACTTGGGAATTCCATGCTTGTACAATAAGATAAAAAAGTCCCTCTTCTTAATTCCATAAAGGATTATGATGGAAAGGAATTGGTCCCAAGACTTTAAGTGGGTCAATCTCCAAGGTGATTGTTCAATCCTATGGTTAAACTCACCGTGCATTAATATGGATTATTTGCATTATATTCCTTTGGTTAACCAATTCAAATACAATAGGAAATTTTCTAATTTGGAAGTGATATGGTCTTCTCCCATACTCTTGTTTGACCATGTAGACTTTCCTTTTTTGGGAGTGATATCCATCAGATCCCACTTTGAAATTAGATCCTCCATTAGTTCCACGAAGGGATCTCTTACTGAGTCTCCTCCTATTTTTCTGCGGAGTATAATATCATATTAAAGTCCTCTCCAACTATACCATCAATATTCCATTTATTTGATCTTAAATAAATAAGGGAGTCCCAAAACTTGTTTTTATCCTTTTATCTCTTAGGGTCATATTGTTGGGAAAAATATTGAGAGGGGGGTGAATCAGTATTTAGGGCTGACAATTTTTTCTTTTTCTTTCTCTTAAAATCATATGCTATTTTATAGAATCCAACGTGTATGTCCAGAGATCTTATTATGTCTTTACTTAGATCATTGCATCATTCATTCATCAGATGTTTAGTAAGCAGTAAGTATGAATAGAAATAACACAACATACTATCAAACATAAGCCACACATATGAACACCAGTATTTAAGGTGGAAATCCAATTTGGGAGAAAACCACCGCTGTTGTTATCTCAGTCTTCAATATTTATTATAAAGAAAACTTCTTACAATTTATGCTGGCGCAGACTTATTCTAGCATGCAGGCACCTACCTGCAGAAAGGCTACAACCTTCTCTTGTTTACCAGCTACCACTGGAAGGGAGCTACAACCCCCTCACTGAAGGCTTCGACCCTCAGCACCACTGCGGACCACGTTCCATCAATTTACATACTGGATCCACCAGTTTCCACACAACATACCTTGTAGGCCACCAGATTTATTCATTTTCTTCAGTTCACTCGCACCAGTTCTTCATGATTTCGTCAGTCGATCAAACCAGAGATTCATCGTCGTCAGATCATTATATCCATGGGTGCATCGTAGATTCAGATTTATCAATTAAGAATAGAGTTCATCCATGTAGATATTCCTAGAGAAATTTATTCATCCACCACCCTTACGCATGCACTCCTTGAACAATAATCGTCTTCTCCTTATATAGTTTAACCTTTATCAATATCATGAGTAAAAACCATTCAACCGCTAATGGTATTCCTTTGATAGAATTTCCTTTAGTTTACCCCACGTGCCTCTTTGATTTCTTTTAAATTTATTTATCAATTTGAAGAAATTGACAAATAAATATATTTACAACTTTTAACTGAACTTCAGGATTAAAGTTACAACCCTTCGCACTTTAGAGAAATATCCAACGCTTTCAAAAAATTAACCTTATGATAAACCTTTGACCCTGGGCCCAAATATATAGTCAATATCCAATCAAATACGCGCATGGTACCATAAGTAAACTTCGCGCAAGTCTAGCGTTCGATCACCGTTAGATAGCAAGCTTCCAGATCAATGGGATATATGCATATCGCTCGACCTCCGATGCCGAATGTTAACATGTGATGGCCCTCCATACTTTGGTTAATCTTCATGCAACTTCCTCACATGACCACCATCCAATAGCTTCCCTCCAGATCAACGGTGCACAACAATATCGCTGGTCATCCTGGGTCGAACTATAACATGCGATGGCGCGCATTAACAAGCGTTTTTCTGTGGGTCCACTTCGCCACGTGTCTAATGATCTATGGAATCGCTCCCAAATCCTCAAATACTGCTCACTCCGCATAGGTGGTCCGATGAAAACCATAAACCGCCTTCACTGTTCACTCGGTCACGGTTCCGCTCTTCCACATAGGGTTCCGTTGCACTTCCTTTTGTTACGTTCTACCTCTTTCCTTCCAGGTTCCATTCATGATTCCAAAGGGTTTGCGCTATCCTTCTTACTTAGTTAACTTTGGTCTATCTTCGGCAAGATTTCCAATAATCAACGAACAAATGTAATTCTCTTCCGACGGGATTTTCACTACCATTAGGATAGACTTAGTTATGCGTAGGCTTCCTCTATGAGGGGAATGAATTCAAAAGAGTTTGTTCGAACAATCCGAGAGAACCAATGGATGGGATTTCCTCACAAACATCAACTCGAGACAATTCAATGTCATTCTGTCTTCAATTCTGCTATGAGATATATAATGTATCAACCTTCCATTGCATGTTCGGAGTTCTATCCTGTCACAGTTCCGCTTCTAACTGTACATTCAAGTTCTTGATTCTGTAAGCAAGACCATCATATCTCCGCAACCATTAATTCCTTCAATTAATTTCTTATTTATCATGGATTATCATTTACTAGAACATTCTCTTATTCTTTTCTATTCGTTGGCCTTTTTCTCCTACTCTGTCTCTAGACAATTCTGCTTCAATTATGCACTCTTCTTCTGCTGCTACTTTGATTTTCCTCTTTTCATGGTTACTGTTTCAGATGCTCCTTCTTTGCCAATTATTTTTCCAGTTCCTTTGCCATCATTGACAATATTTCCAACAATCTCCCCCTTTGGCATTGATGGCAATACTCTTCCTCTGATTGTCTTATAGAAGCCCTTTGTTGCGAAGCCCTTTGCTACTTTTCCTCCCCCTTTGACATCAATGGAAAAGAGATGATCAAGATCCTTTGAACCGACAATACCATGCTCCCCCTGAGATCATGCTGCATCTTCAATTATAACAAAATGACTTATAAATTCCAACAGTGCATCCTCTTCATATGACCAATGCTCCCCCTTAGCCTGTGCAATCAGAGATGCCCAACAACACCTCACAACCAATTTAATCTTCTATATTTAAGTAGATCTGATCTTCTGCATGGCATAGACTACTCCCAGTTTCTGTCTGAGATATTCGAATGCTTCCCTGGGTAGAGGTTTCGTAAATATATCAACAACTTGTTCTTTGGAGGGAACATACTCTAATTTCAATTTTTGTTCAAGCACTTGTTCACGTAAGAAGTGATATTTAATGGGAATGTTCTTGGTCTTGTAATGCATAACAGGATTCTTTAAGATACTGATGGCACTTGTGTTATCACACATAATGGATATATGAGGTGAACATTTGATTTGAAAGTCTTGTAAGGTTTGCATCATCCAGAGAAGTTGAGTGCAACATGATGCGGCAACCACATATTATGCTTCTGCTGTAGATAAGGCAATAGAGCTTTTCTTCTTGGTGGACGAAGATACTAACCGGGCCCCATATAGAATGCACCACCACTAGTTATTTTCCGATCATCAACACTTCCAGCCCAATCTGCATCAGTTTATGCATCAAGAGTAAGATCAACATTCTTTGGATACCATAGTCCAAAGTCTTGAGTTCCTTGTAGATATTTGAATATTCTTTTCATAGCCTGAAGGTGAGACTCTTTTGGATTAGCTTGGAATCATCCAACAATCCCAACTGCATGCATGATGTCTGGTCTTGTCCCAGTGAGATAAAGTAGACTTCCTATCATAGATCTGTATTCTAGTTAATTCATCGTGGGGGAATCATCATTAGAACTGAGATTACATTTGGTTATCATTGGTGTACTTACAGGTTTGAAATCTTCCATACCATACTTCTTCAGGATTTGCTTAAGGTATTTTTCTTGTGATAAGAATATGCCATTTGTTGCTTGTTGCACTTGCAAGCCAAGAAAGAATGTTAGTTCCCCAAGTAAAGAAATTTCAAATTCTTGCTGCATATCAGAAGAAAATTTCTGTCTCATAGACTCTTCATTACTTCCAAAAATGATATCATCAACATATACAACCCAACCAATAGTTTGTCATTTTCAGTTGTTGTGTATAAGTTTCTATCAGCAGACCCTTTTGAAAATCCTTGTTGATGAAGATATTTGTCAAGACGATAGTACCATGCCCTTGGAGCTTGTTTGAGACCATATAGAGCATTTTTAAGTCTACAAACAAGTTTTTCATCATTTCCCAAAATGAATCCTTTTGGTTGTTCTATATAAACTTCTTCTTCTAGATCACCATTGAGAAAAGAAAATTTAACATCCATTTGATAAACTTTGATTTGTTGGAAGCTTGAAAAAGCAAGAAAAATTCTTATGGCTTCAAGTCTGGCTACAGGAGCAAAAGTTTCTTCAAAGTCTATACCTTCTTGTTGAGCATACCCCTTGCAAACAAGTCTAGCTTTATTTCTTATAACATCCCCATTCTCATTTAACTTGTTTTTGAATATCAATTTAGTTCCAATGACATTTTTGTCATGAGGTCTTGGTACTAATTCCCAAGTGTGATTCTTTTCAATTTGATCAAGCTCTTCATTCATGGCTTGAATCCAACATTCATCTTTGCTAGCTTGACTGACATTATGAGGTTCAATAGTGGACAGGAATGCCAGATTGCTAGAGGACCCCACAAGAGTCCTTCTTGTTTGTACACCTAATCCCTTTTCTCCCAAAATTTGAGATTCTGGATGATTCTTTTGAACATATATGGGTGGAGCCTTTTCAAACAAATCATCTTCGGGTTCTTCATTGGGTTCATTGTTTATATCATTACTATTTGATGTAGAAGGATATATGTCATCATCATCGTCTTCAATTGTTGTTTGTTTTTCTTCTTTTGGAGCTGCTGGAGACTCATCAATAACAACATCTATACATTCAACAATCTTCTGAAGTCTTTTATTGTAACATTTATATGCCCTACTCCTAGAGGAGTAACCAAGAAATATTCCTTCATCTGCTCTGGGTTCAAACTTGCCAAGTTTTTCATCATTATTTTTGATAAAACATTTTCTTCCAAAAATTCTAAAATGCTTTATAGTGGGAGAATTACCATACCAGAGTTCATATGGAGTTTTATCACTATTTACATGAACATGTGCCTTGTTAAGAATATTTACTGCTGTATGTGCTGCTTCTCCCCAAAATGTGTCAGGTGTTCCGGAATCATCAAGCATAGCTCTAGCCATTTGTTGAACTGTTCTGTTCATTCTTTCTGCAACGCCATTCTGTTGTGGAGTGCCAGCTACAGAGAACTGTCTTTTTATGCCATGTTGTTCACAGAATTCAAGAAATTCATTGGATGTATATTCTCCTCCTCGATTAGATCTGAGACACTTGATTTTTAGATCTAATTCATTCTCAACTAGTGCTTTGAAGATCTGAAATTTCTCAAATGCTTCATCTTTGTGTTTAAGCAGCCCAATCCAACACATTCTAGAGAAATCATCAATGAATAAGATATAGTATTCTTCACCACGTGGTGACTTTTTCCTCATGGGTCCACATATGTCAGTATGAATGAGTTCAAGAGGCTTACTTGATGATCCTTCCTTGGCATTAAACTGTACTCTGGTTTGCTTACCAAATTGGCAAGACTTGCATATGATATTTTCGGGTAGAGTAATATTGGGAAGATCACGGACAACTTTAAGTCTGCTTGATTTGTTGATCTGAGAGAAGCTCAGATGCCCCAACCTTCTATGCCATAGCTAGTTTTCTGAATATTTACTCAAGTAACATTGTTCTTTGCAGTTCTTCAATACATACAGGTTGCTTGGAGTTCTTTTTCCTTTTATAATTGTTTTACCTGTATCAAGATCACGTACCACACATTCTTTTGAACTAAATACAAATTTAGTTCCTTGATCACACATTTGACTTACACTTAACAAGTTATGCTTTAATCTATCCACATACATAACTTCATTAGCTTTCACCTTTTCTTTTAGAAAAACATACCCTTTTCCCTTAATGACAGTAGGAGTATTATTTCCAAATGTAACATTCTTTTCTTTTTCTAAAGCACTATATGCTAGAAGTTTGTTTTTGTCACCTGTCATGTGTCTTGAGCATCCACTATCAATGTACCATTGGTTTTCTTCATCTTCTGCAAATAACGCTATGCCACAATTTTCAACCTGTAATTCCTTCTTTTTCCATACTTTGGAGCTTGAAGGAACATGTTCTTTTGGCTGGAATTTGCTCTTGCATTCAGATTCTTCATGGCCAAAGTTATTGCAATAAGCACATTCAACTTCTTTTTGAAGAGGAGAAAAATTGTTATAGGTATTCTTCATTGTTTCAATATCAATCATTTTCTTTCTTGCTTCTCTTGTCATGATGGTTTTATATGCTACACATTGAACAAATTTATGAACAAAATTGTGACATGAGAAACATTGTCCATTGAAGAAGAAATTTCTACGATCATAGAATCTTCTTCTTGAATTTACCTGTTGATTGGTGTTTCTTTGAAAGTTAGTGTTCTTTGAATTGAGATGATCATGCTTTACCTGCAAATATTCTTTATTCCCTTGCTGAGTGGCAACATGTTGTAAACCAACAATAGTTGCTTTTAGATAATTTGGTGCTGAAGCCTGAGAAGATTCTCCGATATATCCAAGACCTGTCATTATAAGGGGAGAACGTTGTACCTTGATAATCTCATCTAAGGTTTCAGATCCTTTAGCAAATCTAAGATTCAGAGTCTTTACTTTCTCAAGTTCTTTTCTTAGACTTACTATTTCACACTCTAATTTCTCATTATGTTTATTTTTTTCTTCAAGCTGATTTTTCAGAGTTTCTATGATTATTTTACTCTCTTCTAAGCAAATTTTGAGTTGATTGTTTTCATCAAAAAAATCATTGTCTTCTAGAGCATCCACAAAAGTATCCTTTTCTTCACTAGATTCCTTTTCAAATGCCATGAGAAGTCTAAGATCTTGTTCACATTCTTCCTCACTATCAGATAACCCATCACTGTCTTAATGAGTATAGTAACTTTTTCTAGTGCTATAACGATTCTTATTCCTTCTTACTACTTCCTTCCCCTTTTTTATGTGTTTCTTTATGAGGACACTTAGCATCATAATGACCAACTCTTCCACAATCAAAAAATTTGAAAGGAAGATTACCTTTGAACCATGATGTGCCAAGTTGAAGTTTCTTTACAAAGTTTATCTCTTCTTCTTCTGAGATATATCCTGATCCTTTTGTTTTTTGTACTTCCTTCCCTTTTGTAGAAGTTCTAAAGGCTGCTTCTTTGACTTTAGATGGTCCTCCTCTTCTCATTTCATATGCAGTTAGTATGCCATGAAGTTGCACCACAGTAATATTTTGAAGATCCTGCTTTTATTCAAGAGCAGAAACTTTTGACTCAAATTTTGCCGTTAGTGATCTTAAAATTTTCTCAACCAGAGTAGATTCGGTTATTGTTTCTCCCAAATTTCTCATACGATTTACAATATCATCAAGAAAAAAAAATAAACTTGCAATGCTTTCCTCATTATTCACTTTTAGATTCTCATATTGAATTCTGAGAGTTTGGAGTTTAGCACTTTTTACCTTTGCATCACCTTCATAACTTAGAATGATTTTGTCTCATATTTCCTTTGTTGTATTCAGCTGCATGACATTGACAAATTTTGATTCAGTTAGACTTCCTAATAGAGCATTGACTACCTTTGCATTGGTTTCATAATTCTTTCTTTTCGTCGAATCTGTTGGTACTGCAGCTGGATATTGATATCCTCCTTCAACAATTGCCAATACATCTGCTCCCAGAGACTAAAGATAGGATCTCATCCTTGTTTTCTAGAAGATTAAATTGTTTCCATTAAAGAGCGGAGGCCTGATAGATGTTGTTCCATCTTGATTACTCATCTTGCTTGATCTTCCTTCTAGCGGCTAAGCTTTTTCAGAAGGACCTGCTCCGATACCAATTGTTGGGAAAAATACTGAGAGGGGGGTGAATCAGTATTTAGGGCTAACAATTTTTTCTTTTTCTTTCTCTTAAAACCATATGCTATTTTACAGAATCCAACGTGTATGTCCAGAGATATTATTATGTCTTTACTTAGATCATTGCATCATTCATTCATCAGATGTTTAGTAAGCAGTAAGTATGAATAGAAATAACAGAACAAACTATCAAACATAAGCCACACATATGAACACCAGTATTTAAGGTGGAAATCCAATTTGGGAGAAAACCACCGCTGCTGTTATCTCAGTCTTCAATATTTATTATAAAGAAAACTTCTTACAATTTATGCTGGCGCAGACTTATTCCAGCACGCAGGCACCTACCTGCAGAAAGGCTACAACCTTCTCTCGTTTACCAGCTACCACTGGAAGGGAGATATAACCCCCTCACTGAAGGCTTCGACCCTCAGCACCATTGCGGACCATGTTCCATAAATTTACATACTGGATCCACCATTTTCCACACAACATACCTTGCAGGCCACCAGATTTATTCATTTTCTTCAGTTCACTCACACCAGTTCTTCATGATTTCGTCAGTCGATCAAACCAGATATTCATTGTCGTTAGATCATTATATCCATGGGTGCATCGTAGATTCATATTTATCAATTAAGAACAGAGTTCGTCCATGCAGATATTCCTTAGAGAAATTTATTCATCCACCACCCTTATGCATGCACTCCTTGAACAATAATCGTCTTCTCCTTATATAGTTTAACCTTTATCAATACCATGAGTAAAAACCATTCAACCGCTAATGGTATTCCTTTGACAGAATTTCCTTTAGTTTACCCCACGTGCCTTTTTGATTTCTTTTAAATTTATTTATCAATTTGAAGAAATTGACAAATAAATATATTTACAACTTTTAACTGAACTTTAGGATTAAAGTTACAACCCTTCGCACTTTAGAGAAATATCCAACGCTTTCAAACAATTAACCTTATGATAAAGCTTTGACCCCAGGCCCACATATATAGTCAATATCCAATCAAATACGCACATGGTACCATAAGTAAACTTCGCACAAGTCCAGCGTCTGATCACCGTTAGATAGCAAGCTTCTAGATCAATGGCATATATGCATATCGCTCGACCTCCAATGCCAAACGTTAACGTGCGATGGCCCTCTGTACTTTGGTTAATATTCGTGCAACTTCCTCACATGACCACCGTCCGATGGCTTCCCTCCAGATCAGCGACACACAACAATATCGTTGGTCATCCTGGGTCAAACTATAACAAGTGATGGCACGCATTGACAAGCAGTTTTTTGTGGGTCCACTTCGCCACGTGTCGAATGATCTATGGAATCGATCCCAACTCCTCAAATATCGCTCACTCCGCATAGGTGGTGCATTGAAAACCATAAACCGCCTTCACTGTTCACTAGGTCACGGTTCCGCTCTTCCACGCAGGGTTCCATCGCACTTCCTTTTGTTACGTTCTACCTCTTTCCTTCCAGGTTGCGTTCATGATTCTAAAGGGTTTGCGCTATCCTTCTTACTTAGTTAACTCTGGTCTATCTTCGGCAGGATTTCCAATAATCAACGAACAAATGTAATTCTCTTCCGACGGGATTTTCACTACTGTTAGGATAGAGTTAGTTATGCGTAGGCTTCCTCTATGAGGGGAATGAATTCAAAAGAGTTTGTTTGAAAAATTCGAGAGACCCAATGGACGGGATTTACTCACAAACATCAACTCGAGACAATTCAATGTCATTCTGTCTTCAATTCTGTTATGATATATATAATGTATCAACCTTCCATTGCATGTTCAGAGTTCTATCCTGTCACAGTTCCGCTTCTAACTGTACATTCAAGTTCTTGATTCTGTAAGCAAGACCATCATATCTCCGCAACCATTAATTCCTTTAATGGATTTCTTATTTATCACGGATTATCATTTACTAGAACATTCTCTTATTCTTTTCTATTTGATGGCCTTTTTCTCCTACTCTGTCTCTGGACAATTCTGCTTCAATTATGCCCTCTTCTTCTGCTGCTACTTTGCTTTTCCTCTTTTCATGGTTACTGTTTCACATGCTCCTTCTTTGCCAATTCTTTTGCCACTTCCTTTGCCATCAATGACAACATTTCCAACACATATACATTAAAATAGGAAACCTATTCCTTGGATTATATATTATCCAATAAAACTATAATCTATAATATGGATAAGAGGTGTTTAATCAAAGGGAAATGAAAAGCTTTCCATAATTTTTCTAATCCACATGATGCACCTCGTAAGCTTTGAGTGAGTCCAACACTGTCATGCCAAAATAACTTGGAGATATTCATTGTTTCTTTTTCATCTAACTTCATTTCTTGTAGGAATAAAAATAGAGGTTTTTCTTGCCTAACTACTTCTTTTATGGCTTGGGATTTGATGGGGTTTCTGAATCCCCTTATATTCCAAGGCATGATTTTTGGAGAGGTAAATCCCATCTGTGGACAGAGGCGATCTCACTAGCCCTAGAGTGGGTCTAGCGACAAACAAAACATGCTACGATATTGATTCCTAGTTACAAAAGACAAAGCTATGATCGATAGCTTACCTCAAGTCTGTTGTGACTGGCAGAAGAAAGAGTATTTAACTATATTCCCTGGCTTAAAATGAGATCACAATCTTTGGCTCACACATAAGACACTATACATATGCGAGAGAAACAATGTGACATACAAACGTAATAATTGTTGTGTAAATTCATCTGAGTACTTGCCCGGACAGTCTCTAGTACAAAGTAGCAACAACATCATTCATAATCTCTCTCTAAGCATATAAGATTCATAAAACACTATATAGGTGTGAGGCCTACCTTATGTCCAACGCTTGCTTGATTTTGTTGAAGTCCTTCCCGTGCACTGAAAGAACGTTCCTCGTGAATCTGCAGTCACAAACAAGCAAAAAGATTAAGCAGCACCTGTATAGAAATTATTATAAATCATACTTATCATAATGATCAAGGAATTTATGAAATAAACCATGAATAGACAGTTTAATGAGAGAAATGAGTATATTTGTATTAACTTCAAATATAGAAAACCTTTACAACCTGTGCCTTGATGTTGTGCAGGTCCTCCTGGGGTCCGAAGCAGGAATCTCTTCTAATTTGACAAGCATTGCACTCTTTGAACTAAGACAAATAGAGATGAGTGATTTAACCTCACAGAAAGTCTTAGTTAACTAAGTCTGAATCTCAACAACATTTAACTTCAAAAATCATAAGCTTGAACTCCCTTTGAGGCTACCCAAGGCCTCTTTTATAGTGGAAAAGAGGAGGTTTCTTGTTCCAAATATGAAGGGATAGAATCCTCCTTCAAAGGGATTAGCTCCTTACATCAAGGGGTTAGCTCCATCAAGTGAGGGATGCATGAACCTTCTCAAAGCGTATCCATTCCCGAAAATTCCCATCCAGAATCTTCTAGAATTCATCTGAAACTCACTTTTTATCTTTACTTTCTCACCTTTTTATATTTTACAGAGGTCCGCACCCATTACACAAAGAAAGTGCGTTATGGTTCCGCATGCAGGCTGAGATTTAGGTGCGGGACCGCAGGGAATGTATAGAGAAAGTGCGATACCAATTCTTAGGGGATTTTAGGGACTTTTCTCTGATTTTGAAGCTTGACATGAGGAGCTGGTATATTGGACTTGCAAAAGGAGGAAGTATGAGTAATAATGAGCTCATACTCATGGTAAAATGTCAGGATGACAGATTTTAGTGTAACAAATTTCCCCCTAAAGTGCAAAGTCTGGAATAGATGAAGCTGTAGCCTGTCATATATGAAGAGTGTAGTACTTTATCATTTCAAAGATCATCCTGTGGACACCCCAGTCGGAACCTGTAAAAACATTCAATGCAAAATATATACATGTATATGTCATCACTGAGGTAGGCATTCCCGTACTCAGATAAAACTAACTATAAACTAACTGAAATCGTTCTGATACAGGAATGATTTTGAATACATCATAGTACAGATATATGTAGACACAGTATGGACGCAGCCATCTGTTTATCAATAGTCTACTGTATAGATGACTACAAAATTCCTCGCAGCCTGGATGGTGGAAACTAGATCCAGGGTCTTGATTTCCGTATCTCGAACCAGTACGATTCTATCCATGTAGATAGATGTGGTACAAGTTAGAACTTAGTGGTATTCTGTTACGATCACAATAGCGTGCTAAGTGTGGGCGACTCTGATGACGATGACTGGCACTCAAATTCGATACAATCCAGCGATTGTGAATGAATGAGCTGAAGTCGAACATGTCACGGAATCACATTCGATTGAAGATCAATGATGCAACATCGTGGCGAGCCTCATTGAGGCATGCAGATTTCAAGGTACTGACGATTTCTGGATCAACTTCCTAGATAATGTGCTGATGTCGATAGAAAGTGATCTGTCGTAGGCAAGCCCACAATACGAAATCATAGATCAAGTTTTGAAAATATATTGGCAAGGACTGACTCAGGGATGGTCAAAGACAGATATTTTGCAGATGAATGGTTTTATTTGAACTGTTCTCTTGGACACATAACAACACTGCAGATGGCTTGGTGACAATTGACCCAAAGCTAATACCCAGAAACTGGCTGAAAACTTTTCAATGTGGTTTGATTAACTATTAGGAAAAGGATTTCCCAACCCAGGTGAATATAAGTGTCGTGTCCAAGAGTGGTCGACTGAGTTTTCGTAAAATTTAAAATACAACAAACACGCCCATTTTTCTCTCTTTTCCCCCACCATTTCTGGCAAGTACCTCTTTATTTTTGACAAGCTTGAGGAGGATAACATTTGCTTGATTATAAGCTCATCCTTCGGATGAGTCCAACTTAGTTTAAAATTTGAACCCTAAGAAGGAGTGGTTCGTTCCTGTTGAAAAATAAATATGTCCTTTACTGTTAAGTTTTAACGAGTCCAGTATAGGAGAAACTCGGTGTTTTTCAGTTTTAGGGAGTCAGAAGAAAAACTTAAGAAAACTCCATGGGTGTACTTTTTCGTAAATTTAGTCTCTCGAGCCCGAAAAAGGATAAAATAATGCGGGAGAGTACTCTATTAACCGTATTTAGTCAACGTATACCTTTTTCGTAAATAGTCCATTTCAGTCTGTAAAAGGGGTAAACTTATACTGAAGGGACGACTGTTCATTTACTTTAACGAGTTCGAATAGTCAAGTACTCGGCAATCTTTTCATATTTAGAGAGTCTGAAAAGGGCTTAAAAGAGGACTCCAAGGTTTCGCTTTTTCGTAAATTTTTTAGAAGAGTCCGAAAAAGTGATAAAAGTATGCTCTTTGTTGAAAAACGATCATTTCACCTGAAAAATCCTGTTTCTGCACAAAAACTCAAAACATTACACATACCTGTTTAAGATAAGTAAAAAATGCTTTCAAAAATATCCCTTTTAAAGTGAAAAATAAATAAATTAAAAATTCATTCATTCGAAAAAACTTATAAAAAGGATTTTTTCTATTTCATTTTTACCGTTCAGTTGCAGAGTGAAAAGTAAAAAGTTTTTGGTTAAAAAGTTCCCGTGAAGATTCTGGAAAATTCAACCGTTGGAATCGAAAATCGTCAGCCCCAGGTAATCCACGACCTCCTTATCTTGTTTTTCATCCGTTTGAAATTCATTTTTAGGCCTTAGTTTGATTTTTTAGGGCAAAAAAATGGTTAAAAAATGCGCCCGCGGGGTCCGCAGGTGGGACACAGGTTACCTACAGACCCCGATTTTTTCTTAACGGGAAAAAATCGAGGGTACCGCACTCGGCACACATCCCGCGTGCGGAGCTACGCTCTGTTTACAAAGAGCGGGTGCGGTACCCGCGCGGTCACTTTTAAAACACGGTTTTCTCATTTTTCTGCCAAAATTTTTCAAATAAAAGTTTTCTAACTTGCCTTATTTTGTGTTGCAGGATTAACAAGATGCTTATTTGGCGAGAAAGAGAGCATGAGGAAGTGGATGAAGCTGTAATGGCTCATTTGCCCACACAAAGGGCATTAAAAGCATGCAGCTTATACAAATTCTGGGCCATCTCTGGCATGAGGGCACAAGTGGAACTCTTAACATGGTTGGTAGACATATGGCATGTGGAGGACCAGTGTTTCTTCATTGGTGGCCACCGGCTCGAAATTGAGCTGGAGGATATATACTTTTTGACTGGTTTGTCCAAGAGGGGCGAACATGTATCCTTGTTTGGGACTAGGCCAGGTGGCCAGACTGTCGCTAGTCTTCAACTCGAATTTTGTAATGATCAGGAAAATCCTCGGGACAAACGGATTGACATAAAACATATCATCCATCCTGAACTGAAAGTTATAGCATTTACTGTTACCAAACTATGTGGGAGCGCCGCGCTTCATGTGGCTACTGGTTCCCAAATGCGTGTTGCAGTGGACTGTTTTCGCGGCACCATCTTCAACTGGTGTGAAGTTGTGTTGGCCAATATAAAAGGCCAACTTACCAGAGCAAAAATCGGGAAACTGAAAAACTTTGGATACGGATCCATCGTCGTTTCTTTTGCTCTGGAGAGGATCCCTCAATTAGCTCCACAGAGTATTGCAGTTGATGCCGGTCGACCTCGAGAACCAAGAATGGTTCGTTGGTCCGCGCTAATGGCTCGTCATGTTATTGAGGGCACTGAGATTGTACGATTCCCTGCTTCATATTTTCGTTGGCTGGATCGCCAAGTTTTCATGATAGAGGATTTTCCGTATGCAGGGATAGATTTCCGCGGAGATGGAGAGATGTCTCTCCCTGCAGGGGAACAGTGGGATGATTCAGGTAAAATTATTTTTCAACGTTTGCTAAGTCCTAATTTTTTTTAATTTTTTAATTGTCTTAGAAAACTAATAACCAAAAGTTTTTTGAATATAGAAGTGGGTCCACATTGACCAGCTCATCTCCAACCTTTCGAGAGGAGACAACCAGTTGCGCCCGGACCAGCCCCAGCAGGCCAATTAGTAGAGATTTTGACTGATTTGGAGCATCATCTAGAGCGCTTGAATCTAGATATACCAGAGACTAGTATAGATGACATTCCTCTCAGGCTACAAAGATATGTGATTGGAGTCCCAGGACCTTTCAGAAGGTTCCTATGCAGGGTGGCCCGAGCATTTGTTTCTTATCGAGATCACCATCAGTGATGGGATGATCGTTTAGACTCATTTTTTGACTTTTGTATTATCATTTTTGCCGATCATAAGGTGTTTCCAACCTATGATCGAAGACGAAGTGTATTTTTTGAACACACTCCTATGATATATATCACTATTTTGACAGCTATCTATGTACATATGTGAATGTTGTTTGTTTTACTACTTTTAATTATTGCAAATGTCTATTTATCATACTAGAAGCAATTGAATCTGCTAATGTATTTAAATGTCTTGGAATATGCTGATATTCAATGTAATCAAACTCACGTTCCAAGAGACGAACTCTTAAAAACAACCTTAATAACACTGGATTTCTAATGGTATAAACCCTATTAAGCTGTAATACAACAAGTTCAGAATCCAACCTTACAATCAAACTCCGAATTCCAAATGATATGGACTCAGACAATAACTCAATCACTGCACTATACTCAGCAATGTTATTTGTTGTTTGACCAAGGCTTACCCCATGCATGGATACTAACTCGTCAGAGGGTGAATAGATAACCCAAGCTGCGGAAGAAATGTTTCGTGTACTACGACAAGCACCATCAGCAAAACCAATGTAGGTTTGAAGAGACATCGACATCTGCAATATCAAGAGTAAAACTCAGATAAGCAGGAATAGTGACAAAAACACACTTCTAAACTAGGCACACCTTTCTAATCTAAAACACACCAACAGTAAAAAAATCTAAACTAACAAAAATCTCCACACCTCGTTTAAGCATAATATCGCTTTAGATAAAGCCCATTTCTGGGTTTATCCAAAGGGACACCGTCAAAATCTATCAACTCATAGGCCCCTTTTGCTAACTTTCGTTTCACAATGTAAGGACCATGCCACATAGGAACGAATTTCCCAGCTCCTAGGTTGTCGTTAGCTTGATCATAAAGTAAAACTAGGTCTCCTTCTGAAAAATTTCGAGGGGTCACATTTCTATCATACTGAGCTTTTATCCTTTTAACATGAGTCTCGTTTGCTATTGCAGCATTTCGTCGATTCTCATCTAATTGGGCCAAGTACAAGAGACGTTTCTCCTCTTCAGAAGTAGCTGGAAGTAATTCTACGGCTAATTTTAGTGACGGTATTTCGCATTCAATCGGCAACACAACTTCCAAACCGTAAACCAGTTGAAAAGGAGTGAAACCCGTTGATGTTTTGACTGAGGTTCGATATGCCAAAAGCGCTGAAAATAACATGGAATGCCAATTCGTCTTGTGAATACCAATGATTCATTTAATCATGGTGACTAAAACTTTGTTAATGGCTTCAACCAGACCATTTGCTTGTGGATAGTACGGAGTGGAACTATCGTGGAGTAGGCCAAGTTGTTCTGTTAGTTCAGTCATCATGATGTTCCGAAAATGACTTCCATGATCGGTAATAATAGCTTGAGGAACACTGAACCTAGCAATTATGTGATTAAATACGAATGTTGCAGCAGTCTTGCCGTCAGCTGAATATGTAGGCATCGCTTCGGCCCATTTCGTAAAATAATCTACTGCGAGAATAATATAGGCATGCCCCCCGGCCGAGTGAGGGTTACATGTGATAAAATCGATACCCCATTTTGCGAAAGGACCAACAGCAATTATAGGGTGAAGAGGAGCGGGTGGCGCGCGCATTTTCCGATAAAAAATTTGACAGTTGTGGCATTTCCGAACTGCGTAAATGCAATCTTTAAATAATGTTGGCCAGAAATAATCTGCACGCAATATCTTTTGGGCAGTGGCATACCCAGACATATGACCGCCACATGCTCCAGAATGACAGTCATTTAACACCTTCTCAGCTTCTTCATGAGTTAGACAACGTCGGAAAACAGAATCCGCTCCACGTCGATAAAGTGTATCACCAATGATATTATACTGTTGGGATTGGAAGCGTATTTTCCGCCGCTGAGTTCGTGAAATATCAGGCCGAAAAGATTGGGTTTGGAGATACACAATAATATCTCCATACCATGGATCAAGAGTACTGATAAGAAACAAAGATTCGTTCGCAATGGACTCTTCTGCCACTGTTTCAGTATCAGTAGAGGGGAAATCACACATCAGTTCCGCAAATACCAAAGATTTCTTTGCCTTGGATTTTTCAAATTCCAAGTCAAATTCCTGCAGGATAACTATCCATTTGGAATATTTTCCCCCTAGCAATTGTTTGGTCAAAATATACATCATGGGGTTGCAATTAGAAATTACCGTGGTTTTACGTAACAAGATGTAATGTCTAAAACGTTGGACAACTTGAACAGCTGCCAAGGCCAATTTCTCCACATGTGTGTATTTGATTTCAGTTGGATTCAAATTTCGACTAAGATAATAAATCACATGTTCATTGTGAGATTCATCTTCCTGAACTAGTACCATCCCAATGGTGGAATGAGAAGTAGCGAGATACAAAATGTAATCTTGGTTGTAGTTGGGAGGATGCAATAATGGTGCATGGGTCAACACGTGCTTAAGTGCATCAAAAGATCGATCAGCGATCTCGTCCCAAAAGAACGGAATGTTCTGTTTCAACAACCGGGTAAAACCATTTGTAAGCTCGGCATAGTTAGGAATAAATCTACGTAAAAAGTTTGCTTTCCCCTGCAAACTTTGGAGTTGGCGCAAAGTCGAAGGAGGAGGCAATTTAACAATAGCTTCAACCTTCGATGGATCGACGCGAATGCCTGATTTCGAGACAACAAATCCCAGTAATCGACCCGATTCTACGCAGAAAACACATTTATTCGGATTCAAACTTATCCGATAATGCCGACATCTCATAAAAATTGCTCGTAAATGAGTGGGATGATCGGCCCTACGTAATGAATGAGCAGGTAAATCATCGAGATATGGCTGGAAAATGTGCTTAATGTCATGAAATGCATAAGACATAGCCCGTTGAAAAATTGCTCCAACGTTCTTTAGTCCAAAAGGTAGTTTACAATAAGCAAACGTTCCCCACGGACAAATGAAAGTTGTTTTAGGTTGATCTGCAGGGAGTATGTTTATTTGATTGTAGCCGGAAAAACCATCCATGAAGGAAAATAATTCACTGCCAGCACAATCATCGATTATTTGATCGATATAGGGAGTTGGATAATTCTCTTTTGGACACGCTCGATTAATGTCCCTATAATCGATACATACTCTTATCGTTCCTTGTTTTTTAGTCACAGGAACAATATTCGATACCCAATCCGTTAAGGGAATTGGATAAATGAATCTTGCTCGAAGTAATTTTTCAACTTCAGTTTTTATAGCAGCAGCTTTTCTAGGATGAATTTGACGTAATCGTTGACGAACAGGTTTAGCATCCGGGTAAGTCTTAATTTCATGAACCACGATCGATGGATCAATTCCTGGCATTTCTTCATAAGACCAGGCAAACACATCACGAAATTCTTGAAATAGGGCTTTATAAGTCTGAATTTCTTCATCTGTACAACAAGCACCTATATGAATGTTTTCAATTATTCCTGGTTTTACTGAAATGTCAATTGGAACCGTTCTAGATATATTTTCCAAATTTAACTCAGAATCAAGATTTTGCAATGGATTCTGAGGTTCCTTGGCATATTCAGCAGTAAAAATTAAAGCGAAATCATTTTCAAAATGATCTAATTCAGGTAAGAATGAAGACCGGTGATGGAGATCTTCCCATGGTAAATCATCAACAGACAAAAACTCACGAATTTGCTCATCTGTATGAACAATTTCAGGAAATGTTGTTGCATCTGAACTAGAAATAGAAAGCGATTCCTCTTGGATCCCATTCATTGGATCGGTTTCGGTTGAAGAGAGGTTGGAAAAGACTGTACAGTCTGGTACGCAATTTCAAATGGACTCAAAGGCATCACGCCATCAAATGAATCTATCTCGGATTCTGAAGGAATAATCCAAGGATCATCAAACATAACTGTGTCTGACGAAATCATATGAATAGTTGCAGTAGAAGGCGATACGTTAGGAGGAGGAAAGGAAAAAGTTCCTAGCAAACCAGAATCTTTAACCAAACCTACTCTGACATCCTTATAAGGGATAGCCGTTTTACCAACATGCTGGATTGTTTCTGTAGAGGCTGGGTCTGATGAAAAATAAGTTAACTGATCTATTGTCATGATCTTTCCTTGATATGGAAATTTTGTGAGTCGAAAGACCGAAGAGACAACAGCAGTCATAGCATAAGACCAACTACGACCCATAAGAAGGTTGTAATATAGAGGGGCATCAACCACTTCCACATCTAGATTAACGATTTTTCCTTCAACCCCTATGGGTAAATCCTGCAAAATACCATAAGGTTGAAAACCTCGACCATCAAAAGCTTTTAGAATCATCGGAGATTGGTTAAGTGTAGGAGAACCAAGAGATTTCCAACACTGAATCGACATAATACACGTTGAAGCTCCCTCGTCAATCACAGTTCGAAAAATAGGTCTGTTTTTGACTAACACTGGAATCTGGAAAGCCATTTGGTGAGGAAGACGCGGTGTACTAGTTTCTAAATCGAAGATTATAAGGTTAGAATCCTGAACATCAACAGCTCCTATGGCAAACAATAATAATTTACGCTGTGCTGGACACGATTGCAGCACTTCCAAAGCCGACATTGCTGAAGGAGAAACAGCTAAATCTTCAACAATGTTGTAATTCTGAGCAGCTCTCGCATGTGGATTGAAAGCTGATTTACGAAGAACACCTTTAGTAGGCGGTTTGATTATCAAGTCTAGATTTTGTTTCTCGATCTGTAGCGGACCGGAAACAGGAGGAGTTGTATTTGATGTATTCGCATTAGAAGACTCTCCTTCTTTGCCATCAACGGGATTCTTAGAACCGTAATCTTGCGATCGTGTCGCAACCCTTACATGAGACATCATCATAATAGGCTCTTCTAAAGTAGTCGAGGAAGAACCAATCATCTTACTATCTTGAATTGGAAAAGGATCCTTCAAGACAACAGGTTGTTGCGATCCTTTAACGAGTTTCGTAACTTCCTCTCGATATGGACATTCTTTTGTGAAATGATCTTGTTCACAAATGAAACAAGGATAGCGAGGTTTACGTTTCTCGTCATTGGATTCTTCTTTATCTGTTTTCTCTTTCGAATTTTTCTTGTTTTTGTTCCTCCTCTTCTTTTTACCACCGGATTTTGATTTTGCCGTAGATGTTTCAACGACATGAATGTCGGCGGAAACTTCGGGAGAGGATTCTCCTTTCGGGGAATCAGGTAAAGTTATAATTGGAGAAGAATTCTTTGAGGATTTATTCTTACTTTTAGAACTAACTGTACCAATCATACCGTCAGCGGCATGAGACCCTGAAGGAGCAGCAGCTATTTGACTTTGTCTGGGAAGATCGGGAATTTTCTCATGTAGAGTACATGACTGCGTATAGACGAGGTCTAGGTACTGAGCCTGAGCAATTACTTGCTCTTCAGTAACAACACCAGCCTTAGCTACATCTTCAGTGATATTGGGTAATAATGATTTAACAAACCATTCTGCCAAAATTTGATCCGGAATATAAACTTTCACCAAACGTCGTCTATGTCGCCATTCATGAATATGATCAGAAATATACGTAGACGTAGATTGTTTTAGCGAAGTTAATAATTCTGTGCCATTGTCGTATCTGACAGGCAACTGAAAATGAGTTAAGAAAGACGTTGCTAACTGACTGAAATTATGAAACGAGCCTCGTGGCAACTCAATGTACCATTTGGCTGCAAGACCTATGAGGGTTCTTTGGAAAAGACGTAAGCGAATCGAATCATCAATGATTGAATTAGATGCACACCAAAGGTGATAAGTCATAACATGATTCGATGGATCCTCTCCTGACTTACCTTCAAATTTTGGTATATCACTGGGCAACTTATGAGGCATTGACGGCCAGTTCTGATAATAAAAAATAGGATCATTTGTAAGGCGCGTCAAATCAGGTAAGTCCAAAGTTGTGATGAACGGTAATTGACGGTTAGGGTCACGAAAACCTTGAGAAGCCAAAGCAGATCCAGGAGGCGGATACCCAGGATAACTAGGAATCGGATTAGCGTTAGGTATTGTGTAACCTCCCGGATAACCAGGATGAATTGGACCATACTAAGGTTGTTGATAAGTATAACCAGGGTATGGTTGATAGCTCGGATTCTGAACATAGGGACCGAATTGTGGTTGTCCTTGGTACGGTTGATAAGTAAATTGAGGTTGACTTGTAACAACTGTACTTGTACCGGTTTGTCCTGCAGGAATCTGAACTGTAGTCTGAACTGAAGGTCCTGACTGAGGTACAGAGACTTGAGGAATTTGCACGGATACAGGGATAGCCGAACTCGAGGCTACAGATACTCCAGAAACAGGTGTGACAGGTTGAACAGACGTTGCAGCAGTTGCAACAGTTTGGGGCGGAGTTTGAGGTGTACTAGGCCCAGCCTGCTGAACTGAACTAGGTGCAGGAGTTTGAATAGCTGGCTGAACAGGTTGCTGAGTTGAACCAGAAACCAATGGCTGACCAGGTTGATAAGGTAACTGCACATTAGGCTGCAAAGGCTGTTGATATTGGGACGGATCCCACACCATCATTCCGGGATATTGTCCCGTAGAAGGTTGAACGTAAGGACCAAAACCTGGTTGAACGTAGGGTTGATAATAAGGTAAAGTTCCGGCTCCTTGAACAGATGGTTGACCAGAAGGCTATTGGTAACCTTGCATTGGGTACTGCCCTTGAGGTTGATAACCTTGAGGCACATACTGAAGTTGGGGTTGTTGAGGACCCTGAGGAGCATATTGAGTTTGGGGTTGACCTTGAGGAATTTATTGTCCTTGAGGTTGGTAACCCTGAGGTATGTACTGTCCTTGGGGTTGCCCCCCAAAATAATATGGATCCACAGTTTGTCCTGGGAAAAAGCTACCTTGAGGTTGTGCCTCGGGTGGTAACTGACTACCTTGAGGTTGCCCCCCAGGCGGTAATTGACTACCCTGAGGTTTCCCCCCAGGCGGTAACTGAGTTCCCTGAGCTTGAGGATTGGGAATATTACCAGACATCATATAAACTTGATCTGCGTTCGACGTTTCAATTTTAAGTCCACCAAGACCAGATGATAACACGTTTTCGATAGCTTGAGGAGTTGCCCCCGAGAAAGTACCAGACAAAGACTGATATCCCGAAGGAACGGAAGGACCACCATGTAAAAAAGATTCAGGCGTTTGAGAAAACATGGATTACTCACCAGCCATAATAGATGACGGATAATAACCTCTGGGTGTAGGATGAAATGGAACTCGAGGTGGATAAAAAGCAAGACCCGGATTCTCTAAAAAGTCTGTTAAAGAGAGATACCAAGGATTATTTCGAATGGGGCTGTAGAAAATAGATTCATGCTCCCTAAGATTTAACGATTGAGGGGAGTTGGGAGGAGATATGTCTTCGTCTGGATTAGTAAGTTCTTCAATAGAAATAAGTCCAGAGGGAATATTGTCAGTAATGATATTTCTTACCCTGGGTGAACCTGGATCGCTAGAAGTTGGTGTAAAAAATCCTGAAGATGTTTCTAACACAGAAGATTCAGTTTCAGGCTCAGAGATTTCAGGTTCGTCAGATAATTCACCAGAAGGAGAAATATTTTCAGTAACTTCAGAAACTGAAATCGGTTCTTGAATATATTCTGTTGTAGGTATTTGATGATCAGGATGTATTACAATAGCAGAGCTTTCAGCTTCTGTTGATCTAAGTCTATGGCTACTGTGTGGTACCAGAGCTCGAAGCCCTTCAAGTTGACCTGGTGAATATTCGGGTGGTTTCCCTTGTATTCTCCGGGATTGTCTTGGCAATTCCACCACGATTAAAAATTATCTAATCACACGCAAACAAAGAAAAACTTCAATGAAAACACCTAAAGTCTCTAAGAAACAAACAATTGAATCATTCGCTTAAAAATCTAAGAGTTCAAACCACACACAAACAGGTAACTTTCCGTATTAAAAACACTAGTTGGTGATGAAATCCAACTTAGCAGAAGTTTAACACGAAAAGGGCGGTTGGAACAGTTACCCCGACAACCTGCTTAATGAAACAGACTGGCACAATTTTCTTCACAAAACCATCTCGAGTGAAGAGAACCCCCCAGAGAGTCCAAGTGAGTCTAGTCGACATCTGTTCCAGGTACAGTGGGATCTTCCCTCCACCGTCACCTTAAGGAAGAATCCTAAATATTATGGTCACTAAGGTTACCAACTGAAACAAATATACCTGGGGGAACAGTCTACGATCCGACACACACGCAAGGGCAGAGTAACAAAGCTCAATCCCCTTGAAGGCTCCTTGAACGGAATCCAAGGTTTACCGACAAGTGACCCCTGGCTCCTCGACAATGGTCTATCCGAGGTTTACCGTTTTTAATACGTGTATATCTTCTATCGTTCCCAATGAGGAAGGATTGATTACCCCACTGGTTCAGATATGATCTCGTGCTTAACTCCTTTAAGAGAGCTTCCCAGAGCATACATGCAACAACTAGAATTCTTCCTACCGCAAGATTCGTCTACTTGTTTGTTTTAGCTATCTTGGAGAGTTAATTACTCCCTACTCCAAGACACTAGCCTAAGCTAAGTTGGTGATAAGAGCCCTAGAAATAAAAATATTACTAGATGAATTTTATTTAAGCGTTACTTTTAAGAGTTGTTTCTTAAGTCAATGGGTGCGGAAATGAAACTTTGGATGATGTGAAGACTCGACTTCCAAAAACACTAAAATGCACCTATGATGATATTCAATTATTTTTTCTTTCAATGAACTTTCTATCTAAAGAAAGAGTTAGAGAATGCAATCCTTTAAATTCCTTCTTTAAACATGAAAAATAATTGAAAGAAATTATTTTGTCTTTTCAATAAACTATCAAAGCTGATAAGAAAAATCTTTTTCTTTTCCAAACAAGAAGCTACAAAACAATTTTCTTTCGAAAGAAAGCTACAAAAATTAAAACTACTCAAAACTACAAAATCTAATCTTGAGATCTATGATCTAAATTGAGTAAAAGCTTTTTAGATTTTTTTTTATGAATGTTTTCCTTAGTTGTTCAGCAAACTAAGAATCTATTCGTTCAGATAACAAACAGATCAAAAACACTCAAAATATGTTTTTACAAAAATGAAATTCAAAACTTTGAACCAAGTTTTTCGAAGATTTGCAAAGAAACAAAAGGCTTAATTTCTCAATATAGGATGTTTTCACAATCAGGTCGGATTCAAAAGACAAAAAGAGATCAATGTAATCTGAGATACTGCAAATTGTCAAAAGTTCGAATCACTACAAAGACCAAGCAGGAAAAACAATCCAATCGGCAAAATCTTCTAGAAAATCATCAAAACATTAACACTGTTGGAATTCATTCACAATAAATTCTTGATAGACACAATAACCAGTCTGGGCAGAAACCAAAGATCTAAAAATAAACTAGAAAAAGAAACCTAGAGATTTTCTGAAATTTTTACAGGGTCTGCAGGTAACCAGTGTTGACAGGTGCGGTCCCGCACTGTATTCTAGAAAAAGTGCGAACCTGCCCGCACTGTCAAAGTAAAGCAGAGTGCGGTCCTAGGAAAAATTATAGAAAAACTCAAAATACTTCTAAATTTTCTAAAACAGAGAAAATCTAAATTACCCAGACAGATGTGTATCAATCAAAAACCAGGAAAAAATGTTTCCTCAAATCAAAAATAAAAGAGAACCAAAAACAAGAAGTTCTTTCCCCAGTATGGTCGCCATTTTGTTGTGTAGATTAATCCGTCTTGCGGACAAGACCGATCTCTCTAGTACTAAAGGTAACTAGCAACAAACAACCAATTATACTAATCTCTCTCTAAGCATATAAGATTCATAAAACACTATATAGGTGTAAGGCCTACCTTATGTCCAACGCTTGCTTGATTTCGTTGAAGTCCTTCCCGTGCACTGAAAGAACGTTCCTCATGAATCTGCAGTCACAAACAAGCAAAAATATTAAGCAGCACCTGTATAGACATTATTACAAACCATACTTATCATAATGATCAAGGAATTTATGAAATAAACCATGAATAGACAGTTTAATGAGAGAAATGAGTATATTTGTATTAACTTCAAATATAGAAAGCCTTTACAACCTATGCCTTGATGTTGTGTAGGTCCTCCTGGGGTCCGAAGCAGGAATCTCTTCTAATTTGACAATAATTCCACTCTTTGAACCAAGACAAATAGAGATGAGTGATTTAACCTCACAGAAAGTCTTAGTTAACTAAGTCTGAATCTCAACAGCATTTAACTTCAAATATCATAAGCTTGAACTCCCTTTGAGGCTACCCAAGGCCTCTTTTTATAGTGGAAAGAGGAGGTTCTTGTTCCAAATATGAAGGGATAGAATCCTCCTTCAAAGGGATTAGCTCCTTACATCAAGGGGTTAGCTCCATCAATTGAGGGATGCATGAACCTTCTCAAAGCGTATCCATTCCCGAAAATTCCCATCCAGAATCTTCTAGAATTCATCTGAAATTCACTTTTTATCTTTACTTTCTTGTCTTTTTATATTTTACAGAGGTCCGCACCCATTACACAAAGAAAGTGCGTTATGGTTCTGCAGGCAGGCTGAGATTTAGGTGCGGGACTGCAGGGAATGTATAGAGCAAGTGCGATACCAATTCTTAGGGGATTTTAGGGACTTTTCTCTGATTTTGAAGCTTAACATGAGGAGTTGGTATGTTGGACTTGCAAAAGGAGGAAGTATGAGTAATAATGAGCTCATACTCATGGTAAAATGTCAGAATGACAGATTTTAGTGTAACAATAATTCAAGCATGTAACTATCAATCAGTCGGAAAAGAATGAATCAAATTGCATTACACAAATAAGAAATACAACGATGGAACCAATAACGTAGTCGAGCATATATTAAAATATGAAAGAAAGATTAAAACCGAGTTCCAACGTCACGTTCTTCCTTCGCCAGGGATTCCAGCAGAGTGTGTCTCACAAAGCTTGTCGGGAATTTAGACAAGGCTTTCTCTCTTACGGAGTTCTCCTTGGCTCTACTCTCAATAGTCGCTCAGCTATAGTTTTCTTCCCAAATGTTCATCTAGGTTGTAAATAGAGAGGGAATGCTTTTATAGAGGGATAAGGAGAGGTTAGAATCCCTATAATCACGGGGGAGAGTCCTATCTCTTAGGAAGGTTCCATGAGAGGTGGAAAACCACTTCCTAAATAGGGAGATCTAGAGCCAAACAACCCAAACTCTTTTTGATGATTAATTCTGAAGTTGTTAGAATCAAACTTCTGCATTTTATTTTTAAAAAACATTCCCAAATAGGCTTGGTGCGAGCAATACACAGGGACAGAGTCCCAGGTGGCACGGGCTTAGTGTAAATTTCCCAGGTCAGCACGAGTGATGAACTGGCTGCTCGCGTCAATGCCCAAACATATGTTTTTAATGATTTTCGGAGGAAATGTTCTCCAGGAGAATTCTTGCCCTTATGCAGAAGGATGCCATCAAGGTGTTTTCAGGACATTTTACTATTCACATGTCACGAGAATAGTCCTCCAATGTATGGGACAAGGGATTGCAGGGACGGTGAAAAAATGTCGTGTAACAGATGCCCCATAAACCATGAGGTCCAAGAGAGAGGGAGGGGTAAAATGATTTATAAGAACGCGTTCAACTGAAAACACTGCCATCGGAAGACCTGCGAGTACAAATACAACTGATATATCTAGTACATGGCATGTGGTATGAGTGCAACCATCCATAAAAGAGTACAGAAATAATGAGATCCAAGGTATGGATGCAGCCATCCAGCAAAATAAGGATCAACAAGTAGACTCAGGTATGGTCGCAACCATCCAATCAAAAGAGTCATGTAATAAGTCATAATAGTCCACAAATATCCTGCAACCTGGATTTCATCAGACAAAATCTAGGGTCTTGCACTCCATCTCGACCCGAACAAAGTATAAGTTCAAGCATGTGAATATGTGAGCTGAAGTCGAACATGCAAGAACATCATCTGATTACCAACCAATGATGAAAATTGTTAACAAACACAAGAGAAACCACCAATAATGAAAATGGATCTCAAGGTACAAAAGGTACAATCCACATAATGTGAACAATGATCTGACGTCAAACACCCGCAGAGTTAATCGATCGAAGGCCAATGATGTGGACCTTACGTCGAGTGCAAAGAACGTTCCATTGAGGCATGAAAGCTCTAAGGTACCTGTAGGGAGTCTCTAGATCAACTTCCTGGAGAATGAGCTGAAGTCGACAGGAAGGGACCTTGATCGAAGGTGGGCGATAATGTTTCCCACATCATCGACGTGAGACAGAGGAACATGATGTTTGTGAATCAAGACCAACAGAGAATCAGAGGGAGGTTTAAAGCTGTAGAGGCCGACTTCTCTTGAACATATCGGTAACACGACACTGGATTTGGTAGTATTTGACATCAAGGGATCTGAGGTCATGGTGACGTGGCAAAGAATAGATGAGCCATAAAAAGTGATTACCCAAACCCATGGAATCAAGTAGATAATGAGATGAGATGTCCCCAACCTGACACGAATGTAGACAAGTGCCATGTTCAAGAGCGACATACTACCAACACGACTACAATTTTGGTTCCATTTCCCCCCACCATTTCTGGCGAGTACCCCAATTATTTTTGAAAACAAGCTTGAAGGGGATAGCATGTGCTTGCGATGTAAGATTTTCCATCAGAAAAATCCAAACTAGTACATTTTATGAGCCCTAGGAAGGAGGAACTCAAGTAACGTCATTGCGACGTAGTCCGATGTCATCAGTTTTTAAGGAGTTTGACAAAGGAAGAACTCAACATCTTTTCATATTTAGAGAGTTTGAAAAGAAGGCGGAAAAGAAAACTCCAGCAATCCCTTTTCATAAATAGTCCCTTAGATCCGAAAAGGTAGAAAACTGCGTCTGAGAAAACCCACTAGTCGTGATAGGCTAGGGTATTCCTTTTTCGTAAATAATCTATCCTAGCCTAAAAAAGGGGTAAATGTATGTTGGGTAGATATAGTTTTGCAGCCAATTTAACGAGTTCAAAATGACAAGAGTCTTGACAATCCTTTCAATTTTTGAGAGTCAAAAAAGAGGTGAAAGATGACTCCTCCTGGAGGAACGAGTGGTATTAAGGGTAGCTACTAGTTTCGGTGATGGTGGAACTACTCAGAACAAGTAAAGGTCAAGAGGCTGGCTAACAAGACTACTTATTGCAGCAGTTCCTCAGGAATGGGTAACACAACCAAGTGAAGGCATATAATCAGCCAAGCAGATAGTGACGATGGAGTGAGAAAACCAAGGCTCATCTGGCAAAAACAGGCTAATAAAATGGAAATCACAAGAGGTAAAATGGGAATGGTTTCATTTTTACACAAGCTTGAAATCAGGAAACTCTACTTGAAGATGGTTTCATTTTTACACAAGCTTGAAACGGAAATAAACTATGCTTGAAAAAATAAGCATGCCCCTAGCATGGTGACTCAATTTGAGGTACATGCCCCACAAGCTTCAGTCCATATGAAAGGAAAATGGAGTGAAGGTTCAAATTACGAGATGAAGAGAAAGACTCGACTAGGATTTTACGAGATCTTAATCAAAGACTCGAATTGAACAGGAACGTGTTTCATTGTTTTAACGAGGTTGACACATTAAAAAATCTATCCTCATAATACCTTGTTTCATTTTTAAAGGAGCTTGACACAATAAAATGAATTCTACTATGAGGACCCTGTTTCATTTTTTAAGGAGCTTGACACAAGAAAACGAACTATGCTCTGATCAGCTTGTTTCATTTTTTAAGGAGATTGACACAAGAAAATGAACTGTGCTCCGAAGAAAACTCATCATGATGAGATAAGAAGTCATGGCTTCCAAGAGGTCCGCACTGCATGGGAGAACAACATCTTGGAAATCAGGACTCAATGCCCCCAGCACACGATGCACCACGGTACTATCACTGAATGCGGGCATGGGATAGGTAGCCACATAATTAACCCGCGGCGAGGAATATACAATCAGGGGATAAAGACCCGGAAGGGACGACGGTGGACCAGATGTCACATCGGGACCAAAGAGTGAAAGTTGATCAATGCTCACAATCTGACCTTTGTGTGGGAAATAAATCACATGAAAGAGGGAGGAGACAACTGCCCCCATGACATAAGTATAGTCACACCCCAAGAGAAAATTAAAATCCAAGGGGCCTGGAACAACCATCACGTCTATATGGACGGTTTTCCCTCCCAAAGTAATAGTCAACTTCGGAAGGAGCCATAACGGTTTACTGGTTCCTCTATTAAAAGCCAACAGATTATGGGTAATAGGCATAAGTGGTGGAGAACCAAAAGCTTTCCAAGTAGTGGAAGACAGAATACTAACAGACACGCCTTCATCTATAATGGTGCTGGGTATGACCAGATCAAAGGTCTGTACCGTTATCTCAAAAGGCACATAAGAAGGAAGGTGGTATCCTAAAAATTGACTCCAATCGAAGGAAGCGACCAAAATACCTGGAGTGGGTACCATCGAACTAAGATGGTTTTCCCTCGGTGTTACCAGAGCAAGAGGAGCATCCTCTGAGACCTCCATCATAGGAGTAGGAGGAGTAGTTTCTTGGACGACAGGGACGGAAGAATCTTTCTCCAAGTCTGAAGAATCTGATGAAACAAGAAGAACGTGGGGGGAATGAGATCCACTCTCAACGAAAAAAACCTGATGAACCACAAATGGGGTTAGATCGACCGATCCCACGACCAATGGTTGGTCGGGAATCGATTCTTGAATTTGAATTTTCGGGGGAGTGGGACCGACCAAGGATAACTCTTGACTGACCTTTGAATAAACTAGCAGAGGACTCGAAGAAAGCTTCTGATAACCAGCTGGAAGGCAGGGTGCAGAAACAGTGGAGTTGTCCAACACTCTCTTGGCTTCATCCATGTATGGACAAAGGTGAATGGTGTGATGCCCTTCACACAATTTACAGGGATTGGTAATCTTGCCCTGTTTTTTATGAGTCTTACTAGTACTAGTCAAAGGTGTGCCACCAATATGACTTCTGGAAGCCAAAGGCAACAACGGACGGCCGTCGGACCATGCTTCAAGTACCTTGGAAATTCCAGGGCAGTCTCGAAGCATATGGTTACCTTTGCAAAGCATGCAAGGGAATTTGACTTTCCGTGGAAGTTTGGATGGTTCTGCAAGGGAAGGTTTCTTAAGTGCAGTAGCCGCAGTATTAGCCTCTCCTTTAGCTGACTTCTTCTTCTTCATCTTCTTATTTTTCTTCTTAGCCACCTGGTTACTAGAATCCAGACTTTCACTAGGCGAAGTAGAAGAGGAGGACGAAGAAACAGGCGAAGAAGGGGAGAGGTCCACTTTAGAAGCAACATGATGTTGTTCTAGTGGAGGAGATGGTTGTATGGTGGACGGAACACTCGGGACCACCGAGGTTGAAAATAACCATACAGGCAACCCAACAGTTAACCCAAGCAGGGACAACGTTGCCATATAAGGAGCACCAACATTCCCAAAAGCAGGAAAAGGACCAGGATTCCCTTCAGAAGGGATTCCTGGGTTAGTGAACTCTGAAAACGTTGCCATCAGAAACAAATTTAAAACAACACCCTAAGGAAACTAACGTTAACCAGGAATATTTCGTGGGCAGTTAATTTTTTAAGACATTGAAAAAAACCTCTGTCGTTTCATATTTTAAGAGTTGAGAAACAGGAAAAAGGTGACTCTATCACTTTCAGGTTGAAACGAGCATGAAAGGACAAGTGCTCGATGATATTTTTGAATTCATGGAGTCAGTAAGGATCGAAAATGACTGGCCATATACACCTTGGTTATAAAATGAAAGAAGAATCAACCAAGGACTTGACGTATGTGCAGGTAGTCTCCCCGAATGTTGTGTTCGATGTATCACGGTTACAAGGCAACATACTCAGCTTCCTACAGATAAAAGGATTGCAACCTATAGGGGTCTCCCTTTATATACTCAATAGTATGGGGAGGACAAGTCCGTACTAGCGATGTCTGAAGCCAGATGGCGAGGGACAACTGTTAGGTTTAAATACGCTGGAACACGTCTCTAACTTAGACCACTAAATATCTCGTTAGGTTTCAATGTTACCTTAGGTTAATTGAATAAATTTTAAGTTGATATTGTATTTATGTTTCAATTCCAAGGTCCTGCCGACTGTTGAATCTCACGAATCCCTAAATGCAAGCTACATGCCATAAAATACATTTCATTCAATGAAAGGCTATCTACGAGAGAGTTAAGAGCTTCCAAGTGATAGAAATAATATGAACATACAAAAACATCCACTACTGAATCTGAGGCAAGCTAATGAAAATGAAAATATCTTTCCTAGAATTATATAATTCTAGAAATGCAAAAGATTTTCCAATTTTCACTATGCTAATCAAGAATGAAAAAGTTTTTTTTTGTATTTTTCAATATATCAGAGCAAGTGCTCTAAATGATATGAAAAATAAATCAAAACACCAATTTGAGAATGGTTAAGTGAGAGCTGAAACAAAAAAATTTCACTCAACTCAAAACAAGCACAACAAGACTCAAACCAATGACGAAATCCCTCAAATCAAAGAAAAGATCTCAAAAGAGACCCAAACAAGCCATGTAATCTAGGCCTAGAGTGACAAGAGTAAAACTAAACGAAATAAAGTACAATCACTCAATTAATTCAATCACTCAAATGGATCCAAGAATCTGAATGCAAAGAAGCAGAAAAAAAGTTGACTGGGAAACCAAGGACCCGAAACTCCCACAAGAGGCTCAGCAGGCTGAAGCACCTAGAAAACCTAGGGCTGAAAAGAAAAACTAACAGAAAATGGAAAAAACTGAAGTATAAGGGCTAATCACAGTAAAAAACAAACCCAAAGCATTCAAATCAAGCTAAGAAAATACCCAGAGACACCAAGATGGACCAAAAACTCCAAAACAAAGTAAACCCTAGCACCTACAGGAATTGGCGCGACTTTCTGGCTATAATCCGCGCCAAATAGGGGATGGCGCAAATAATAAACTGGAAAAAAGTTCCAGTTGGCGTGACTATTAGACTGGAACCCACGCCAATCAAGCCAGCCTTGGAAAGGTGGAAATTTTGGAAAAACAAAGGTCAAATTGATCCTTTGGGTCTGAACAGGGGTCTTAGACTCAACAAAGATAATTAGAAAAGCAAGCTAAGCAAGCAAAGACCAGGAAGATGACATAAAGGAGGAAAGATAAAATCACACTGTTCCCCAGTGGAGTTGCCAATTTTTTGGAGAGGTAAATCCCCTCTACGGACAAAGGCGATCCCACTAGCCCTAGAGTGGGTCTAGCAACAAACAAAACATGCTACGATATCGATTCCTAGTTACAAAATACAAAGCTACGATGGATAGCTTACCTCAAGTCCTACGCTACTGTTGTAGAAGAAGAAGTGCTGCTTCCTGTTCCCAGCTTGATAGATCATAATCCTTTCGCTCACCGCATCGGGACACCTGTACATATGCAGAGAAAAATGACGACATACAACGTAATAATTCAAGCATGTAACTATCATTCAGTCGGAAAATATTGAATCAAATTGCATTACACAATTAAGCAATACAACGATGGAACCAATAACGTAGTCAATCATATATTAAAATATGAAAGAAATATTACAATCGAGTTCCGACGTCGCGTTCTTCCTTCAGCAGGGCTTCCAGCGGAGCATGTCTCACAAAGCTTGTCGGGAATTTAGACAAGGCTTTCTCTCTTATGGAGTTCTCCTTGGCTCTGCTCTTAATAGTCGCTCAGCTATAGTTTTCATCCCAAATGTTCAACTAGGTTGCAAATAGAGAGGGCAGGCTTTTATAGAGGGAGAAGGAGAGGTTAGGATCCCTATAATCATGGGGGAGAGTCCTATCTCTTAGGAACGATCCATGAGAGGTGGAAAATTACTTCCTAAACAGGGAGATCCGGAGCCAAACAACCCAACCAATTTTTGATGATTCATTCTGAAGTTGTTAGAATCAAACTTCCACCTTTTATTTTTAAAAATCATTCCCAAATAGGCTTGGTGCAGGCAATATACAGGGACAGAGTGCTAGGTGGCGTGGTCTTAGTGTAAATTTCCCAGGTCGGCGCGAGTGATGAACTGGCTGCTCGCGCCAATGCCCAAACATATGTTTTTAATTTTTTTTTGAGGAAATGTTCTCCAGGATAATTCTTACCCTTATGCATAAGGATGCCATCAAGGTGTTTTTAGGACATTTTACTGTTCACAGGTCACGAGAATAGTCCTCCAATGTACGAGACGAGGGATTGCAGGGATGGTGAAAAAATTCTATGTAACAATGATATTCATTAAGTTTTAGGAGGGTTATGTTTCTTACCTCCTTCTGAATTCACATTTCCTTGTTCTCAGTTGGGTACTTTGTTTAGAATATCAGTAATTTGGGGTTGATTTCCCAACTTCTTGTTAAGCTCAAATTCAACCTTTTTCTCCTCTTTTTTAGAGTACCTTCCCAATATCTTATGTATTTCTATTCATTGATGGTGGATTAATTTCTCCTTTTATTTATGTTCTATGAATCCATCATCATGATCCCTCCACTGATTTCTAGATCTCTAACTAGAGTAAACATTTCTTCTACTTCGATACCTTATGGAACTTGAGAGGATTTTAAATGTTTGTGATGATATCGTAGCTCTAGATTCATCAATTTTTATGGGGAGGATTCCTTGTAATTTGTTGCATTCTTCCTTGGATATGAGAAAATGAGTTCCCCTTCCTATGCACCATGGAATTCTAAATGGGTTGCCATTTCTTCCTGATCTTGTTGAAGGGAGGGTTGTTCACATTCTTCTTTAGATTACATAGTATAAAATGGATTGGATGAATTTGATGCCTCGTTACTATTTCAATTTATATCATTTAAATTGGGGCTATTTTTCCTTTGTTCCCCCCTCTTCTATGAGTTTCCATTGTTCCTTCTGGGCAGTCTTAGGCCCTTCACTATGTTTGGGTTGTTATTTTATGTAGTCCCTATCGAAATGACCATACTTATGGAAGGACCGACACTTGAAGGGGATTTATTCCTATTCCAAGGCTTGACAATGTTTCCAATCCCCTTGAGTTAATGTATTTTTTCAGGTAGACCTTTTTTCCATATCCTCTTCAATACTAATCTTTACACATGCGAATTGGCATCCTCTCGACTCAATCTGATATATATATATCTGTCTACCTTATTTATAATTGATCGAAGGCAGTCATCACTCAAACAGGAAAGGAGAAGCCAAGGTAGTTTAACCCAAAATGGGATCGCAATTGGCATGTCCTCATTTGGATGAAAGTCCATGGACGACGAGTTGGGATATATGCCCCTAATACTAAAAAAGTATGACCCATTTATAAAAATGACATTCTAGTCTTCCTTGAGATTAAAAAGGAAAATGAAGAATCCATTGTCCCATGCATAGATACTGATTCCACCTTTCATTTTGGATTTCAAATTTTGATAGATCCACTACTCCATTGAATTTAAGGATGGCCACATCCCCATGAATTTTCCGATCAGAGCCCCATCCATGAAATTGTGCATTTTTCTGCGAAACCTGGAAGGAAGGGCTATGAATGTGATGTATGTCACTTTCTTCACAAAATTTGATTAATTGACTTTCAATTTTGGAAAATTTTGCAACCTGATAACAACATCTTGAAATGTCGCATTGTCATCAGGAGGAGGGGGGGAGGAGCCCCCTCCAGGCCTACTTCAATGAGAGATAATATCGAGAGAGAATATAAGGTCAAATATTTACAAGCTCTACGCTTCATCTCACACATTAGAAGTCTTTATAATCTACATTGAGTGATAGCATAAAGGTTGCTAAAATTAATACAAGTACTTTCATTATGTTGACATTTATTGTAAAGGTTGAGAAGGTGCCTCTCTATTATGTATGTTTTAAGTAATGTATAAGTTATTGGATTTATGAAACTCTTTTAAAAATTCATATACATATTGTATATAAATTAAATTATGGTATATGGTGAGTCTTTATATTGGAAGAAAAGTGTTTACATAGTCTATTATGTTTAAGGCTTTAACTTTGATTGTTAACTATCTTTCACTATTTATGCTATGTTTTGATCTATGATAAAATAAAACCTTGAGAGTTGTTTATGATCTCTTGTGGAGCTAATAAATGTGGGGTAATTGAAACATGGGTTTCTAACATATAATAACATGCTGCTCTATCTAATTTGAATTCATATTGATGAAGAGTGAATGACAATAAGGTAACCTCGAGGAATATTCAGGATTGGTCATTTTTATCCTTCAGCAAAGAGTGATTGCAGCACTACTTAGTGGTTATTTTTAATCAATCCTAACTTTTTCTTCTTGCCTTTATCTTATTGATATTGTAAAGAGATCTTGAGTTCCTTTTTCCATTGGAAAAGTAAGTGAGACATTAAGTCAACTAGCTCAACAAGAGCCAGAACCAAGAAATTTGTTCCTTTCTTGCCTTATGTGTGAGAAAACCACAAAGGGTTCTTGAATTCCTTTGTCCTTTGGAAAATAAGCAAGGAATTAGGCCTACCATCATGGAAGGATCCAAAATTAAAGATATCAATGGGAATTATCTAGGCTTTTATTTTATTTGTTTTGTGGAATAGTTCCACTAGGATTATTTTGGTAAATTAAACGTAGGAGATTGATTTCTAGCAGAAATTGAAGTTGATGATATGTTTTGATGCTGATTGCATGAGTTGTTTTGGATAGACATAGTTTGGTTTGCAGGTTCCTGTAGGTATTGTCCTGGCATATATTGTGTTGTGCCTCAAATATTACGAAGCCTAGGTTAACGTATTAATTGGTGGGATATCAGCCTATCAAAAATTATAATGAACAACTTGCAATGGAAATGTAGAAGGAGTTTGAGATATCCATGCTAGGAAAACTATCATTATTCCTAGGATTGTAGATTACTCAATCAAAAAAAGGGATCTTCATTTCTCAAAAAAAATATCTACAGGAAATGTTAAAGAAATTTTTCATGAAAAATTGTACATTTGTTAGCACTCCAACGATCGCTTGATGAAAACTCAACAAAGATGAAGAATCCCAAAAAGTAGATCAAACCTCATACAAGTAAATGATTGGAAGCTTATTTTACATAGTAACATCTAGATCTTATATCCTGCAAGTTATATTATTTTTTGCAAGGTTTTAATCTACCCCAAAGTAGACCCAAGTGGAAGTAGTAAAATGAATCTTTAGATACTTTAAGGGAGAAATTGATTTTGTATTATGGTACTCAAGGAGTAAATATTTCACATTAAAAACATATAAAAATGAAGATTGAGTAGGAAATGTTGATGAAAAGAAAAGAACTAGTGGAGGAGCATTCATTTTATGAAATTTACTAGTATCATGGATGATCAAGAAACATACCCAAATTTATTTTTCCATAGTTAAAGAAGAATATATTGCAACAATAGAATTATATACTCAGGTCTTCTAGATGAAACAAAGTCTAGAGGGAATTAAGGTAAATTATGATAAACTTATATCAATCATATATGAAAATACAAGTGCAACTAATCTTTCAAATAATCCTATTATGAATTCCAAGCCAAAAATATTCCTATCAAATATCATTTCCTCAAGAAAAAGGTAGTTAATTAGGTTGTTAGGTTGGAATATATTATAATTAAAGATAAAATTGCACATATATTTACGAAAGCTCTTCCTAGGGAAAATTTTGAGTATCTAAGACAAACATCAGGAGTGATATCTCTCCCATCTCATTAATAACAAGTAAGTACATGAGATTGAAGCTACTCAAGAAACCCAATATTTCAAGAGTAGCCTACAAAAAATGAGTCAGTACAAACTATTTAAATTGATTAAATTTCATGAGAAACAAAATAAAGACTTGTGTGTTCAAATATTGTACAAGGATAGAGTTGTACAACATATTCCTAAGGGAATAATTTATTGATCTTATTATATAATAAAAATGGGGAGAGTTGCCAATAAGGAGAAGCATTAGTTTAGGGGGATCCTCCCTTTATAGGAAAAGAAGAAGGTGTTGAGAAATGATAATTTGGAGATTAGGGGAGTAGTCTCAAAAATAGAATATTTACAAAGAAAAACTATTGTATATAAGGACAAATTTTGCAGTTAGAAAAAGAGAAGGTGATAATAGGTAGAACCGTGTTGCAGCCAAAGGAATTATAGATAGTGAAAATAATACAAAAAGTGAAGAATTGTTGAGAACCAGACATGGATAGTTAGAAATATTAAAAATCACAGATATCGAGGAGGATTTATACAGTAGTTGTAAAAAAAATGTGCTTCATTGAAGAAAATATATGATCAAAGAAGAATTATAGATAAATGGGTGAAGTTATAATTGTGGATAAGAAAGGGGGGTATCATAATAATAAAATACAACCATTTACATTGATGTTAAAGGAGGGGATATTGCAGATAGGGGGGGATCTTCAACATTCAACAGTAGAGCTCAAATTTTTGGGGTGGCCATCAATGAAAAAGGAGGAAATGCTAGAAAATGTGTTGTCGTTGATTTCAATGCCAATTGGATCATAGTTGGATGCACAAGGAAAGAATATTATATCATTCAATACTAGGGGGAGAAAAATTGGATCCACAAGGAAAATACTCATATTAGGCATGACATAGATAATTTGTAGCTCTTTAGCATTTAACGAGTAGCTTGGATCAACCCATCATAAGCCATCAGAGATGAACAACTATTATTCATTTTAGGGGGTCCCAACATGCTCGAAGCTTACCCATAGGGGGGTCTAAAATGATGTTAGGGCAGTAAGCTACTCACATCATATGGAATATGATGAAGGGATTAAGCCCCCCCCCTATTTCCTTACCAAAACTACCATTAACCCCCCTAAAACTACTTAAGGAAATATGAAACTGACAATGGTAATGTGGAACATGGCAGGGCCAAGTGCGATAAGTATTCCATAGGTGCTCCTTCTAAAGGGTGTCTGCTCCCAACTATTCGATAACCTAATATCCATTTGTTGATGTTCCCGAGGGACAATTTTTTTTTCATATCCTAAAAAAAAAGGTTCCCATCAATAGATCCAAAATAACTTGGTTTTACAAGTGTGTTTACGGTTAAATAATTTCCAGGTTTTTACCAAGTTCCCATAAAGTTCAAATTTGAGGTCTAGGACGTGGAAAATACCAACCTATTAAGATGATCAAGCAATATTTAAATGTAAACAACCAAAATTTGAGGAATCCTCCAATGTAAAGGTGCATGGTCATGTGTAATGGTTGGATTGAAGGGAGTTTTAAAATAATAATAAAACTTTTTCATAAGTGCACTAAGTGGTACAAATACATGATTTGTTGGAAAAAGTTCCAATTTAATTAAATTGGGCATGAAGCAATGATATATAAATTGAAAAGGTCTAAAAAAGAATTGAAAGATAAGATGTGAACATTAGTGAGAATAAGCATAGGAGAAGCCAATGTGTCATGAGTAGTTAATGCAATATCTATGGACACAACACATGGATAAGTAAATAGAAGTTAGAATAGGCTAAGTGAGAACCTTAACAAAGATATTTGAGGTGTAGACACTACTACATTTGGCAGAAATTTCGACACTTGGTTCCGACGATTTTGACCAAATGTCGGAAATTTTCCCAAATTTTTTCCATCCCGCCTGCAACCGTCGCTATATCGACGTCTATAGAAACATGTCACAATACCTACACCTAAAACCTGTCGCAATTGTGACGATTGGAGGAAGACGTCGCACTTGCGACACCATGGCCCAAAGCGTCGCTAAACTACTACATTTGGTGGAAATTCCGACACTTGCTTCCGACGCTTTTGACCAAATGTCGGAAATTTACGTAAATTTTTTCAATCCCGCCCGAAACCGTCGCTATACTGACGTTTAGAGAAATGGGTCGTAATACCGACACTTAGACAAAGTGTCGCAGTTGTGACGTCTGAAGGAAGACGTCGCAATGGCGACCCTATTCTCCAAGGCGTCGCTATTGCGACAGATGCTTCCAAACGTCGCAATTGTAATTTCACAATGTCTAAGTGTTGCAATTGCGACGTTTGGAGGCATCCATCGCAATAGCGACGCTTTGTGTGTGTGTGTTGTGAGGAATAATTTCATAGTTCAACTTAATGGTTCATTATATAATCATGTGATCATCACCAATGATATATCTTAAAAAGCAACTGAAAAGCCATGTGTACAAAATCGATGTATACTCCTGAGAGTGGTTCTCATATCACTATGTAAATTGTTGTATGCTACTTCAACAAAATTATAAGATAAACTGTAATACACATCATATATGCACCATAACAATTGGTACAGGGTAAAACCCACCTGCCACACCTTTGTACTCGATCCAATTTTCTCCGTCAACTCTTCTAGCTGTGGGAGTTTCCTTCAAGGATCATAATACCCCCAAGGCCTGTTATCACCCTAGTAATTCTCAGGTTGTGGGATAGGGATTTTTGTAGTTAAGAACACCAGGGGTAACCAAGAACCGCTTTGGGAATTCAAGATCTAGCCTTCTTGAACTCTAGAGAGGGATCTCTCCGTATGATTTAGCTTTGTTTTAGTAACAGATATTAGGCTACCTATGATTGTGTATTTGGGTTTGATTTTAAAAGATTGGTGGGAATAAAGAGATTTCAAGGTAAACCAGAAGGATCTACCAGAATATTGGGCAATGGAGTCAACTGTCTAGGCAAGAAGAACTAAGAAATAAGGCTCAGAGATGCAAATGTGCTAAGGGCAAGATAGGTGACCTTCTTAGGCTATGTATAGGCTTGATTTGATGGAGTGGATGGAATCTGAGCAAAAGGGCACTTAAGAATCCTTAAGCTACAGATAAGAAGATTGAAGAAGGGGATATAACTGGGAACCATAGAACTGCCCATAAGGTTTTACGAACAGGCTATTACTGGCCTACCATCTTTAAGGATGCCAAAAAATTCGTGCAGGCCTGTGATAGCTGCCAAAGGGCAGGACGCCCTGGGCAGTCTGATGAAATGCCTTTGAACCCTCAACTAGTGATTAAACCATTTGAACGTTGGGCACTTGATTTTTTTGGCCCTATTAGTCCCCCCTCAAACCAAAAAACATACATCCTAGTTGCAACTGAATATGTCACTAAGTGGGTCGAAGCAGAGGCACTTTCAAAAGCTACAGAGGACTCTGTAGTACAGTTTCTTTTCCAAATCTTTGTGCGCTATGGTCTCCCAAGGGACATAATCACAGATGGAGGACCACAATTTGTAGGTAATAAATTAGTTGAAACATTGAAAAACTACCACATTCAGCACAAGATTACAATTCCATATCACCCACAGGCCAATGGCCAAGTAGAGAGCACGAACAAAGTAGAAAACATTAAAATGCCAAGTAGAGAGCACGAACTATAGTTGTCTTGAGAAATTTTATTCACACTGAATACTTCGAATTGTGAAGTATTTATACAAAAAAATGTTTACAAAATATCTCAGGAATTGAGATAATGTTTTAATCAAAATAGGAAAGAAAACTTAAAAAGAGGGACAGCTGCAAAACAGTTTGCAAGCTGTTACCTTTTTACAAGCAAAAATAGAACTGATTATTCTAATTTAACCATTGTTATGTATCTTTAACTCGTATTTTACCTATTTGAGGTAACAAGAAAAATGAATTTGAAAGTAATTTGCTATCCTACATAATTTTATATACATCTGTAATTCTTACTACTTCTTTCATAGAGACTTCATAGTCTTCAATTCTTCTCTAACTTTATTCTTGGCTCTCGTATACTTGGCAAACAAAGGCTTTTATAGTGAAATATATATGTGATCTCATGATTAAAAATAATTGTATTTTTCAAAATACTCAGAAGATTCTGTTTGTGATATCCCTGAGTGTTGTTGTCAGTATACTGTTTGTATGATTTCTTATTTTTATCTATAATTTTCTAGGTAATAACGTATTTGTTCATTGCGTGAATATTTCAATACTCATTTCCACAATGTTTTGCATGGCTAAAAACCCAGATATAAATTCATGTCTTTACACCGGTCCTCTAGATTACTCATTATGTTTCTTTTGTTCAGGACCTTTTTGATTTGAAGAATGGTTTTTGTTCTAACAAAAATTTTCAATTCTTCCAACTCTTCCCTGGTTTTACTATTTAAAAAAGCGATGAGTTGGATTGCTTGGGCTAGTTTTTTGTCAATTTCCCTCTTAGTCTTGTCAATCTCTGCACTAGAAACTTGAAGTAACTCCCTCTGTTCATAAATTATCCGAATTTAAGGCCATTGAGAATGAATGCCATCAATAATTTTGGTCCATAAATGATTTTTACAGTGTCACTGAGGATTCCAGATCATTTCAGTTATGCATCTTTACTCAGCTCGGTAGCTCATCACTCTTCATTGTCCTCCCTGGTAAGAATACATCATTTTTGATTTTTTCCAAATTTTAATATGCCTCAAATCAAGAATTTCTATTCTGGTCTTGTGTGTGTGTCCTCTGTGATATTTGCATGAATAAGAGTGTAGACAGAGAAGCACTGGCTGCATGGAAGTACCTGCTCGTGCCAAGTGGTTCTCGCCAAAGTAGATGGTATAGCAAAGGCTTGCTGAGTGGGGATCACCGTAGGAATGACCACTCGGTTGTTCTTTTCTAGTTCTTCATTCTCTTTCTTCGTTAGAGCTTTATTTGACTTTTCCATTGTTTTTAGACCACTGGCCATTTGATGTATAATCTCATGGAATCATCATTTCCTCTTGCTATTTTAGAATTTCTTTGTTTTAGAGTTACCTCTAGGCATTCAACTGCTTGTGAGCAAAGCATATTCATTTTTCTCTAAGAGCAGCTATATCCTCATTTTTCTATTTAATTAAAACTTTTGCCCCTTCAATGTTGGTTGGGTCACCCCCTGCTTCAATCACTATATCTTCTAGTGCTTTTATTCTTAAATTATTAGCATACAGTGAGGCTTTGTCCAACCTCATTTGATTTTGGAGGTTGAGCACTGTTTTCTCAAGCCTAATTGATTTCATAGTTTTACTGACAATTTTGGAATATAGCATTTCAGTATTGCTCCTATGAAATTCAATTTGATCTAATTCATGAATGGCATCTGCATCCAGTTCAAGATCTGTTTTGGAATAATATGCCACTGATTTTGGCTCAGCCACTGTAGGCTTCAAGAATGACATTACCAATTTATTGGATGAATAATCAAATGCTGAAAGAAGCCTGTATTTGTTTCCAGGCTTTTCCTTAAGAAATCTAGAATGAGCTTGATTCTCGAGCTCTTCATTCTTCTCTTTAATCTGTCTGAATCTGATCTGAATCTCTGACTCTGTATTGTCAGTTTCCTAAGAAGAAGGAGGCAAATCGACAGTAGCCTAGTTTTCCTTCATGATTGTATCTTTTTGTTGTGTTCCAATTTTTACGTTTTGAAGCTCTTCTAATGTTTGAGTGACTATTCTTGTTGCTTCATCATTTATATCAATATTTACAGCCTTATCCTTTTCTTCTTCTGTTGACTTGCTTCTTTTACTATAAGGAGTTCTGAATTTTATGTCCTCAATAGTCTCAGCTATGAAACTATCTCCTTCTCTGTCTCTTTTATGTACATTATAAGTATCTTTTCTTGTAGAAGCCACCTGTACTGTCTGTTCAATCTGTTTGCCTTTGCCACTATCTACCTGTATTACCTGTACTGCCTGTGAATCATCATCAGATAGGGTGTTTGGCTCCCATTCAATTTTATTTACATATCTTTCAATATGGGGCTTAGGATCATGCAAGTAAATAGGCAACTTACATTTTACCCTTATTGCACTCAAAATACCTCGTGGGTCATACTTCCATGTAAAAATACATGGGAACTTATACTCTTTAAGTTTGACATTTATCTCATTGGCAGCTTCTCTGCTATTCACAATGAATGGCCCAATTTGATTTTTCAGCTTAAATTGGGTATTTTTCTTGAAAGCTATGAAGTGGATTTCATCTACATTCAATAGTTGTCTCAGATATTCTAAAGCAAATATTCTTGTAGTAACAAATCTGGGTAACTTATATGGGGCCAGGGATGAGCCATACACTCTGATTTCTGTATGATTTTATATAAATACCAATCTCCAGTTTTGTAGCTCTCTAATAACTGCAGAATTATTCTTGTCTCATCATTGATCCTAGGGATCTCCTCTTTTTCCAAGAGATACATAGCAGGGGCTATAAATGAGTCATTGAAATCTGTAAAACTATACTCTTTGTTCCATTTCCTTAGAATAGATGACCAAAATACTACTGATAGAAATTTTCCTTCTGCATCCACTTTCTGACATTCAATTGGAAACTTATCTGTTTGATAATATAGGAAGAGGTGTAGTAGATAAGAGGAGTATCTGAAAACTCATTCTTCTGATAATTTGGATAACTGATAATGCATCTTATCAGCAATAAATCTAGCAAAATTGAACTGAATGGATGGTGATTGACCAGGGTTTAGAGTTGACAGAAAACCTAGGATAGCCACATCAGTGAATTCATCACTGGCGTATCCTAGTATGAAGGAGAGCATTGAGAAAATCTGTCTAGTTTCATCTGGGAAATCAACGGTGTCGAAAGGAGGATCTAACTTAGGAATATCAACTTGATTTGGACAAAAAGTCTGGTATATTTTGAATCTAGCATTGAAATCCAAGTCAAGATATAGTTGGGTTAAATCTTCTCTTGTTAGGGAAGCAGAATTGGGGTCATGATTCATTTGCAGCATGGAATTTATCGACTCTTCAGTGATGTAAAACATGGTTTCTTTTTCTTTGTTTACAATACATCTTTTTTCTGGCATATAATAGGCTTCGTATAATCTGATAAAGTCAGGAACAGAATGAGTGAGAGGGACAATATATCTAGGCAGATTGGATTCCCAAATTGGAATATCTTTGTCACCCTTTTCCACTGATTTGCCATAGCACCAATTATAGACATCAAGCGGGTTAAATTCTACATTAGGGTCTAGTATTCTACAGTCCAGATCAACTAAAGGGCTCTTCTTTGGAGAAATGACTGGAGGCTGGACTGGTCTGACCACTTCTGTAGAATCAGCCGTGAGTGCGGGAGTTGGTTTGTCGATTTTGAAGGACATAAGCTGAGGAATCTTTGCAGAAGACTTCTTTTCAGATTTTGGGCCTCCATTCTTGGGGGTTACCTGTTTCTTGGTCATTTTTAATAATGAACAAAGCAAGCTTAAACGGTTTGCTAAGTTCCTTTACGAGAAACAGGGGTTTCTTGGCGAATTTCTACTGAAAATGGGGTTTCTGAGCAGGGTTTTTAGGAAATGCAAGGAATTTAAAGCTTAGAACGTGTATTTAAAATCGATTTCAATAGAAAAATGGACCAGGGTATGGAAAAAACTGTGAGAAAGGGTAATTAGGGATTCCAGGGAAATTTTGACAGAGTTTTCCCTGAAAAATGGACACTTTTTTGCAGTAACTTTGGTAATTATTTGAAATCGACAGGAATTTTGAAATCTCAGAGGTCAAATTCGAATAAAAGTACCTGGAGAACCAGCGGAATTCGGTTGAAGACATTGCAGAGGTGCTTAGTCTTCAATTTTTTGAAAATGGCTTCGCAGAGGACAATGTAGTACTTTGTAATGGAAATTCAGGGCAATGGGCGTCGAAAAATGGTACTGGTAGGTTGAAAATGGCTCTGCAAAGTTTCTCAGGGTTCAAACGACGTGATTTTGAGGAAAACAGTTCTGCAATGTTTTTACAGGTTTAAAGCGAAAAGGTGAAAATTTGAATGCAAATAATAATTTTAATGTTATCCTTCGATGGTATAACCATAGTTGAATGACATTAAACTCGGGTTAAATGGGTGAGGTTTAGGGAATACCGCCAGTGGTATTCGTGGGGGTAAATGGTGGTAAGCGGAAACTAGCTTTTCGAACGCGATACAACGTGGTGGCGACACGTAAGCACGGGTGGTTTGGAAAAACCACCCATTTCGCGCGGCTTTGCCAAAACATCAAACGATTACTTTATGAGCGCGGAAATGTATTAGCGCCGTCGGATCTGGATTCAACGAGCGAACGGCCACGATGAAAAGGAAAGGTGCCAGGAAAAGGTAAGTTATCGGGTTCACTTTGGGCCATTGATCTTCGGAAACCGTCACTATACCGACATTTAGAAAAAAGTCTCGCAATACCGACACTTAGAAAAAGTGTCGCAATTGTAAAAGTGCAACACTATTGCAAAAGTGTCACAAGACCGACGGACGTCACAAGACCGACGAAAATGGAAATCGTTCAAAATGTCAGAAGAGCGACGCTTACCGAAAAGGTAAAAGGTAAGTTATCGAGTTCACTTTGGGCCATTGATCTTGGGAAACCGTCGCTATACCGACACTTAGAAAAAGTGTCGCAATTGCGACACTATGCCCCAAAGCGTTGCTAGACGGCTTCCTCCAAACGTCGCTATTATATGTTTTACGAAGATATGGTAAGTAACTCTCTCTTGTTCTTCTTAGAAATAATTATATATAATTTTTATTTTTTTTTCAAAATAGATTAAAAAAATTATATGAGAAAAATTATTAATTCATCAATATGTGTGTGTTGTGAGGAATAATTTCATAGTTCAACTTAATGGTTCATTATATAATCATGTGAGCATCACCAATGATATATCTTAAAAATCAACTGAAAAGCGATGTGTACAAAATCGATGTATACTCTAGAGAGTGGTTCTCATATCACTATGTAAATTGTTGTATGCTACTTCAACAAAATTATAAGATAAACTGTAATACACATTATATATGCACCATAACAATTTCCATACAACTAATTTGTTTTAGGATACATGTGGCATTCTAGGGGTAAATTCTATATGATGTGTATATCAATCTATTAGGTGTTGGTAAGTTTTGAGTATCTAAGAAATGATAAGGAATATCCATACATCATGGTCTTGTAATGTGATTATAAATTGTGTCTATAATTTCCATAAAATGTATAAATAATTTGTTTAAAAAAAATCAACACAATCAACCCTAAACAATGCTCATGATGTGGAATGTCATTGGCGAAACCAAAATGATGGTCACATGTCCCATTTCTATGGTAATGGTGATCATATATATGTTGTAGCGACACTTGATGAGTAATTAAATGAATCTCAGAGTGTGACTCATTGTGCCATATTTTTTTAAAGCATGATTTGTTTTCCTAGTTTTTACTAATTTGTTAACATATTTTATTCATTTGGAAAGCTAATTAATGATGTTTTAAGTAATTAGGACTTAATGAGAGATCATCTTCACATCTTCACTGAAATATATTGGTAATTGTAGTCACTATATGGACCGCACATGCATGCTAGAAAAATTGAAATATAAACTATAATACACATCTTATATCTGCCATAACAATTGTCATACAACTTATTTACTTCTAGATACATATGAAATACTTTATGTAAATGGAATATTATGTGTATACCAATATAGTAGGTGTTGGTAAGTTATGAGGATCTAAGAAATTATAGGGTATCCACACATTAGTAGTGCCCTGGTGAATTTTTTGCATAATTTTCTATTTGTTGTAAATTTGTTGCCTGGATTTGTTATAGATTTCAAATAATATATACAATTATCTACCAATTGTTCTTTATAAAGAAGAAGTACAATAAGTAGTCACCTAAAAGTGAGCCATGTGAAAATATTGGTAACATGAGTAACCTGGTAAGTTGTAAATGAAAAGTGAATAACCTCCACTCACCAACAAGTGGCAGGCAAGGTTGGAATTTGGATTTCTCTTTACCCGTCACACAAATTTTTTTGAGGTTTTGGTCATTATTTTTCTAATCAATAAACGTTACGTTTAAAATTTTTCACTTCATTAATGATGTTCTTGTAATAAATTAACCCTTCACCAATAAAAGTTTGATTAAAAAAATTGAACGCTCTTCCATTTTCTTTGGATTTTGGAGTGTGATATATCTGTGTCATGGACTTTTAATACCCAAAGTTTCAAGAGAAATAACTGATTCTTGTCAAACTAATATTTCCTCAATATATGCTATGTGTTGAAATTACTTACAGCTGATGTACAGGCAGCCACCTTCCATTTCCAGCGATCAGTCAAGATCGCAGTATAACAAAAACGTTGCAGAGAGCCGCTTGCCATTTTTGATTGATCAGAGTTTAAAAAATTGAAGGACAATGGTCCCAGAACTGAAATTTCTGGATTTGAAATCTCACTGAGGCGGATTTAATAGAAATTCCGCATCACACTCAGCCGTCCGTACGAGTGCCCAAAATCGGACGCGGAAAATTCATAAAGCAGATTGAATAGAAATTTCGCGTCACATTTTTTATGACGTCAGCAAATTTTTTTGGCACCCGAAATTGATTGAAGGAGAGTTTAATTTTTGGTTGACATCTGGTGGTCAAAGTTCTTTAATGTTTGTTTTAAAAATGTCGTGCGTACAGGTCCATATATATATGTTTTACATATATACATCATATGCACAATTCAAAGCAGTGAGTTGTAAATGCACAGATAGAGTGAAATTTTAGAGTGTGAGTTTTGTGTTGAACTGTGTTTTGAAGAAGTCAAAGTTTTTTTATTCCCTCAGTCAGAGGAGATTTTGTAACCAAAGTTTTGAAGTTTAATGAAATAGTTTTTACAGTGAAAACTCTGTTTCCAGTGAAGAATTTTTTTTTTATATTTTCTCTGTATTGAAGAGGGGAGTTTTATTCTCCATTGTTGTTCTGGAATTTTAAGTATTCCAACACTATGATCTACTAAAAATTACTTCAAAAATCAAGTAAACCTTCCAATATAAAGAAAAAAACATCAACGAGCTTTCCCTAAATTGCAATAAATTTATGTTTATTATTAATATTGCATAATCTGTCTTATAAAAATTGCATAATCGGACTAAGAACAAATCCTCAGTGCATTTTTTATTGTTCTTGTGATTAAAAAAATGAGCCAAACAACGCTAAGGCACTCAGAGAAATCAATCTATGTATTATTTCTCACAAAACATGTTGAGTAGTGGATACTAAGCGCTAGATTTTTTTCTGTCCTCAATCTCTCTATTAATTATGTCTATGTAGTTATAATAATAACAAGCCAAAGAAATCTGAGGCTTCCAGAGAAATTAGTCTCTGTGTGCAGAAATTGATGATTACTGTTGACTAAATGTTATACCATTTGAAATTGCTGAGCGAAATTAATCAGGCCATGATGTACCATTTGTCAGTATCTATTTTCTCATGTATGAAAGTTTTTTTTCTAAGTAAAAGTAATTCTATTAACAAAAGGAGTATAGTACAGCGGGCCGAAGCCTGATCATTGCCGAGTGCTGTGGCATTTGAAACAAAAAACCATAGTTTGAAGACTGCCCTGCAAGAGGGAAACCAGTCTGAAACAGTTCATTTGAAAAATCCCGCGCAGGGGAACCAGAGAATTGTAGTACTGGAGACCATATCGAAGCAAAAAAAACAGATGCATTTTCAGAGACAGCAGGAAACACATGAACAGGCCCATGAGAATGGGAAGAAATAGAGCAAAAAACCAGAGTGAAGAGGAGGAACTATTCATCAGGATCAGGTTCGTAGACAAATCTGCACCAGAGTTCATCTGGTTCCCCGTCAGAATTATACAGGTCAACAATAGAATGGATCACCTTCCAGGGAGGAGGAGGAGTACTTTGCACCTCGCTCGCTTGCACTGCGTCCCGCCTCTCAGTAGGTTGACTCACCGCTTCCTTGTTCGCCAGGTCCTGCGTGGCCTTGCCCATCTGACCCTGCACGTTCGCACTATCAGGGTGCTTCAGCCCAACAAACTGCGCCGAATCCTAAGCCGCTGAGAGGCTGCATTCCGCCGGGCAAGAACTGGGAACAATTTCCTGAGGCTCTTCACGAAAGACGACCGTAATTGAGGCAGTCACCCTGGGTTGATTGAGAGTGCTGTTAAAGGAAAAATGCGCGGTGTGGGTTTGAGTAGGAGGAGCGGAAGGAGTGGGGGAAGCAAAGCGACGGCCCGAGCGGAGAAGGCACCCTCTAGGTTGACTGTCAGAGTGGGAGATAGACACAGAGGAGGTGCCATAGGTGGAGGGAGAGCGTCGAATTTGGCGCCTTGTGGAGCCTCTTCGGCAACGCATTCTCTGCTTGAGGCGCGGCATAGCCGCACTCGAGACAGCAGGGCAGGGAGGCAAAAGATGGACAGAAGACTGAGGTGAGAGGGGAAACATGGCAACAGAAGCAAGCTTGCAGGAACCAACGTGGGAGAAGTGGAGATTTTCTCCAAAATCCAAACAACAATTGAGACAACTCCTCTTACCAGTTACAGTGCGAACATTAGAAAGCCCTGCTCCTGGAGTGCACCACAGATTCACAGGCGGGGGAATTCTGTTCAGACCAGAGGGACGTTCCACAATAACAACCCAGTCTACCGTGCAACTGTGAATCGACTGCAATAAACCACCATAAGTATGAACTGGAGGCTGAGTCATGTCGCGGCATGCGAATGTGTATCGAGGAGCGGGACTATGGTTTATTCGAGCACCAGGAGTAAATGGCATTAAACGCCGATCACTCGACATTAAGAACTGAATGACAGCACTCTTGCGGGTGGGCCAGTGGCTTCCCCTTATGCCACACCCCCATCCCATCACGTTAAACACTACCAAATTCACCTGCATTCGGGTTCTCATGTATGAAAGTTGATGTACCATTGATATTATTTTTTTATATTTTTGCATGGCCATTGGACAATGATTTACTATGGTTTTCCTACTAAATTCCAATGGATGATTATTCAAAAATATTGAGAATTAGTTTAGTCTCAAGGCATAGCCAAGAGTCTTACTGGATAATTATAGATTACCTCTCCAATGGATGATTGTACATTTTTCATCTACTTTTTCACGTGAATTTCAGTTGATGCTAGATCTTTGCCTTCTATTTCTTTAGTGAAGCTAAGAGTTAAATTTGATCTTACATTAATAACTATACTTGCATGAATATCCATGCTTTTATACTTCCCCACTATGGTCAATGTTGATGTATCGCCTTGGCCCATTGATCTTACAATTAACTCACTATTCATATTCAATTTTCTCGAGTTCAGCCCAATAAAATAAGGAAAACAGAAAATTCAAATGCGGGATACATAAAAATGATTTTTTAAAAAACTACATTAACGTCTGATATCACGCGCGCATTTTCCCTCAGCTCTTGCAGAACAGCATTCGCCCTCAGTTCTTGCAAAATGGTAAGTTCTTACTGCAGGCCCTTCCTCCTATAGTAGGGTTGACCCTATTTGGGTTTTTTTGGAGCCTCTGAGAATACAAAGGTTGTGATTGATTACGGGGCACTGCCTATATTTGTGGAACTTCTTGCCTTTGGGAATGATAATTTTCGAGAACAGGTAGCACGTTCATTTTAGAGGCATAAAATTATTCTTCCCAACTATCTTTATACGTCTGTAATTTTGGAATTTGATTTAAAAAACTACTACCCAACTTTGAGTTCAACTGGTGTTCGTGTAAGGTTGTTTGGGCTTTGGGAAATATTGTTGGAGACTCTGCATCATTTAGGGATCTTGCCCTCAGTCATGGAGCTCCGAGGCAGGTGCTTGCCCAGTTGAATGATACTGCCAGAATTTCAATGATACGAAATGGTACATGGGCTCTGTCAAATTTTTGTCGTGGTAAACCCCAACCACTATTCGAACAGGTAAGCAGAACACATTTTCTGCCTCTTCTTCTTAGTTCGTAGATACTATGGATTTTTTTTTATAGATCTTGGTGCTTGGTAGATTTGGACGTAATATGGACCTAGGCGCTTGTTCATTACAATGACTCCGTCATCAGGTTTTAGAAAATGCTCAGAAATTTGGCTTTCACAAGGGGATTACCCTTGCTTGCAATTATCGATTATTAATCACATTCGAAAGAAGTATTTTGTAGCATTGCTGAGCTCTTTGTAGGTGAATTTCCGAGGCAATTTCACAATATCTGAACTAAATTTGTCTGTCCTTTTCAATACTCTGCGCTTGTAACAGAACCAGACAAACAATCTAGTGGCCAATGCAACAACAACAACACCTCCTGTTGCAATGCCTGCAATTCACCCTCTTTGCACGCATGAATGACTATGGCACCCTCTTTTGTGAACAGGTACTGGAGTTGAAGGTACTGGTTTCCATTAGGATCATGGAATTAAACATCCAAAATAGTATCAAATTCCACTGCAATAGTATTCCCCAGCGAGGGCAACAGTTCATTGAGACCTATTGGACTCATCACCCCCAAATAGCCTCCAGGGCTACCCCAGCTCTCTGCTATTGTTGCTGGTGAACTTAAAGGTTATGAATAATTTGTCGAACAGATGTATGACACAACTCCTAAGATATGCAATATGTATATATGATCACATATATGTAAATGTTGACTATTTTCCTTTTTTTTTAATTGTAATAAATGTGTAAAATAATAAGTTATATATATATATATATCATAGTTATCAAAATACGACCGATACGGGGCCAGTACTTAGGTTGAGCCGACACCCAACCAGTCGAGAGCCTGTTCTCACATGTTTTCGCCGGTTAACCGGACCTAACCGGCCGGTTAAGCAGACGACCAATTTTGGCCATCGCCGTGGGTTCCGTATAGCTTGCTTGGGGCAGTTTTCCTCCATGAGTTGCAAATTCCTTAGTGTCTCCTCCATGAGCTGCAAATTCCTCTATTATACTAGCAATAAACTTTTCTAATAACTCATACTCAACACCTTATAGCAGCAAAAATACACATGATGACTGATAAATACAAGGCTGGCTAGCATAAAATCCCTGGCAGCATGCTACTCATCAAGTGTACTTGATGACAATTTCTATTCTCAAAACAATCAACAGCAACCTTATTTCACACTTAGCTAGGAACTGTCAGACCCTCTCTCTTTGCTCACACATAGCAGCAACATAAATACAAAACCTTTCACACAAAATACAAGAAATTTGATCATGGCATCAAGACTGATGAAAATGGTCTAACGCCACTCAAGGGACAACAACATACTACCTAATGAAAATGTGACTGGCAATAATAAATTGACCACTAGAAAATTCCAGCTTGGAAATGCACTAAACTGGCCACTGAGTTTTCTAGGTTTTAATGAATCTTTTCAGTGATAAATTTCGTCAAACACATTGTGAGCAGACTATTGAAGTTGTAATGCTCTCTCAACTTGTTAAAAATAGCACTAATACTGGGTTTCATAAACTAATTCAATACCTCTAAGTGTTGTAGATGTTTTGCTAGAAATTTATTGCCAAGCAAACATAGATAATGAAGAATACAAGATCTTCAAAATGTTGGTCTAATATATATATATATATATACTGAACCCAAAATTGTCTTTAAGGCTGATACAATGAATTGAAAATAGATCTGAGTAGGGACATATTGTATATTATAATATTAACTCAGCAATAAAACACAGTGAATAATATAAGAGAAACCTGATACATTACTTCAACAATTTTTCTTATGTATTTTTCGATGATATGTGTTGCATTTGGTGCCAATTTGATATATTCACCTTTACATGGCATATAAATGAGCAAAATTTTCATATTTTGTCTCTATTGGCTTGGAATAATGGTTGCAAATCTTAAAAATAGTTTTTTTTTTATTTATTTTCATTTTATTAAAAAATAATTATTTAATGTATTTTGTTCATAGGTTCATTGAAGATCGATGCTTCCAGTTGAAATAGGTTCAAGATTGTTCGTTCATTAGCTCCCGTCTGATCATAAAATTAGGTTTTAATAACTATTATATATATATATATATATATATATATATATATATATATATATATATATATATATATATATATATATATATATATATATATATATATATATATATATATATATATATATATGATTAATAATCTTTACAAGACACTACTTTTTTTTTATGTTGTAGATTGTTGGGTGAATATTTGTTACCATCGCCAAATACTTACCTCGAACATATCAAGATCTACGTCCTATTATGAAACACTTTGGAATGGAATATAACACTATATATGCATATCCTAAAGATCATATTATATATTATGGAGAACATGCGTTGAAAACAGAATGTCCGAAATGTGGTACCAATAGATATCGAACAGATCAACTGACCAAAAAGGTGCCTCAAAAGGTTCTTCTTCATATTTGTATTCTTTGTTTGAGCGAATGTTCGGGTGTGTGACATAGCACGGTTATGGATTTCCATACAAAGAAATAGAAGTGGAATGGTGTTCTTCAGATACTGAGATGGTTCTGCATTTAGAGAAATCGAGGAAAAATATGTAGATTTTAAAAATGAACCTCGTAATGTCAGGCTTTCATTGGAAGCTAATGGTGTTAATCCATTCGGAGAGCTTAGATCTACTTACTCAGTGTGGCCTATTTTCGTTATCAACAATAACATTCCTCCTTGGATGTCAATAAAGAGGGAGCACATAATGTTGAATATGATTATTCCAGGTATTTGATACATTATTTCTTGAATGTAACATTTTCATTTCTCTTGTTGTTTGAATAAATATATATTTTATTTATTTACTTACTTATATATACATATATCACGGGAGTAATTATTATGTTCCGTAATTTTGAACAATTAGGTAAGTACCAGGTCAAAGATATGAATGTATATATTGAGCCTCTTATCGATGAGCTAATACAGTTATGGCATGGCATCACTATGTATGACATCACTAAACCAATCAAGCAGAAGAGATTTCAATGTATGGACAATTCATGATGCCCCATGACTAACACATGTTTGTGGTATGTAATATTTCATTGCACTTTAATATAATACATAATTATCTAAATTAGATATACCATATTGCATGTTTTAAAAATGATCTCATAGTATATTAATTATTATTGATCCATCTATTGCAGGTCTTCAAACAAAGGGTAGATTTGCATGTCCAGTTTGTGGCCCTAAGATGAAGTATCGTCATTCGCCAGACTTAAAAAAGATGGTGTTTGATGAGTTTAGGCACTTCCTCCCTAGGAACCATAAGTATCGTCCTACTGAAAAACATATTTTCAATGATAAAGAAGAAACTAGATTAAAACCACGAAGAATGACACCTCAGTTGTGGATGTTGGAATATAACAGAATTAATAATCGTCAAGTAGCTAGTACGTAATGTGTGTGTGTATATATATATATATATATATATATATATATATATTATTTGTTTATGTAATGTTTGGAATTTTTGTTTTAACTAATGAATTTATTTTATTGTATTTTATAATTAATATTGTTTTGATTTATTTTATTCTTTGATATCAAGGTCATCGTCGCCGTGAAGGTACTAATATTGTACTTCCACCTGGAATGAAATGTTATCCTTCTCAATTCGCGAGGTTGCCCTACTATGAGGATCTAAAAATAGCTCATTTGTTTGATACAATGCATGTCGGGAAGAATGTGACAGAAATGCTATGGCGAACCATAGATGGTGCACATGATAGAGATAAAATTGACAAAATTTGTGCTGACATTGAGAAATCAAATCATGCAATGAAAAGTGTGATCGACGGATCAAATAACAATGGAGGTAGAAATTATAATAATATTCCATGGTTATTAACAGAACAACAAAGCAATGATGTAAAAGAGGTCGTTAGAAGAATTAAATTTCCAACAGGTTTTGCTTCAAACATAAATAATATCTTAACGAAGAAAGGTGACTTCAGTGGTGTGAAAACACATGATTGGCATACCTTTATTAAGGTAATTTTTTTGGTATACGTTTTTGTTTGTTATTGCTTGAATACATATTTTAAATTTTCCTTTTTTCTGTTTAATTTGGAAACCAATAACGATTCATTTTTTATAGTTATAGTATGTTCTACCTGTATCTCTCCCAAACGACTTCGACAACAATGTCAAACAAGTTATATATGGTCTTAGTAAATACATGAGGTAATTAGTTTTGATTTATACGCAAAAGCTAATTGCTACAATTTATTTTTGTACTTGATGAAATGATGCATTAATTTACTTGTAATGAAATATATATTATGTTTCATTGAAATAACCTTGCGTAATGATTTGCAGATGGTTGTCATTGAAAGAAATCCATCAAGATGAAATAAAGTATTGGAAGAGAGAAATTCCTCGGCTAATGTGTGAAATGCAAAAGTATCTACCTCCAACATTTTCCAATGCACAAGAACACTACTTGATACACCAAGTTGAGGAGATTGAAATGTGTGGACCAGTACACACAAGGTCAATGTGGATGGTCGAGAGGCACCTGAAATCCTTGAAGGCTTTGGTTAAACAAAGAGCACGACCTGAGGGTTCTGTGGTGGAGGGATATGTGGTATATCAATCCATGGTGTATATTAGTCATTATCTTCCTAAATTAGCTGCGCCAGTCATGAAGGCGGTGGATTGCATTTGGGATGCGAACTCCATCAAAAAATTTGAAGAGGAGCACCTGTTGGGAAAAGGTAGAATGAAGAAAGTGAGAGGTAAAAGATTTATTATGTATAATACATATAATGTTTCATTTTTTACATCATGTATATGATCATTATATTCATTCAGGTTTTATTCTTTCATAGTTTATTAATTAATATAATTTACCATGGTTATAAGTAATATTTATTAATATTGGTGAATTATTTTTTTTTTATTCAGGTGCTCAAGATTATGAGGCGCTACTTTTATACATTGCAAAAAATCTTGAGTGGATCAGTGAATGGATTGAAACATGTAAAGCACGTAACGACGGTAGGTTATCATGGCAACTACTGTCTGAATTGATTAGAGAAGCATATCTTAGTGGAGATGGGAATGTTACGGACAGGGAAATTGATTTAGCATATGGTTTGAAAGATATAAAGGTAAGCAATTAAGTCACCTATTTATAATGTGACAAGAAGTTTGATTTTTCAGTTAATTTTCATGTTGTGTAAATTATATGTTTAATTATTAATTGAGAATGCATCTTTTTCATGTTTGGCATATTGCAATTGAAACACCACAAGGCTATGTGGTGCAATGGTCGTCAATTTCGCGTTAAACAGTTGGATGATAACAAGAAAAATTCTGATAGTGGGATAACTGCAGTATTCTAGGTCGCTAATGTTTCCTCCAGGGGTGACAGACATCCTCGAGAATCTGAAAATAGATATTATGGGTTCTTAGATGATATAGTTGAGTGTGACTTTAATTCCTTCAAAATAGTTATGTTCGACGTCAAATGGTATAAGCTACGAATGAATGTACGTGATGATGATAGAACACTTATTCAACATGACAATGGATTTCCAATGGTTAAAACATCGCAGTTTGAAGCAGGAAAAGATCGCTATGTTTTTCCAAGCCAATGCAAACAAGTATTTTACTCAGAGGTTCCAGGTGAGAAGGAATGGTCATTTGCTATTAGATATGATCCAAGAGGAAGGCCAGTAGAGTATACTGTAGAGGAAGAAGATGATATTGATCAAGAAGAAGATGATGCAGTGGCAGATGAGCAGGAAGATGCATGGACAGACGAAGAAGATATCTTAAAAGATGAACCAGGCATAGGAGATGAGGCAACAATTATTGATGATGATGTCGATGAGGATATTATTGAAAATGACATAATTGATGATGATGATGACATGGTCGATCATTTCAACACCGTTTCTGAATCAGATGTTGATATAGATGTCGATCAGTTGGATGAAGATCAAGAAGATACAGAATAATATTGATACAGATGTTATGTTCGAGTATGAGTTGGTATGTTATAACTTTATATTTTAATATGTAGGAATTATTGTCTGTTGGGAAAAATACTGAGAGGGGGGGTGAATCAGTATTTAGGGCTGACTGAAAAATTTTCACCAGAGATCTTATTATGTTGTTAATTCTTTACTTGGATTATTGCACGGTCATGGTTCCGCTCTTCCACGCAGGGTTTCGTCGCGCTTCCGTTTGTTATGTTCCACCTCTTTCCTTCCAGGTTCCGTTCATGATTCCAAAGGGTTAGTCCGTGTTCCACCGAAAGTTCAATGCCAAATAATCTGTTTTAGTTCTTTCGCGTTATAACTGGTTTGCTCTCGCTCCTCGTTCCTTTATCCATGAAAGCCAGTCAGCTCCTTACTAATAGAGTAGACCCTTCCATCATATATTTAATGAATATACATAACTCCACTGTCTACCAGTTTGGATACACTGTCGACCGTATTAACATCGGTTCCTCGATCAACATACATAGCACAGGGTTTCTTACGGATGCCAATTATCCTTCATCAAGATGCATACATATGTTCACACATGAATTAACTCGTCCTTATTTATATCGATTCTCCATTAAATACAGAGCTTGCCATCAAGGACAATCATATAATAGGATACAGGAAACATATTGCCAACATTGTCTTTAAATAATTTACTAATTATACGGGTTTGTTGCATGTTGTTTATTATTTCAAACCAATAAATAATGGCCTTACTATTGTTTATTATTTCGCAAGATTCGCAGGATTCATTTGATTCTATGGTCAGGTCTCTGAAAAAACCAATTAAACACTTAAATAGTCAAGATCTGGAAGACAGGCTTTACCCCCACCATAAATTGCTGAAAAACCGGCCTTCAGTTCAGCTTGCTGTGCTGAAGATGAGGGTGGATTTGCATGATCAGTTGAATGAAAATGAATCAGATATTCGAGATGCTTTTGAGGGAAGATCCATAATCCCCATAGATGAAGATCCCATTGCTGCAGAATTTCTGTCTGCGTTGAAGCACAAGTATAGTGTTGTATCGGAATACAAATTAGAGGACAACTATACCAAGTCTAAATCAACTGAATCCAGTTCTAGTGCTCTTGAACTTACCGAATTAAAGCCATAAGCAGGATTTACAATCTCTAATGGGAACGGGTATGGTAGTTCCAATATTGGATTGGATGTCTGGAGCTCTGCAATAGGCACTGGACCTGATCGTGATGAGCCCCAACTAATTCAATGTGATGAAAATATGGACTTTGATGATGATCAGGAAAACAAGCCAGAGCATTTTGGCAATATTGAAGAAACTGAAGAGGTTTCCTGTGATCGATTGAATCAACTCAGCCATAAGACATCTATTGCAGGCTGGTTTGTATCAGAAGGAGAATTGGTTTTGCTTTCCCATGATGATGGATGCTGCTCTTTTCATGATATAGCAAATTCAGAGGTGTGGAGGTTTTAATTATTGTACTTAATTTTGGGGTTTATGGGTGTTATAATTTATACATTTTGGGATTTTCTATTAGAAATAGGGAAAAGCCTAGGGTTTAGATTATTCTCATGGTTTAAATTTCTATATTTGAAATAAAATTCACCAATTTCTATTTAAAAAAATGATTTGCCTAAATATTTGATGTATTTTAAATAGGATGTAGTTCATTTCAAAGACTGTTGAAATTTTCTAGAAACTATGATTGGGATTTCAAGAATATTTATGCACTCTTTAAATTTTCCCTTAACATAAAGGGAAGTTGATGTATGAGTAATACTCAGTATTGTTATTTTCCAATCTCCAGGAGAAGGTTGAATATAAAGCTCCATATGGGCTTACCCCAAACATGTGGGGTGATTGCTGGTTGATCAGAGCAGCTGGTTCAGATGGTCGCTCTGGTAAATATGTTGTGGCAGCATCTGCAGGTTGTACATTGGACTCAGGTTTCTGTTCATGGTACTTTTATAATAAAGAAATTATGGCATTCCATACTGAATCAGAGGCCTTCACTTCAACGTCCAGTACCATCTCTCCAGTTTTGGCAGAGAGGGATGTCTCGGGGAGAAATTTTGGCTTTGCAAATGTTGTGCCAGAGAATCAACATTGGTGGTACAGACCATGTGGGCCTCTTATGGTATCTACTGCCAGTGCCTAAAAGACAATTAATATTTATGATATTCATGATGGAGATCCTGTGATTTCAATGTGTTTGTTTTGAAAGTTTAGGTTTCATAGTAAATCATCAATGGGCTCTAAAATAAGGCCACATTGAAATCTTGGATACATGTTTCATGCCAAAATTAGTTGTATCTTCCATAAATACACAATCTTGGACCACTCTGTATAAATCTACTTCTTGGACAATATTACATCTCCCTCATTATACAGGTGGTGTTCTTACATGCATAGCAAAGGCATTGTTTTGGCAATCATTTTTTAAGTCACTAGATATTGTGGGTCCAAGGATCTAGGGTCTCCACATGAAACTGTGTTGCCCGGAGACTCACTCTGCCTGTCCTTAAATTTGTAAACATAGTAGTATGCCAATGCTTCTTTCATTTTGTATGCATAAGACGATTTTTTGTCAAAGTCCATAATTGTTTTTAAGTTTTATCCATCCCAGTTTTGTTGTGAACGCACAGGTTTTTGGCTCAACACATATCTGTTATATCTTTGTACTTTTACTTTACTAACTATTTGAAATTTCTAGTTATATTTAGAGGTGTCTTTTAAGGGATGAGGGGAATTACTTGGATTTAGTGCTGCCAGGCTTATCATTTATTTTCCAAATGAAGCCCTGTAATCTGTAACACTATATGGGCATGCAGCTCACTTGTTAAAATACAGTTGATACAATACGTTGTACATGAAGCCTGGAATTGTGTACATTCCTGGAATATATTAATTTGCAGGCATGCTTAAAAGAGAGATAGGTTTTGATAAAATCAAAAACCCTGAACATGAAGAAAAAAAAGAGGCAATTATTTTATACGGATAGAACCAAGACATTATCTCCTCATTAATAACAAAACCTCAGTCCAAAAATCATATGTACAAATTCTAGAAGTCGAAAGTTGAAAATTTCTGAAATGGAACCAGGCCCTTTTCAAAAGAATAAATTTAGTAAAAACGAGGGTGAAGAAAGTTATCTTATCAAAATTTCCACATACCGTGTTAGCAAGGAATGACTACGAGTCCTTAGCAGTGAGACTGAGGAATTTCTCTTTTGCTGCAGGTTGCAGTTCTCTTCTCCAACACGATGAAAAGAAAATTCTTAGCTTTGGAGTCTGAAGCTCGAGTCACAACTTGGAAGTTGGTAAGGAAAATTATCAGGGTTATTGCCAGTTGGCTTGGAGTTCGCAACCTAATTAATTTTCTTTAATGCATTTCCTTCAATGCTGCGCCAGTTGTCACTGGCCAGCAACCTTTACAATAAAATTTATTAGACCCGTCACGCTACGAGGAAAATTTGACGTGATCACTGATCATTGATTTCTTATTGTGATAACAAACATTGGAGATTTACTGTCCTGTTTTAAAGTTTTATTTTTATTTTTTAAAATTGAAACCGCCGTCGGCATACCGACGCCTTGTAAGCGCCGCTCTTCTGACGTTTTGAACGATTTCCATTTTCGTCGGTCTTGTGACGTCCGTCGATATTGCGACAGCTCTAGAAACGTCGGAAGAGCGACAGAAAAAAGAGGTCGGAAGGGCAACATTCAAAATTTCGGACCACATTTCGTCGGAATTGCGACATTTCTTCCTGGCGTCGATATTGTGACGCTTCTAGAAAGCGTCGGTCTTGTGACACTTTTGCAATACGTCGGTCTTCTGACACTTTTGTACGGCGTCGGAAATGCGACAGTTTAGACACGTCGGAAGAGCGACAGTATAAAGACGTCGGAAGAGTGACGTTCAAAACGTCGGACGACATTTCGTCGGAATGGTGAGACTTTACAAACGTCGGAAGAGCGACGTTAAAAACGTTGGACCAAATTTCGTCGGAATGGTGACATTTTACAAACGTCGGTTTGGGAGGCGTCGGAAGAGCGACGAGTGTTTGGAAGCGACGGGGAAGTGTCGGTAGTGTGACACTTTGTAAAGGCGTTGAAATTGCGACCACACGAGAAACCACGTTTTTCCCGGCTTCGAACTGTCGCTCTTGCGACGACTGTGTGTCGGAATAGCGACGATTTGGCCGTCGAAAATTGCGCCAAATGTTCTAGTGAGAGAGGAATTTGTGCAGTAAAGAACTTGTGAAAAGATAATGTTAATGAGGTAGCTACAAATAATTGAAGAATAAAGTGGGCCAAAAAAGATCAGATTGCAGATAAGAGAATAGTGGGGAGTGGTGTCTCTAGTAGGTTGGAGCTTGCACATCTAAGGGGATTGGTGTTTCCTGTTGGTTAGTGACTACAAAATAGTTGGGATTGTTGCCTCTAGTAGGTTGGTTCTCACAAATATCATGGGATTGGTGCCTCCTATATGTTGTTACTACAAATATTGTAATTGTAGGTTAGTTCCTACAAATATTGTAACTATAGGTTGGTGCCAAAAAATATTGTAACTGTATACCAATTCTTGCATATATTGTATCTCTAGGTTGGTGCCTACAAATATTGTAACAATAGTTTGTTTCTTACAATGAACAACTAATTAAAAGAAGTTTTGTGGTTTTATCTCGTTAGAGATTCCACATATATCGTATATTTTATGATTTGATCTTGTGATTAATATTTTATGATGTATGAATGGTTAAAAATATGTAAAAAATTATATTATATTGATTCACCCCTCGCCTCTTTGTATAATTGTGAATCCAACACCAACACTTAAGGGTTATCATGCCAGAAATCACTCTCTTCTTATCTAAATGGCATGTGGGAATGGGTGAATAAATGACAGAATTCCATTCCCAAATGGATTGCATGCATTCTTCACCTACATGGAGAGGATGTGCCCTCCAAATAATATTAGGAAAATAATCAAGGGATACATAAGACAAAATTGTAGCATAACTTGGAAGAAATACACTTGGCAAGAAAAACAAAATATTATTTCTTATGGGACTTTCCCTACTTCATCTCTTGTTGGTTCATTGGTCCCATGGTGCTCGTAGGGAATATTGCTCCTTAGTGCACCTAAATAGTTAATTATCTATCTTTCATTATGTTGATAAGCATGTATATTTTGGATTAGAGGTTCTAGAATTTTAACTTAATTATCAATAATTATTGGGTGGATGGTGGGAATTTAATCTCCATGGAATATCCATAGAATATTTTAAGTAGTAGTTAAGATAGAGGGTTCATATTTATCTCAATAGTCATTCCCTTTTTAGTTTTCAATTTAATTAAAATTCATTAAAGAAAATTCCATGCCCATAGGTGTCATTAAACTCTTATTGTTTATTGTTAATTCACTATGTTTTCCTTGTTAAATGTTTTTAAAATATATATATGTTTTAACTCATATATTAATTATTTTTATAAATAATAACAATAATAATAAAGCTATAATTTAGTTATTTTTATGTAATTTTTTAAATATTGGGAATGTGGTATGTATCATGGAATAAATATCTTGATTCTTATTGTAGATTAATGCCTATCAACATTTATCAATCATTTAATTTATAACAATATTAGTATATTAGTTATCAATCAAATAATAATATACTTGCCACATGCTTATCATTCTCACTTTAGCGAGCCTTGTCATCTCACATATTTAGTTCCATTCCATCCCATGAATGAGCCTTGTGCACTTAAAGTGTAAACGCACATCATGCCCAAGGGTTCGTATGGGTGTATTACATGAGTATTCTTCATGCATGGAAATATACTTTCTAATAGGGATTGAAAAGTGCATATGGGGGGTGGAAGTATGGGCATCTTAAAGCACGGGAAGGAGAAAAAAAGAGGCTCAAACTTGTCCATGTTAATATTATCAATTACTAGATCCTTCTCATACTCATTTCAAGCTACCATCACGTTCATAGGGATTTTATTCTCAATGATTATCACAAATCAATTATTTCACCATATGATTGTTATTCTATTAATTTAATTCACAATTCCAATTCAATGTAGTTATTTGGAGCTTAATATAAAATGACATTACCATGGAACATTTTGGTACGAGTTTATTTTCAATATATGCACACCCATTTAGACTATAATAAATATAAAGATTAAATCAATAGTATAAAACAAGTTTTGGCTGAATAAATGAAAACACAAATAATAAAATCTAAAGCATATTCGATTCCCATATAAGAAAATATTGAAAATTTCATTGCATTGTGTGTCAAAATGTTTCAACAATCTTACACCTTTGGAAATATAGAGAGGCTATTAACCTAATCAAAATAAAAAATAAGATCAAAATAAACAAGCCCGAAGGAAAATTTAGAGTAAAAGAGGGACATACAGTCCACATTGAAATAAATGATCTTCATCAAGATGAGTATGTTTTTTGCATGGGTATTTAGAATTTTTTTGTTTAGAAACAAATTTTTATGTTTATAAACACTTTGAAAAGTTTTAGAATTTTAAAGGAAACACACATATTTTTATTTCTTAAGTAGTTATTCTTTGAAAACAATTCTTCTAGCTGCCATTGTGTTCATGTCTGCGTCATTGGATCAAATGTTAGATGATTGAAATGTTTTAAGCCATTACATTTACAAGTAAATAGGTTTATATTGAAATGTTTTAGGCCATTAGATTCACAAGTAAATAGGTTTATATATATTTTATATAATGTTAGTTTTTCTTTTTTCTTTTTAATAAGTTAGATTGAATTTAGGTTTTTGAATATTACATTTTTGTGTCATGAATGTAATGAAAATTTTAACTAGGCCAAAATACAATAAAAAATAAAAATAATAAAATAAAATAATAATAAACTATAAAAACAGTCCATGGTATTGATCCATGATATTCATGTGGAATGTAGTTTATTTAAAGGGGGAAATTAAGATGGCCTATATCAATTTTAACTCTGGATCTACCAAGAGCCAAAATGGATCAAATGTCTTGATATGCAAACCTCTTTTAGAGTGAAAAGAGAATTGATCCCTCTGATAAATAATATAGATATAAACTAACTGTTTAATAAAATTATTTTAATTGTTTATAACCTTTATTCTTTTAAACTTTTTCTTAATAAAATGTATCTAAATTTCCATACATCCAAATATACATAGTTTTTCTTGTTCTATATTATTTTTGTTACAACTATTTTATTATTCCAAAAATACATGGTTTTTTTTGTTATATATTATTTATGTTATAAATTTTTTATTATTCATGAGTAATATTTCTTAATATATAAAAAAATAAATTAATAATGAAATTTTTTAAAACATGTGATTTTTATAAATTTCCAAATTATTTCACAGGACACAATTTATCTTGAGCAATAATGATGGATGTTAATAATTCTCATTTCTTAAATAACACTAAATTTACCTTTAATTACTTAATTGTAGTAGTTTGTAACTACATAACATTTTATAACTACATACATACTCTTTGGGATGTTTTTTGTTAATGAATATCATAAAAAAAAACTATATACATATCTTTAATTACCTAATTGTAGCTAAAAAATCTTACATGTTTTTTACTTTATAATCATAAACAATTTTCATAGTATATGATGTCAAATTTACTCAACTTTTTATTCTGAAATAAATCAACTTCATATAAGCTATACTTAAAAAACAAGAACATGGCAGACACCAGGGAGATCAGTGGTAAAGAACAATGTGATCTTTTGAATAGTTTCCAATATCATGAAGAAAATAATACATACGTGACTCAATGGGAAGTGATCAAGATTAAATATGGAGGAACTGCACCAAAACAACCTTTGATTTTGAGTAGTTTTGTATTCATGAGGCATTCATGTTGGCGTGATCAGACAAGGTCTTTAACTGAACTTCAACATAGGCCTCAAGATTTGTAAGGCTCAAGAAAGCACTGTTGCAGTAAGATTTCACTGTAACATGGTCCTTTCCTTTTCTTGATATAATTATTTGTTAAATTAATAATTATTTATTTAATTTATTCAAATAAATTATATATATATATATATATATATATATATATATATATATATATATATATATACTAGTTGTGCGAAGAAGTTATTAAATTCTTGCTCTTTAGCTACATATTATCAGTTTAGTATGTTTTCAATCAAGAAGAGGCTTGATATTTTAAGAACTATATCTTAGATCTGAGCACATGATTGTATTAAAATTGATGAAACAAATTCAATTTTTACAACTTATATTTTTAATTATGTGATTTTGGAAGTGATGATGGCTTCTTTGGACACTTGATTAGTATTGTGGAAGAACTTTGAGTGTCTCATTAAGGACTATGAGTAGTTCCTATAGCAGTTGCATTACTTATAACAAATTTTAATATCCATGAAAAATTGGTTATCCATGAAAAAATGTAACCATGCTGCAATGGTATATGATAATCATTTCAGTTTTATGTTGATGACAAGTTATTTTATATAAGTTTTTCAGTTTTTTTGGTTTATAATAGTTTAGAAGCATTGATATCAATATAATAATTTGATATTGCAAACCAATTGATGTTTGTGACACTTATGTAGGTGTAGGTGTTTCCATTCATAAATTGCTTACCCATTTTCTCTCGAGATTGCTAGATAATTGTGAAAGAAATACAGTGTTGATCCAAGTGATCCACAGAGGTAATAAAAATTCTCTTTATTTACATCTATTCTAGATAGATTGTATTTGAATGTATTTAAAATATCTTATTTGAGTTACATGCTCATTTCATGCTTGTTTCGGAGGATTATTAATCACCAAAGGAATTTCACCCCCAATTTCCTATTTCAATATCTATAACAATTTTTTTATATATGTGAATAGATTATGTTGGTTTAGATATATTTTTCACCCACATTTTCCTATTTCAATATATATAACAAATTTATTTGGTTGATAACTCTTATAATCAATATCTTTGAAACCTCCACCACCCGATTCCATGAAAGAAAAATTTTCCTTTCATTCCTTTAGGATGACTCATTGTCTTATGGCATTTCTTTTGCAACATGTAGTGCAATTTCTAGTTTTACACATTCTTGATTTCATTGGAATCCAAGTTTAACCTTTCACTATAACATGTTCAACCCTATAAACATGAAAAATCCTAAAAAAAACAGTTTCGTCATTTTTCATCTCTCTCAATCATATATCTTTGGATACAAATAATTTTCTTGTTGGATGCTACCACTGCTCCTCCCTTCCTATCCCATTTGAATATAAGAAAACCACAGACAAATAAAATCCATTGAGGAGAAAATATGCATAGGGTATTTTCAATTACCTCCTATTTACTTAGCAAATAAATGATAAACTATGCATTTGATCATTAATATTGAACTTTTGAATTGTCATGCATTGTGTACACTAATACAATATGTTAAGATCTAATGAGGTTTTAGTATTCTAAAGGAGTGCTTTAGAGCAAGATTTTAGTGTTATTTTAGAAGTCACCTAGGAAATAAGAGCATACACATAGGAATTTAAGGTTACACTAGTAGAACTGAAAAAAACACACTTCTACTTAATGGGCTTAAGAAACTTAACATTGTAACCCCATCACAGGTTGAACTACTAATTTACCTTTGTAAGAAAGAAAATAACACACTTATACTTAGTGAGCGTAGGAAGCTTGACATGGTATCCCCCAACATAGGTAGAACAAGCCACATAAGTAGAAGGTAAATCATAGAGACATTAAAGTGGTGACTCACTAAAGGTTTCTAATGATCTGGATTCCTGTAATTGCAATATAGATGCATACTGTATGATGGGATGTTGACAAATTGTAATGTGTAGAATTCAATACAACAATATTTACTAGAATTTGGAAAAAGGTGAAAAAAAAAAAAAATGAGAAACACTTTTTGGAATTAATGTTTAATGGTAAACATTGATAGAAGTAATATTAATAAATTTTTTTTATCTAAAAATAGTACAGACTATAATTTTCTATTTAATTTTTTTAGAGAAAAATGATTGCTAACTATGAAAATGTTGCCAAAGACCTAAAAAAAAAAAAAAATGCCAAAAAAATAATGAAACGTGTTTCTCAGATTCACATTTTCACCCCAATAAAATAAGTAATACATATTCTTCACAAAAAAGAGTAACCGATTTATCAAATTAACACGTTAGACAAGACACTTTTCATGAAAGTAGTAAAGCACCTAAATTATCAGCACACCACATAGAGAAAAATGGAAATGTAACAAAAACATGAACTTTGTATTAGCATAAATTCATGATACAAATTTCAATATATCAGCCTCTCGTAGTTTGAGTATAGTAGGGTGCTTTAATACAAAATGCTTTGGACTTAATTTAATCGAGGGACTGAGATACACCCATGAGAATCTTCTAATTCTCAGGTGTTCCTTCTCCTTTACAATAATTTCACCAAAAGGTGGATAAACTAGACAAGTGCTAACTTATTCAGCTGTTGTGATAGGTGGCAGCTCGGTTAATTTTCTTTCATGGTCAAATTTCATCGCGAAGCATCCAAATACCTCTTGTCACTTCCTATTTTGGGTAATCAAATGGATAATGACAATGACTAGTGTTGTGCTATAATATTTGTCTCAGAGTTGCAATAGTTATCCACTAGCACAATCCACCAGCCTTTATGATAATGTAGATATGGCTCATGTGATTGAATTTCTTTTTATCATACATAAAATTAAATTAAATAATTATAATAATATTATCAAATCTTTTTCATATATATTTAATGATAAATAATTAAACTAAATTATATATCATATAATTAATAATGATTTAATATTTATATTTAATAAAAAATAATATATATATTAATAATCATTAAAAATGTGTATATTTTTTTATAATATTATAGTTAAATTATTTAAAATATTTTTAGAATTAATATTAACAAAATATTATATTGAAAATTTAAACTAATTAAATTATAAAAATTAATAATTAAATTATTTTTAAAAATAGTAATATTAATTATTTTAAGTTTATTAATAATAATATAAAAATTTATTCATATACATCTAATAATAATAAACAATTAAAATTAATTATAAATTATATAACGAATAATTACTAAATACTTACATTTAATAAAATTTAGTATATACATATTTATATATAAAGTATACAATTATACTTAAATAACAATTCCTTACTCATTTAAAAAAATAGTATATATGTGTTTCTTTTAAGCATTAAATAGTTAATATTTTTTAAATATTTATAGAATTAATCAACAAAGGATTATATTGAAAATGTAAAGTAACTATACTATAAAAATTAATAAATATAATTTTTTTTTTAAATTAATTTTGAAAAATCTCTTGAGGTTTTCAACTAATCAAAATTAAAAAATATTTAACTAATTTATGAAGTCTATTTAACTAATTTATGAAGTCAACATTAAAAGGGCTCTGATTTTCTTACATATGAACTCGAAAGCAATTTTAAATATGAAAACAGTAGTCTCTTAGGGTAGGTAGAGAATGCTTGCGCAATTGAATATTTTAAAAATACATATATAATTGTTCATACGATATGGTCGGTAGAGAATACATATATAATTCACAGTACTTAATATATATTTAACTACAAACAAAGTAGTGTAGACTTTTGTATGGCGTGTAAGTTTTGAATAGACTGCAGGAAATAAATCATTAAAAAAGCGATGGTGTCCAGTGTTGAGAAATAAAATAGAAACATGTTGAGCATATATGAAAGTTATTATTAATTTAGAAAATGATTATGTTGAATCTTCTTTTATAAAATAAATGTTTTCGCCACAAATATTTTTCAAATTATAACTCAAAAAATGGTAGTTATAATAAAACATAAAAATGAACAAACATATATATTTAATTAAAAATGATATAAAATATTAAAAAATTATGATTATTTTACTTGCTAGGATTATTATTGATATTGCAATTTAGTATAAAGATGCAATACATATACATATTTAATTAAAAATAATATAAAATATTAAAATTATAATTATTTTACTTACTAGGATTATTATTGATATTATAATTTAGCATAAAAATAAAATAAGATTATTATTGATATTACAATTTAGCATAAAAATAATGTGATAAAAATATTTAGTATACAATTTAAGTAATGAACTTATATATATGTTAATCATAGATTTATTAAGTTTCTAAAGGAATTAAATCTCTTGAACCTTAATTTTTTTAAATTTTATATTCTAATTTTTTTAGAGAGATTTTATTTCTCTTGATACTTGTTAAATCTATATTTAAGCTAAATTAATTATTTGTTTAAAAATAACGATTAATAATATGTTTTCAAAAATATATTTGAAAGTCTAAAACTTACATCCACAAGTTTGGATAGTCTTTTATTGAGGGGAGAGACTTATTTTACAATTCATTATGATGGGATGTGTAAATTTTGTCTGTGCCTCCTTAAAATAAAAATTATGTTCTAAATAGAAAAATAATGTTCACTTTACAGCAGGTATGAGGGGATGTGTACCTTTTTAACTAAAAAAAAATATGTTCTAAATAGAAAAATAATGTTGGGTATAATTAAAAAAATGAATATGTTGTAAAATAATTAGAAGTAAAAAAAATGTATGAATCAATGTTTAAATCTTATACTTTTCAAAAATATTTGAACAAGAAATTTAAATAAACCATTTAAAGATCAATGTTAACTAATTTATTCATATATATCTATATCTAGAAAAACAAAATTTATAGCTAAAATTTTTGTTTGGTCCTATATATTACTTTATTTAGCATTGAAAAATACAATTTAAACAATGAAAAATAACACATTGTATTTTGCACTCTTATTTAGCTTCGAAAAAATCAGTTTAAACAATGAAAAATAACACATTGTAAAAAAAAATTAAGAATGAAGAAATTTGATCCCTTTCAACTCATAATAAATTTATGCTATATATTTGAAAGTGATCAAATAGAATGCTCTTCTTTATCGTGACTGTGAACGCTGGCAAATCAAACAAAAATATTTCAACAGAGATACATAAGAAATATATTTAAATACAAATGTCGGTAAAACGACTTATACATGAGAAAAATATCTTAAAATACAGATATATCCTTAGAAATCTATGTCGTCAGGGAAATAACTTAACTTTGTAGACATTCTAAGATACAGAAGGTTCGACGAAGGGAGGCGACTGGGTTTGGATTATTGGAGGGCCAGCTGCAGACTTTATTTTTAGTTGGTATATTGCCTTTGACTTTGATGCCTATTGGACGGCTGGTTAGTTGCAAAATTTATTATGGTTGACTTTTAGTTAGAATGTGTCTAAAAGTTAGATTGACCTTCTTGGTGAAGTTTCGATGATTTAGTTATAAGTGGTAAAGTCACTATGATTGTCTTTTTAATGGATCTTTCCATGTATCCACCCAGAAAAAGAGAGAATCCCTTCATCAATAATATGGAGACGTACAATGGGAATAAAAAGGGGATTACAAATTTCAATATGAAAGGAAAAGAATCCCGGGGATTACAAATTTCAATATGAAAGGAAAAGAATCCCGGGGATCGATAATATGGAGAAGTACAATGGGAATACAAATGTCAATATGAAAGGAAAAGATATGGGCATGCAATTTCCATACTCTTTCGTGGAAATTCAAAGAGACGTGATGTGCACATGAGGAGTTGCTAATCAAAGAGACGGGCACGTGAGGAATTCTTAAGCGACGCAGCGAGGGGGGTTCAACAATACCTTAGATCTCAAACTTTCGTTTTATTATTTAGTATTATAACAAATTCAAGACTAATCCTACTACCGGGTACTCGCGGACGTTCTATTTAATTACGAGGAGTATATTTAGGGGCAAAGCAAATTTTAGATTTAATATTTTGGAAATTTTTACTAACATTAGACTAGCTGGCCTAAACTCTGAGGTTTAAAATCATGATGGAGTAATATTGATGGACTTAAGGATAATTGAACACACTTCTTATAAGTTATGGAGCTTGTTTTTTTATTTTTTTCTAAATGTAGATGTAACACCTCTGGTTGTGTAAATATTTGTAAGTTATTTTTATTGTGCAAGACTCTAAATTTTAGACTTGGTGAAAGCTTAGTAAGAAAACCTTAGATATTTAAAGTTTATTTTATTTTATTTCTTTAAATGTGGTGACAAGTTAAGGAATTACATAAAAAGACTCTAAAATAAAATATTTAATTTAACGGAACTTGTGTGACTTCTGTAAATGAAATGGGACAAGGATTTCTTTAAAATATGTCAATCTATAGGTAAACAATTAATGGAATGGCACTAATGTTCTTTGCTGAATGGAAGTTGAATGCTAAATGTTGTAGGAATAACGAGCTTGTATAACATTTTCTTTTATATCCTATACAATAACGGTCCTTGTAGGCTTTCTAACGCTTGAATGAGAAACAATGACTAACCTCTGTACAATGAAGGTACCTGTAGGACCGTGTGAATTTTATTAAGAAGTGGACACAACCTTCTAATGAAAGTCAATAAGAAGGAACAATTTAATAAAAAGAAACCCTGGTCGGGAACTTGGGGTATGTCAAATAATAACAATAGTGAAACCAAATGAATGCAGTTAGTTTTGTTTGAAAAATAAATTTTTCACCCAAATAGTCCCTGTTACATGAAAGTACTTTAACCAAAGTTTCAATTGTACAAACATATCCGAAAGGATTCTAGTCCCATCTAATATTGCATCTCGTTAATATATTTTTGTATACAGAAGATAAAGAGAAAAATAAAATGTAAGACCTGAATTTAAACAAACAAAATTAAGAAAGTATATTGTCTAGAGATGTGGGTTAGCCTAAAAGGCCTCGCCATTTCCAGTATTTGACAAGCAGTCCCAGTCCAGAATCTTATATTTCATTAACAAACTGAACCATGGATATTAATGAAAACCTCACTATAATAAGGATTGTACAAACTTTACCCCTTTAAACACATCATTAACTATCTGGAAGTGAATAATTACTCTGGCATGCAATAAATCACAAGAAAATGATCACCAAACATAATCAATCACCCGTCAAAATACGCATGCAAATTTGGAAGAAATACTAGAAAAGAACCCATGTGGAATAAGAAAATAATTTAAATTATTACAGATGTGGAAATTCGAATTTTAAACAAAAGAACTTGTTCTAGCCTTCACTGGGTGATACCTAGTTCAAAAATAAAGCATAATATTTTATATAGTAAGCGTCCATGAAACAATTGTAGTGGGTTCTTGCAAAAAATCAAAATTTTAAATAATTACAAATGCCCCAAAAAGGGTATGGCCTTCATGACAATGATAAATAAAAGGTACATCATTTACATAATGTCTCTATCAAAATTAGATTCTGTTTGAGCCAAGAGCGACCAAAATAAGATATCCATGTACCAAGAAGTGGAAAAAAAAATTGTTTAAAAGAAGTTGGGGAAGAAGCGAGTACATGACGTAAACTATCTAAACCCTAGTTGTTGAAGCAAGAAAACCCATATTGTTTCGATCTAACCTGTCAATGCACATGTGCAGTCAATCATAACCCCTGTGAACCAAAAACAAATGAATTTTTGTGGCATAATAGAATGATATACTGATAATACCTGAGTGATTCGCTTAACTTGCATGCTCTTCTTGTAAAGAGAAAAGAAACTTATAAGGTGAATAGCGACACTGGCGTTTTTGAAAGTGAAACATAAATTTCTAACCCTCTTTACAAGAACTTACCTTCGACCACCAAGCTGCGGAGAACTGGATGGAAACCCTTAGATAAGAACAATCGACAACACCTATGCAACCTTAAGTATGTGTAGCTAGATGGGAGTTCACCCATTCTGTCTCTCGCAATTGTTGAGCAGAGGGGTTACAAAAAACTCCAGTGCCAGAGATTGAGGGCTTAGGACTTGCCACCTATCATCTTCCTTCAAGAGCCACATGCCCCCTCATTGAACAATCTAGAAGAAAAGATATAGTTTAAAATTTAATGCAATCTCTCAAAAATATCATAACTATGACAACCGAGGGGTAGGTGCAGTCATCAGAACGAAAATTAATGTTAATATTAACCTGTAATTAATATGGAATACCTTAAAAATGATTCACAAGTTGATTTCCATAGAGGATGACTCAGGTTACAGCTGGACACCTCAGGTGGGGCAATACCCTTCAGTTTTATCAGGATAATAAATACAAAATTAATAATGTTTCCAATTCCTAGGGAAAAGAAAATAATATATCTTTCCATGTATAAATTAAGTCTAACAAGTATTAACTATAATGACTATAACAAGCGTGCAACCTCAATTACATAATACTCAACCATTGGGAGTGAATTCATATGGCCGTAAAATGTATGGTAAGGATTTTTTTTTTTAATGTGTTTTGTATATGGGTGTCACAAGTGGTATCAGAGACAAATTGCAATAATGTGGCCTATTGGGAAACCGAATAAATAATATATATATATATATATATATATATATATATATATATATATATATATATATATATATATATATATATATATATATATATATATATATATATATATATATATTTGTGTGTTCACAGAGGAATCACAATGAGGAGAGGAGCAAGAAGAACACCATCGTTGAGACCATCTGTAGAGTCTAACCCTATACCAATTGCGGGGGATAATCCGAATGCGTCGATCCAATTGGGAGGGGAACATTAAAATCCCACCGCCAAGCTGTTGGAAATAGTTCAACAACTAAAACATGAGTTGGCTAATGTGTGGGTTGATAATGATAGATTGATGCGAGACCAAGAAAAAATTCTGAAAAGCGTCTCTAATCGGAAAAACCATAGGAACTCCATACTGAGCTCTGGTCATGAAGACATGGACGTGATGTAAATGCAGAGAGGTGAAGACATGCTAACAGGGTTCCATACTCAAAGATTAAAAGGAGACAAAGGATAAAATGAGGAGGAACCTAGTAATAACTCAGATGAGAGGAAAAACAAGAAGCAGAAAATAGAACTACAAGGTGAATTCAAAAAAATTAAACCCCTCAAATTTGACAGAGAATTACAGGAAGCCCCTCAAGCTTGGCTAATTAATATGAGTAAATATTTCTAGATTTACAAGTACGACAATAATTTGAAGGAAATATTAGTTATCTATCAACTTCAAGGAAAATCCACCCAATGGTGGGAAGAATTCAAGGTTGTCATTGTAGTTGATGTGCTTAGAGTGTCAGCAAGTTAAAGTTGAGAACGAACACCCAACTAGTTTGCTCCACCTCCTACCCATTCCAGAGTGGAAAAGGAAAGCGATCACATTATATTTTATAACAGGTTTTGTTACACCAATTTTTGGTCATCTAACCTGTTACTATTAGATGGACCAAAGTACACCATGTAAGACCAATTTTACCCTAGTAAAATTTCTTTCACTATGAAAAATAACTTAGTAATCCGTAATTTATTAAGTTGTTTATGGTCTAAACAAGAAACCCCGTGAGGAATAATTGAATAAATCCTTATTTGTTTGATTTTCATTAAGGGATAATTAATTAAACAACAATGTAATTAATATTCCTGGTCATAGTTAACCTGAAACGAGAAAATTAATTAGATAAATCACTATTTATCTTATTATTTTCTAGGAATAATTATTTAAAACATTGTTTAAATAATATTCCATGTTAAATTTGACTAAATCATTTATAAATAATTGAATAAATCACAATTTATTTAATTATTACTCAACCACATTCTTAAAATTACAAATAAAAGGATTTGAAAAAATTCAAATTCTTTTTCCCTCCAACAAAAATAATAAAATATTCCATAAAAGTTGGATCTAGATTTGGTAAATAATATTTTAATTATGCATCAATATGTAGACTAACTCAATATTTTGTTATAAATAGAAGGGTATTTCCATTCATTCACTACCTTTCGTTGCCTAAAGATCACTCTGGATCTATACTTTTGGTCTAACTTTGATCCTCCATCATTGTCATATTTTTCTACCTTTTTGCTTGTGAGCTCCCTTTGAGTTTCATTTTTGTCTGGGTTTTCTACACCATCAAGAGATAGAGATATTAGATTTGAAGCACTGAGGACATACAAGAATCCATCCCATTGAGGGGTACCAGTAACATCTTTCTGTGTTCCCTTCCCAGGTGTCATAAATACAAAATTCTTTAAAAATATTCTTGTCTTGTCTATTTGATGCATGGAGAAAATATTTCTTTTATTTGATGTGTAATGTGTTTAACTGCATAGATTTGGATTTTATAGCATTTATTCTGATCAACTAACTGTAGACCCAAGGAAATTGACAACCATCTTTGATGTTAGGGCTGTTTGTTATGCACAGCTAAAGTGATATTTTTTTCATATGCTTGCAATTAAAATTCACACTAACAACTGACAACTCCCCCTCCCAATGTCGAGATGACAGAGCCTTCGACCACCATCCTTTACCTATAATCATCTATGAGATCCAGGGTGGAAGACCCCTCTCGGACTCCCCCTTATATTTCTTCTGACCTCCCTTCAGCGATCAGCCTGGGCTCAACATCGGTGGATCCTTCATCTACTTATTTTTCTGTCACTCTCGATGACGATGCACATGTGAAACTCACTTCTCATTATGATGAGTCAGGTAGCTTCGTTGCACCACATAGTATTGTTTCCACCAGTCACCCCATATTCTTTTATGATGATGACATTATGGAAGCAATCACCACCCCTGAATTTATCTATCCCCCCTTACATCGAAACCATACATTCGAACCACATAATCCTTGTGGTCATTACATTGATACAAAATGTTTTGGTAAGGGGGCACCCATATTTGAGAGACTAGGAGAAGAAATTCTCCAGAACCCTCATAGTGCATCTGGTCGTGTCGACTCTAGTAACATCATTCTTCCCCGTTTAGAAGAACCTATAGAGTTGCATATCACTTCAGATCACTCTAGGGATGAACCCCCTCATCATTCCTTCCTCTTACATCAGCAACCCAATCCCCTAGACATTATTGTTGACCAACCCGTGTGTTTTCTAGGTGAGCACTAGTTCATTATTTCCAAATCTACTCTTTGGAATAGTGACACCATGTATGCGAACCCAGAAATTTAGTCCATTTTCTTCATATATGCAGTACCAAAAGGGATTGGTAATCCTCCATTCCCTTTCTCCAACTGCATCTATCCATTCTTCCCTCAGAATATAACCATAACGTAAAAAATTTGTGAACCACATCATTAAAATGTGTTTAGATTCAACTTTTATAAATACATTTGGCATGACCATAACATGCTTGGGGGCACCTATGCCCCTCAACCATAAAAAACTCAGCTCTTAGCCAAAAATAGCACTGAAACCCCCTTTCTCTGAAAGGTCGCACTTTTCAGGTCTTTTCCTGGGACAGGTCACAATTTTCTGTTCAGTACCTGCTACCCAGGTCGCAGAATGGACCCCAAAAAGTGTGACACAACCTGTTCCCAAGCTCTGGGTACCTAATCTAAAACTTTATTCCACTGAATTGAAAGAGTATGGTTAGACCTCTTACCTGCAACTGATGGATCTCGATTCTAGCGGTTGGTTTGTCCGCTATGATTTTTGCAAGATTTAGGGCCTTTTCTCCTCTCTACATTCACCACAACTACATTTTCAAATGAATCAAGTTGGAGGGAAACACTCCATATTTTTCTTTCGCCAGCTGCGACCAAACTGTAGCTCATTTGAAAAACTGTCAGCACCATTGAAAATCTCTCACTGAGCTCTCAAATGGGTATCCTTTCATTTTTTGAGATTTTATACTTCACCCAGACACATATTTTCCAAGAAGGGTCACTTCACCACTCCTCAAAATCGAATTTCTTCACTTGCAACACTTGTACTTTTCCTTCATACTTTTCCATGCTCACGTTGATTTTTGTCATGAGTAACCATCTTGTACATTCTCATGTTTTTAATGGTCCCCACCAGGCCTATTCTGTGTGGCAGCATCATCGAGTCACCCTTGTCTAGAGCATCTGAGTTGAGTCATCATCGCATTCATGGAGTCTATCCTATGTCCCTTAGTATCCAACTATAGTCCTCCATCCTTCATTGCTTTGTTCCTCTCTCGTGTCACACATTTTAGCCTTCGGTCATACTGTCCCTTATCCCCTCCGGTGTCGAGTCAGTAGTTACCAGGTCATCCATGCCCTTTATGCTCTAACAAGGGAAGTCGTCATCCCACTACTCAGTACCCCCTATTCCACCACCATCCATGGTGTCAGTCTATCAGTCACTCTACTATTTTATCTCATGCCTTAGTTGAGGATCCTTGATTGCCTCACCTATGGCATACCTCTTTCTGTCGACATCATATCATTCATTCCAGAAGATAGGTTTGGAGGGCAATGTACCTTGGTTCTAGATTCCACTCTTGTTCGGTGCCTCGGATCAAGAAAATGACTCTTTATTTCCCTTTGACTTGATTGTTTCTTAGCTCTAGCTCCTTATGGCATGATCGAGATCCGTATACTCGATGGTTCAGTGATGCAGCAGATTATACCGGTGATTCCTGGGTGTGTGTGAGATGTTTCAATCCTCATGAGGGGGTGGCCCTTCAGGTATCCCCCCACATATCCAGATGACTTCTCTAATACAGCCTTGGATGCAGCTCCATATATTTGATGGTTCTGGCCTCAGCCGCTTACAACGCCTCTTTAGCTTGCATGTATCATTCATATTTTTAGAGCCCCTTCCTCTTTTACATGGCCTCTTTGGTTGTACTTATATCTCATGTACTCAGATATTATTTTATAAGTCCTGGCTGTTGCCCCAGTCATAGTATGTATGTGGGATTCATTATCATGTTTTTATCTGGCCCATGTTTTTGCCAGCATGTACTATATAGTTCAGTCCCTTGTTTACTGGATGCATTATACTTTGTACTTTATTATCTCAGTGGGCATAGGTATGCCTCCCCCGCCTCATGTAGAACAAGTACTTGCTCATAAAAGAGACTTGTCGCACCTGTAAGTCTTTCCTCCTCAGGGTATTTTCCTCTCGTGCTTTAGTATACCTTATATTTATCTCTCTCTCACTCCCCCTTTGGTGTCTAGTGATTGAGTTCTTACAATGTATTTCGGTCATATGATTAGCTCCTAACTCTGACACACTGGGGGGCTATCTGTTACACAAATTTTTGGTCATCAAACCTGTTACTATTAGATGGACCAAAGTGCACAATGTAAGACCAATTTTACCCTAGTAAAATTGCTTTCACTATGAAAAATAACTTAGTAATCCATAATTTATTAAGTTTTTTATGGTCTAAATAGGAAACCCCATGAGGAATAATTGAATAAATCCTTATTTGTTTGATTTTACTCAAGGGATAATTAATTAAACAATAGTTTAATTGATATTCCTGGTCATATTTAACCTAAAATAGGAAAATTAATTAGATAAATCACTATTTATCTTATTATTTTCTAGGAATAATTATTTAAAAGATTGTTTAAATAATATTCCTTGTTAAATTTGACTAAATCATTTATAAATAATTGAATAAATCACTCTTTATTTAATTATTACTCAAACACATTCTTAAAATAATAAATAAATAATTTATTTATTTATTATTTACAAATAAAAGGATTTGACCAAATTCAAATTCTTTTTCCCTCCAACAAAAATAATAAAATATTCCATAAAATTTGGATCTTTATTTGGTTAATAATATTTTAATTATGCACCAAGATCTACACTAACTCAATATTTTGTTATAAATAGAAGGGGTTTTCCATTCTTTCACTACCTTTTGTTGCCTAAAGATCACTCTGGATCTATAATTTTGGTCTGACTTTGATCCTCCATCATTGTCATATTTTTCTACCTTTTTTCTTGTGAGCTCCCTTTGAGTTCCATTTTTGTCTGGTTTTTCTACACCATCAAGAGAGAGAGACCTTAGATATGAAGTGATGAGGACATACACGAACCCATCCCATTGAGGGGACTGGTAACATCTTTCTATGTTCCCTTCCCAGGTGTCATAAATACAAAATTCTTTAAAAGTATTCTTTTCTTGTCTATTAGATGCATGGATAAAATTTGGCTTTTATTTGTTGTTTAATTCCTTTAATTGCATAGATCTGGATTTTTTAGCATTTATTCTGATCTTATAACTATAGATCTAAGGATTTTGACATCCATCCTTGATGTTAGGGCTGTTTTTTATGTACAGCTAAAGTGAGTTTTTTTTCGTACGCTTGCGATTATAATTCACACTAACAGGTTTGCCTAAAACCAAGAAGAAAAATGACTTAATCATGGTGGTGGTGGATAAATTGAGTAAGGTAGCCCATTTCATCCTTGTTCAATCTACATATGAAGCGGTGAAATTTTCAAATATATTTATGCGGGAAATTTTCAGGTTACATTGTATTCCAAGGGTAATGATTTCTGACAAAGATGTGAAGTTCACATCAACATTCTGAAAAAATATTTTTACTACATTGTGTACCTAGGTTCAATTTAGTATTGCTTATCACCCATAGAAAAATGGGTAGACTGAGTGGGTAAACTAGGTACTAGAAGATATGTTAAGAATGTATGTAATGTAACCACCGACCAATTGGGAAGAATAAATTCATCTAGTTGAATTCGATTATAAAAAAAACTAAAAGAAATAATTAAAGATCAGTCCTTTCGAAGTCTTATATGGAAGAAGCTGCCGAACATCGGTTAACTAGAACAACCCAGAAGATAAGTTACTGTTAGGACCTAAAATGCTAGCATAAATGGAATAGACTGTGAAAAAGGTTCAATAAAACTTAAAAGCTACTCAAGGTAGACATTAAACATATGCAGACAATAAAAGGACCCATACAAAGTTTTAGATAGGGGACCATGTGTATCTCTGACTAAAACCTAAGAAAATAACTCTATGATGGGGTGGCTATGCAAAATTAGCTTCTCGATATTGTGGCCATTTCCAAGTCCTAGAAAGAATTGGACCAATTGCATATAAACTTGCATTGCCTAGTAATATGTGAGTCCATAATCTGTTTAATGTTCCTATATTAAATAAATATGTATATGACTCTAGACATATTATTAAATAGTAGGAGGTGCAGGTTGAATCGAATGGAGAGTTCTTTGTAGAGCCTCTACGTATTCTCGACCAGAGAGAAACAATGTAACATAGATGAACCATCACCCAGGTTAAAGCGCAGTGGCAGTACTGTAGCCTGAAAGAGGCCACTTGAGAGGATGAAATATTAATGTGAGAAGTGTACCCTAACCTATTCCTAGATCAAGAGTAAACACCCAGGACGATGTTTCACACAAGTGGGGGGGGGGGGATGTAACACCCCTAGTTTTGTAAATATTTGTTAGTTACTTTTATGGTGCAAGACAAAGTAAATTATAGACTTGGTGAAATATTAGTAAGGAAACCTTAGATGTTTAAAGTTTATTTTATTTAATTTCTTTAAATATTGGGACAAGTCAAGCAATTGTGGGAAAAAGACTCTAAAATAAAATATTTCATTTCCAAGTAGCTAATACAATTGCATCCTTCTCCCTTAGAGATGAAAAAACATCTCAGTTTGAGAAGGAAAGCCAAGAGAGGAAAGAGGGAGGATATGCCTGAGGTAAGTGACAAGGAGAAGAAACCTTTAGGAGGATGCTACCAAGGTGAAGCAGAATGCTGCAAATGGCATTCCTTAGCTGGACAAGAGGCAGTGGAAGCCCTGAGGTGAGAAAATTCTTGGCTAGAATAGGAGTCTTGAGGATTACGAACTAACCATTGTCTAATAACTACTCTGGGAATTAAATAGGCTTAGGGGGAGACTTGGATGTAATTTCCAATCTCATTAGTTGCATGGTGGAGTCTTCTTTCCAGTTTAATTTCATGACTGGGTGAAATACTGCAGATAATTACTTCTATTTAACAAAACTGGTGTGACTTCTGTAAATTAAATGGGAAAATAATTTATTTAAAATATGTCAATGTATAGGTAAAAATTGAATGGAATGGGACTAATGGTCTTTTTTGAATGGAATTTTAACTCTAAATGTTGTAGGAATAATGAGTCTATATAAAATTTTATTTTATATCCTATGCAATAAGGGTCCTTGTAGGCCGTCAAACTATTGAATGAGAAAGAATGACTAATCTTTATACAGTGAAGGTACCTGTAGGTATGTGTGAATTTATTGAGAAGTTGAGAAAATATTGTAATAAAAGTCAATAGGAAGGAATGGTTTAATAAAAAGAAACCCTATCCGGGAACTTGGGGCATGCCAAATAATAAAAATAGTGAAACCAAATAAATGTGGTTAGTTCTGATTGACAACTGAAATCGTCACCCAAATAGTCCCTATTACATGCAAGTACTTTAACTAAAGTTTCAATTGTACATACATGTCCTAAAGGGTTCCAATCCCGTCTCATATTGGGACTCATTAATATATTTTTGTATTTCAAAAAGAAAAGAAAAGAAATAGGACCTGAATTTATATAAACAAAATTAAACAAGTATACTGTCTGGAGACGTGGGTTAGCCTAGAAGTCCAGGTCATTTCCAGCATCTGACAAGTAGTCCCGGTCCAAAGTCTTATATTTCATTGAAAAACTGAACCACGCAATTTAAGGAAAAACCCACTACAATAATTGTTGTACATACTTGACCTCTTTAAAAACGTCATTTACTATATAGAATTGAATAATTACACTAGCATGTAATAAATCACAAGAAAATTATTACCAAATAGAATCAATCATCTGTCAAAATACACATGCAAATATTGAAGAAATACTAGAGAAGAACCCATATGGAATGAGAAAATAATTTAAATTATTACAGATAAGGAAATTGGAATTTTAAACCAAAGAACTTTTTTTATCCTTCACTCAGTGAGACCCAGTTCAAAAATAAACCATAATATTTTATATAGTAAGCGCCAACGAAACAAATTTCATGGGTTCTTGTATAAACTCAAAATTTTAAATAATTAAAAATTGTCAGAGAAGTGTATGCCCCCCACAACAAAGCTAAATAAAAGGTACACCATTTACGTAACATCTCTACCAAAATTAGAGTTTGTCTGCACGAAGAGAGACTAGGATAAGATAACCCTATATCAACAAGTGGAAAAAAAATGTTTAAAAGAACTGACGAAGAAGTGAATACATGCTATAAAATTTATAAACCGTAGTTGTGGAAGTGATAAAACTCATATTATTTCTAACTAACCTATTCGTGCACAAGTGCAGTGATTTAAACGCACTGCGAACCAAAAAAAAAGAATTATGTTAGGTCCCTATATTACTAGTGTAGTCCATTATTGTTGTAGTGTAGCCCCCTTATTGTTACTATTGTACCCCTATAGTCCCTATATTGTTATTATTATGCCCCATAAAACCCCACTATTACTATTGTTGGCCCTTAAATTATTATTTCTAGGTCGGTTAGGATTATATTGTGACCCCATGGACTCCTATATATAGAAATGAGGTTTTTTCATTTGAAACATCCAATAATTTTGCATTTATGTAATGGAAAGGAGGTTTCCCCCTCGAAGTGGCTAATTTATAAGCTGTTGATATCTCTTTTCTTCTATTTTTGGAGCTGGTTTCATAACATTTGGTATTATAGCGTTGGATTCTAAGGTTTCACAGCTTCAAACAGGTCATCGTGGCATTTTCGCTATAATTTTTTTCTACAAAGGTTCAAATGCTAAATAAAAAACCAGTTTTCCAAGAACTTGAGGAAGTTCGTGTAAAAAAATTCAAATCTTTCTTTGCAATATTTTTGGAGATATGATCTATGGAAGTTATGTTTTTTGCACGCTCCCAAATTTCATCTCAAAGAGGTGACCTTGGGAAAATTGTCCTAAATATTTCTCTGAGCATCGAATTGAAATTCTGTAAAAAATGGTTGAAAATACACATACTTTAGTTTTATGTGTATCAATTTAAGAGCCGAAGGAGGAAAAAATTACATGTGGCACGCCGTACGAGTTCGCTCTACTGAACCAGTCCATAATTAGGTCATTGTGGGATATTGGGAATAAATTTTCCTTGAAGAATCGAAATCAAGTTAGAACTATGGCATTGGAAAGAAGACTCAGAGGGCTATTGTAGGACCGAAACTTAAATCTCTAGGATCCAAAATTACAGAGATACATCATTTTCAGTACGGAGCTCCTCAAAAGCAAGAAAAAAATGTGTATTTTTTTTTTTTCAAATTGCATAAGTCTTGCTTGAAAAATCATTTTGAAGTGATTCCAAGGGAATATTGAAGCATAGCTATCAGTATTGGGTTCTAAAATTCCCCCTTAAAAATAATTCAACACCCATTAATCCCTCATAAGGTTCTACTATGTCTCACGAAGAGTAAGAAGTGCAACATGATATATCAAAATTACAAGAGCAAGTGAACCAAATTTCGCTTTCGCAAAGAGAAAAAATAAATGAAATGGAAGTTTTGAAGAAATGCATGGAAGCCAAGATGGATGGTTTGAATAAAGGAATGGAAACCAATATGGATGGGTTGAATAAAGGCATGGGAGCTAATATGGATGGCATGGAAGCTAATATGGTTGGAATGGAAGCTAACATGGAAGACATGAAGAATGATATAAAAGTAGACATGGAAGGTTTGAAGGAAGGTTTGACAAATTTGATACAAGAAATGATTCCTAATGGTGAAAAGGTAATATAGGATACTCATGACGAGAACAAAATAAATTTTAATCAGGATTTCATAAACTCTAATGTTGGATTGAAGACCCACCATATTCCAAAGATGGATATGAGGAAGTTTTATGGCAAGGATCCTGTAACATGGATACTACAGATGGAGAAATATTTTGATCTTCATAATGTATAAAATACACAAAAGGTACACATTGCAACTTAACATTTAGAAAAAAATACATTTGTATGGTATCGATGTCTTTTCTCTCATAATTTTTTTTTCACTTGATCAATTTTTACGAAGGAAATGATAGCACACTATAAGGATACAAAGGACAACACCTTATTTATCCAATTGTTAAATCTAAAACAAAAGGGTTCAATGGTGGAGCACATTGAGGACTTCCAAAAATTGAATATAAAGGTAATTGATATTCCAGAGGAATAGAGGAACGATGTCTTCATAGGGACTTTAAAGGATAATATCCAACATGAGGTTCGCCTTTGGGAATCCAATTCATTGGAGAAGGCATTCAAATTAGCAAGAAAAATTGAAAGTAAATTTATGGCAACAAGGAAGCCTACCACTAACATCTATGAAGATGAAAGTGTTGCTACTCCTAGACTTCCACAACCTACAAGATTGACACCACAACAATTTGAAGAATAAGGAGAAAAAGTGCTTTGCTACAGTTGTGATAGCAAATACACTAGAGGTCATAAGTGTGCCAAGAAGAAATTATTTTACATAGATTGTGAAGAGGAGGAAGAAAATGAACAAGAAACTTCAAAAGAATAGGATATACACCAAGAACCAACCCTAGAGAAAGAAGAAATGATTTCGACCATATCCTGTAATGCATTGGTAGGAATTAACACTCCTCAAACTCTAAATATAGAAGGACATATTAAGAAGAAAAAGGTAATAGTGTTGATTGATTCAGGTAGTAACCATAATTTTATTCATTGAAAGGTAGCCAAGGAATTGAATTGCTTCCTTTACCCAGCAGCAGAGTGTCAAGTGATGTTTGCAAATGGAGGGACTATAAAATTCTCTGGAAAATGCCATGATATCAAGATAATCATGGGGGAATATGTATTGAATAGTCCAATGCTTTCCATTCCATTGGGAGGTGCTTATGTTGTACTAGGAGTACAATGGTTACAATCTTTGGGGACGATGGATTTTAATTTTCAAGAAATTTTCTTGAAATTATTTTCAGAAGGAAAGGAAGTTCAATTATGGGGTATTGCAGGGAAGCTGGGAAAGATAATAACCTCTAATGTCATTAAAAATCTTCTGAAGAAATAAAAATGAGGCGTAATTGCACAATTATGCTCACTAGAAGTTCCAACATCAAAATCATCTATTTCTCCAAGTCTCCAAAAAGTATTGGACAATCATTCCAAGGTGTTTGAAAATCCCAAAGGACTCCCACCTATTCGTGATCATGATCATGCTATTCATTTTATTTCAGGAAGGGTTCCTCCAAAAATTAGGCCTTAAATATATCCTTATATCCAAAAGAGCGAAATGGAACGTATGATTGCAGAAATGTTAGAGGCTAGTATAATTCAACCTAGTCAAAGTTCTTTCTCTCCTCTAGTAGTATTGGTGCATAAGAAGGATGGATCATGACACATGTGACATTATTATAGGGAGCTCAATAAGCTCACTATTAAAGATAAATTTCCCATTCCTGTGATTGATGAATTATTGGATGAACTACATAGAGCAATTTATTTTTCCAAGTTGGATATTCATTCAGGATATCATCAAATTAGAACGAAGACTAAAGATATTCCTAAGACAATATTTCAAACTCATGAGGGTCATTATGAATTTTTGGTCCTGCCTTTTGGCCTCACCAATGTACCTTCTACATTTCAAGGGTTGATGAATTACATTTTTAAACCCTTCCATAGAAAATTTGTGTTCGTATTTTTTGATGATATACTAATCTACAATAGGTCTTGGAAGGATCATGTTCAACATGGCGACAGGGTGCTCAAACTCTTGTAGGATAAACAACTATATGAAAAAACCTCTAAATGTTTATCTGGAGTACAAGAGGTGGAATATCTGGGTCATATTGTATCTCATGAGGGTGTTAAGGTAGACCCTAACAAAATTAAAGCCATTAAGAAATCGAAAGTCCCCACAACCATAAAGTAGTTTCGAGGATTTCTTTGGTTAACATGGTATTATCGCAAGTTTTTTAAGAATTATGGGAGAATAGTAGCACCTCTAACAACATTATTGAATAAAGTTGCATTTTCATGGACTCCGGAAGCAACCAAGGCCTTTGAACATCTTAAAGAGGTAATGTTCCTAGCACCGATCTTAGCTACGCTAGACTTCACAAAAACTTTTATTGTGGATTTTGATACATCGGGAAATGGAATTGGTGTTGTTTTAATGGAAGAAGGAAGACCCATTTATTTTGAAAGTCAACAAATCAAAGGAAAGTATTTACAGAAATCTATTTATGAGAAGGAAATGTTGGCAATATTACATGCACTAAAGAAATGGTGACCTTACCTAATGGGAAGACACTTCAAGGTAAAAATTGATCCTGATAGTTTTAAATAATTTTTGGAACAAAGACTGTATTCAGAAGAGAAACAAAAATGGGTAACAAAAATGTTGGGTTATGACTTTGAAATCATCTACAAAAAAGGGAAGCTCAATTTTGTTGCAGATGCACTCTCAAGAAATGTGATGCAGGGCCAACGCTGCAAACCCCAGAATCAAAATCTTTCTATGCATATCAAAATTCAATTCCACAATTTCCCAAATCAAAATTTCAATACCTGGCAAATTCAAATTGATACGGAAGCTTTTAAAACATATGATTCAAAACTAGAATTCAACAATCTTCACACAAAGCTTCTTTCATGAACGAAAGACTCATTCAAACAATGGTATGAAATAATACACCCCACAATCAACTTCCATGGGATTAAAACTCAGCTTCCTTGCAATCCTATCATTCACATATGGGTTTATACCGGATTTTCTCTTATCAAAGGTCAATCAAACAAATGCGCCCATGTTATAACTCATCTTGACATTGTTTACTGCAAATATCACCAACTGAAATTTTAATTCCAGCAAATTCACACACTCATTTCCACACGCAAGTTCCATACTCTCATAACCCAAAGACTTGTATTTCATCCTCACTTTAATGCATTCAATTCAATACTTGTAAAGTATGAAATCCCAATTTTGATGTGCCATATCTTAACCATCGATTCTACCTTAACATTAGAACCAGTTAAAAAATACACAACCAATAAACATGCATCTACTCACCATTCACTGACTTACACTCTCAACATCGAATCTGGTTCATCAATATTAATGTGGCACTGCCTAAACTTCACTTTCCTGTATCTGATCAACGCACTGTCAGACTAGTTAACTTATTTTCTCTGCGCTTTCATGAGACCATACAGTCCTCTTTCTTGACTGATTAACTCAGCATTAACTTTCACCAAAGCATTTGTACTCTGCTATCGATTTTTTGACCTTACTGTGGCTAACTTCAACGTGACCAATATGAATATTTTCCAAATCAAAGGATTTAACAAATTATTATGTGTGCCCTGGGTTTTAAACAAGCTTAACCAAGTAATTCCACTCACCTCCAACTAAATGGACGTAGACTTCAGATTTCAGCATTGATACCAATCAACAGAATTTCATTCGCTACTGTTTGGTTTAATTCCACTTCAGAACATGGAAATCGGTTGAATCCAACTTTTGCAGGCTCTGTTCACTCACAGGTCAGCGTTCCAGGCGCCTCTCCGATGTCAACATTTATCCATTGCTTTTCCAATTGACTGCTTATTTCACATCTGTGTTAATAGAATTAAAATATCATTCTGGTAATTAGAAAATTTGACTTCTGTGTTAATTATCACTTCTGGTAATTAAAATACTTCACCTGCGTTAAGACCTCGCCAAACGAATGGATTAAACCTCTGGCACCACTCGAAAGTCTAAATATTCGTCCATGCATTTACCTTTCAATCGATTGCAATTTGTCACACCTGATCCATATAATTCTGCGCTCACTCAACCACAGTCGATATTAACACATCGATTTGTATAACTTCCATTCTTTAGTTTTTCCAATTCCGATTTTCTTCAATCTTTGAACCTCCAGTTTAAATAACTCAACACGATTTCAAAAAAATTTCACAACAGCTCAACTCAATGCTCATAAAACAATTGCGCCTTCTATAAAGTCGACTCTCCAAGTCGATGTGTCAATGCCTTTCAATTGACACTCATCTAATCCTCCTCACGAGGATCGATACCTTTCCATGCGTTCTTAATACACATTCAATTATCAATTATGATATCGATATTCTGTAATATCGATTCTTTCAGATGTGTACATAGTCAAATCTCATAACTTAATTCAGAAATAACTCAGAATTTATTTAAATCAAGCAGATTTTCACAAGATCCATCCAACAATACTCACTCATACAATTCACACAGGAAATTTAAAACCAAAACTCTTCATCAATAAAACCAAATATAAATAATTTCAAGAACCTCTTAATTGATGGCCAGATCTTCAGATTGATGGCCCTTACAAACTGCCGAAGGCTCCAAAGCAGAACCCTCTCACTACTCCCAATCTTAATCTATTCAAGTGTCATTTGTCTTTGAGGCCTTCTGATTTATACAAATTAAAAATGCACTAAATTGAGTTCTATCCCTTTAAAATCTCAACAAATCCCTAAATCTCTCAACATCCCTAAAAGATAGATTTTTATCCCTAAAACTTTGAAACTAATTCCAACTTAGTCTCCATCATTAATTCTAAATTATCTTGAAACTAATTTCTCTCATGTTTCCAGTTGTTTGGAAACATTTACAAATTCTCACAAATTGAAATATAATTAATCACTCAAAATAATATTAATATTTACATGAAATTTAATATTTCTTCAAAACATGAAATCCCCTAGCTTAAATAAAATACAAGGTGTTTTTCGGAGCTAATGCTCCTGCATCAAACTCCCCATGTAAGAAAATTCATGACCACTTGGTCATAAGTCTGGATAATTATTTCCTCCTGGATCCCAAATTTTATTTTGTAGTCTTTCCTTGCTTGTCAATTGCTTTACTGCTGTTGTTATCTGCTGTTGTCCTCCAGGTTTCCATATTTTGTGCTGTAATGCTCCACTTGCTGTGCTCTCGCAATCTTTCGCTGTCTTTCTCTTGTTGTCACTCCTTTTCTTTCTTATTGCCGTCTTTCTCTGGGATGTTTTTATCATTAAACTCCTTATCAACTCAATTTCTTTGTCCAGTATGTCCTCTGTTTGCTGATTGTTTCCATCTCTTGATTGCTGAACTCTCATTCTTGCTTGTTCTTCACTTGTTTTGATTGCTTCCTTTTCACCCTTACTGCTGTTTTGCACCTTTTCTGCTGCTGCTAATATAAATGTTGCCATAAATGTTGCTGCCTCCCAAACTTCCTGTCCCTCTGCAACATTCCTTTGCTCGTCACCTGCAATTTCATCTGCAACTTCTTTCTCTAGTTCAAACGTCTCCAGCAAACATTTCAGCATTTCATTAACTCCAGCATAACCTCCATCTTCCCCTTCGACAATCTTCAGTAATTGTCCATCATCATCTCGATTGATTCTGGCAATCAAATCAAGTTTTGAAAACACTGTAGCTTCATCCTCTGTCACTGTAGCAGCTCCAAAATTTTGTCCACCAGTCTTCTCTTGGCTATACAGACAAGCCAACTCTTTCTTGTCACCCATGGTAACAAGTCTCTGCATATGAGACATGATTGTCTCATCTTCTACCTGCAACAGTTCTCCTTCTTCCAAGACATTTCCAAGTTATGAACTGTCTTCTATATCACCTGTAAACACAATCAAATTGTCAGCATCAAAATCACAAGACCCAATGGTCTCACTTTTTGATTCAGTCATCCACAGCTCCAAGTCTTCTTCATCATTCAGACAATCTTTACTGGCTTTCTCCTCAGCTTTCTCTGGCAACACTTCCGTATGCTGCTCTGAGTTCCTTCCCAACTTCTCTATCAGCATATCAGTATGCTGATTTTCATTCACCATGAGACTGTCAGCTAGTCTCGCCTTCTCCCCATCTATCTCCAAGATGTCTTTCTGCTCTCGTTCACTGTACTGAACTCTTTCGTCTGCTGCAATCTTTCTATCATACTCTGAATTTATCAACAAGTATTCCAACAATGCAATTTCTCTGTAGCATTACTGAAGCATATCATCATCACCTGCATTCATACATAAAATTTCAGTTTGCATATCAAAATGTTCAACAGTATCAGCTGTTACTTCCCTTATCTGCGCTTCAGACTGATTCTCTTCTTCAGCATCCACAAGAATTTTCTCTTGTACTGTAACAGCAAAAGCATCACTGCTTTCTTTTTCAGAGTACTTATCATTTTCTGCTTCCTCTGTCTTCATTTCCTCCTGAGATCTTGCTATCTCATCATCGATCTGAAAAGTCTTCAGATTCAACCCTTCTTGAACAAAATCTAAAGCTTTCTCATCTCCCTGTACTGTACCTGCAAACATACACAACTCATTAGTTTTAAAACCACAAGACTTTTCAGTCTTGACTGCTTCCTCAAGAACTCCCCTCTGAAAAAATCTGCATGTGGAATCTTCAAATTCCAACTCTGGTTCAAGAATTCTAAGTTCCCTTTTCAATAAGGCAATCACACTTTGCCTCAACTTCTCCTACAATTTTCGCCAAATCACTCTCTTTCCCTTCAGTGGAAAGATCCATTTTCTATTCTGGTTTTCCTGCTCTTGCAACCATTCTTCTAGTACCTGCAATTGTACCTTCATTACTGCAATCTCTCTTTCTCTGACTTCATCAGTCATCTCACCTCTGTGGCATTCCTCTGAACCTATTTTCTGATCCTCCATGATCATCTTCTCCATGAGTTTCTCACTCATCACGAGTTGTACTAGCCTCTGCAACAACAATCTCTTCTGCTGCCACTTACCTCACCAAGCTCTCCTCACTCAGTCTTTTGGTAAGTACTGGTTCACTTCCTCTGGAACCCCTTGAGCACTCTCTTTTCTCTCTCTCCAGGCTATCTCTTCAACTCACCTTTTTCTTCAGGACACTACAATTTTCCTCCCTATCCAGCCTTTAGCTGAATGTCAGGTTCACTGCCATCATCTTATCTGCAATCATAAACTTCAATCACAAATTTCAATCAGAAAATCATCTCACCTTTAAGATCTTGCAGGATCTTGTTCTCCTTTCACTTCTGCCATCCTGTTCACTGCATTTGTGTAGCTTGCATATCAAATTTAAAACTCTGATCTTCCTTTCAATCATTCATCATACATTCAAAGAAACACACTTTAGTTTTCAACAAAACCTTCTGTCCTCATTCAGAAAAACAAACACCTTTTCAATTTCAACAGAGCCAAGCTCTGATACCAAAAATGATGCAGGGCCAACCCTGCAAACCCAAGAATCAAAATCTTTCTATGCATATCAAAATGCAATTCCGCAATTTCCCAAATCAAAATCTCAATTCCTGGCAAATTCAACTTGATGCGGAAGCTTTTAAAACATCTTATTCAAAACTATAATTCAACAATCTTCACACAAAGCTTCTTTCATGAATGAAAGACTCATTCAAACAATGGTATGAAATAATACACCCCACAATCAACTTCCATGGGATTAAAACTCAGCTTCCTTGCAATCCTATCATTCACATATGGGTTTATACCGGATTTTCTCTTATCAAAGGTCAATCAAACAAATGCACCCATGTTATAACTCATCTTGACATTGTTTACTGCAAATATCACCAACTGAAATTTTAATTCTAGCAAATTCACACACTCATTTCCACACGCAAGTTCCATACTCTCATAACCCAAAGACTTGTATTTCATCCTCACTTTAATGCATTCAATTCAATACTTGTAAAGTATGAAATCCCAATTTTGATGTGCCACATCTTAACCATCGATTCTACCTTAACATATGAACCAGTTAAAAAATACACAACCAATAAACATGCATCTACTCACCATTCACCGACTTACGCTCTCAACATCGAATCTGGTTCATCAATATTAATGTGGCACTGCCTAAACTTCACTTTCCTGTATCTGATCAACGCACTGTCAGACCAGTTAACTTATTTTCTCTGCGCTTTCATGAGACCATACAGTCCTCTTTCTTGACTGATTAACTCAGCATTAACTTTCACCAAAGCATTTGTACTCTGCTATCGAGTTTTTGACCTTACTGTGGCTAACTTCAAAGTGACCAATATGAATATTTTCCAAATCAAAGGATTTAACAAATTATTATGTGCGCCTTGGGTTTTAAACAAGGTTAACCAAGTAATTCCACTCACCTCCAACTAAATCGACGTAGACTTCAGATTTAGATCAGATTTCAAGATCGGGATATCAATGTGTTTAATTTCATTCGCCATCGCTTGGTTTAATTCCACTCGCACGGAAATCGTTGAATCCAACTGTGTTTCGTTTCACTCACGTCACGTTTCAGCGCTCGATGTCAACATTTATCCATTGCTTTTTCAATTGACTCGCTATTTCACATCTGTATAATAGAATTAAAATATCATTCGCACTAGAAAATTCACTGTGGTTAATTATCACTTCGTAATTAAAATACTTCAATTAAGTAAGACCGCTTTCAAATCTAATGGATTAAACCTCTGGCACCACTCGAAAGTCTAAATATTCGTCCATGCATTTACCTTTCAATCGATTGCAATTTTTCACACCTGATCCATATAATTCTACGCTCACTCAACCACAGTCGATATTAACACATCGCTTTGTATAACTTCCATTCTTTAGTTTTTCGAATTCCGATTTTCTTCAATCTCTGAACCTGCAGTTTAAATAACTCAACACGATTTCAAACATTTTTCACAAGAGTTCAACTCAATGCTCATAAAACAATTGCGCCTTCTATAAAGTTGACTCTCCAAGTCGATGTGTCAATGCCTTTGAATTGACACTCATCTAATCCTCCTCACGAGGATCGATACCTTTCCATGCGTTCTTAATACACATTCAGTTATCAATTATGATATCGATATTCTGTAATATCGATTCTTTCAGATGTGTACAGAGTCAAATCTCAGAACTTAATTCAGAAATAACTCAGAATTTATTTAAATCAAGCATATTTTCACAAGATCCATCCAAAAATACTCACTCATACAATTCACACAGGAAATTTAAAACCAAAACTCTTCATCAATAAAACCGAATATAAATAATTTCAAGAACCTCTTAATTGATGGCCAGATCTTCAGATTGATGGCCCTTACAAACTGCCGAAGGCTCCAAAGCAGAACCCTCTCACTACTCCCAATCTTAATCTATTCAAGTGTCATTTTCCTTTGAGGCCTTCTAATTTATAGAAATTAAAAATGCACTAAATTGAGTTCTATCCCTTTAAAATCTCAACAAATCCCTAAATCTCTCAACATCCCTAAAAGATAGATTTTTATCCCTAAAACTTTGAAACTAATTCCAACTTAGGCTCCATAATTAATTCTAAATTATCTTGAAACTAATTTCTCTCATGTTTTCAGTTGTTTGGAAACATTTACAAATTCTCACAAATTAAAATATAATTAATCACTCAAAATAATATTAATATTTACATGAAATTTAATATTTCTTCAAAACATGAAAACCCCTAGCTTAAATAAAATACAAGGTGTTTTTAGGAGCTAATGCTCCTGCATCAAAATGATGAGGAGGTGGAAGCATTTCTTTTTGACATTTCTATTATCCAACGAGATTAGATAACCAAAGCAATGGAGGAATGGAAAAATGATGAAGAAGTGTGGAAACTCATTCAAAATTTGCAGCAAGATCTCAGTACATATGATACATTTAGTTGGAAAAATGATTCCTTATGGTACATAGATCGCTTATATTCTTATAAGAATTCCCAGCTAAAAAAAAATATTATTTCAAATTCCACACCTCTCCCATTGGAGGACAATTAGGATTTTCAAAAACTTACCACAGGGTGAAGAAATAATTTTTTTGGGATGGTCTAAATCTGACATTCAAAAGATTGTGGCAAAATGTTTGGTTTTCCAACAAAATAAAGTCGAGATGATTAAGACCTCGTGTTTTCTACAACCTTTACCCATTCCAAGTAAATGTTGGGAGGAGGTTTCAATGGATTTTATCACATGTTTACCTAAGTCCGAAGGAAAGAGTGTCATCATGGTGGTAGTTAATAGACTTACCAAGTATGAATTTTTTTTTGTGTTATCTCATCCATTTAAAGCAAGTACAATCGATACTGCATTTATGGAAAAAATTCAAAAGCTACATGGAAACCTAAAGATTATTGTAAGTGATAGAGATCCCATTTTTGCTGTAAATTTTTCTTATTTGGATACACAACTAGCCCATAGCTCATCTTATCATCCTCAATTCAATGGGAAAATTGAGATAGTGAACAAATGCTTGGAAATATATCTTAGTTGTTTTGTATCTGATAAACAAACAGAATCAGTCAAGTGGTTACCTCTAGCTGAATGTTGGTATAACAATTCCTTCCATACTATAGCAAAAATGACCCCATTTATGGCACTTTATGGATATCATCCACTGTCCATCACATCATCTTTAAGAGAAAATTTTAAGGTTCAAGCAGTGGAAAATCACATCGAGCATCAACAAGAATTTCTCCAACCCTTAAAGGATAACCTAAATTTGGCATAAAATCGAATGAAACAACAAGCAGATCAACTTCGCAGTGAGAGAAGTTTTGATGTAGGCGACTGGGTATTTTTACGACTACAACCATACAAACAAATGTCACTCAAGTAAGCTAATAATGATAATAAATTATCACCAAATTACTATGGTCCTTACAAGGTTTTGCAAAACATTGGTACTATGGCATAAAAATTGGAGCTTCCTACATCTTCTGGAGTGCACCCAGTTTTCCATGTTTCATGCATAAAGAAGGTTATAGGTGAGAAACTTCCAGTTCAAACAATATTTCCAAAACTTTATGAGGATGGAAATATTATATTGGAACCTGAAGTAGTCACAAAAACAAGAGCTCGAAAACTATGAAATCGATCAATTTAGTGTATCTCATCAAGTGGAAGAACTTACCCACTGAAGATTCCAAATGGGAGGATGATAATTTTTATACAAAATAATCCAGAGCTACTCAAGCATTGAGGACAACACGTTTTTGAAAGAGAGGGGCATGTTAGGTCCCTATATTACTAGTGTAGTCCCTTATTGTTATTATTGTACCCATGTAGTCCCCATATTGCTATTATTATGCCCCATAAAATCCCATTCTTTCTATTGTTGGACCTTATATTATTATTTTTAGGTCAGATAGGATTATCTTGTAACTCCATGGATTCCTATTTATAGAAATTAGGTTTTTTCATTTGAATCATTCAGGAATTTTACATTTAGGTAATGTAAAGGAGGTTTCCCCCTCGAAGTGGCTGATTTCTAAGGAGTTGATCTCTCTTTTATTCTATTTTTAGAGTTGGTTTCATAACAAATTATCATGGCATAATAGAAAGATACACTGATAATACCTGATGAGTTCCTTAACTCGCATGCTCTGCCTATAAAGGGAAAAGAAACTTATAAGGTGAGTAGCGACACTGCAATATTTAAAAGTGAAAGATAAATTTATAACCATCTTTACAACTTACCTCTAGCCACCAAGCTATAGAAAACTGGGTGGAAACCCTTGGATAAAAATAGTAGCAGCACTTGTCCAACCTTAATTATGTGTAGTCGAATGGGAGTTCACCCATTCTATCTCTGGCAACTGTTGAAACATAGATAAATGAGGTAAAAAAATATCACTGGAAACTGAAACACATACCTTAAGCAACCTCAAGCACAAACAAATATTATTTGGTGTAGAGGAGTCATAGTGTGGGTGATTCATCTAGGGACTTGATCACGGGTTGGTAGCGTTCCCGTTGGAGCCAAACATGATAATGGTGAGTGAATTCAATGGAGGGTTGGGTGGTTACACCCCATAACCAACCCTCGCTTCATAGACCGTTGGATCAAAACCTAGGAGATCGAGATCTTAGGAGCTACCACCTGTCAAAAATCATCAAGATCCATGTGCCACCTCATCGAACAATCTGTAAGTGATGATATAATTTAAACTTTAATAGAAGCTCTCATAATATCAGAACTATGACACCTGAGGGGTAGGTGTAGACATCACAACCAAAATTAATGTTAATATTAACCTATAATTAATATGGACTATCTTACAAATAATTCACAAATTTATTTCCATAGAGGATGATTATGGTTACAACTAGAGACTGCAGGAGGGGCAGTGCCATTTAGTTTTATCAAGCTAATAAATAATAAATTAATAATGTTTCCAAATCCCAAGGAAAATAAAATAATATACGTTCACATGTATAAATTTAGTCTAACAAGTACAAACTACAAAGACTATAATAAGGGCACAACCTCAATTACATAATTCTCAACCACTTATAGTGGATATGGTAAAATGTGTGTTAAGGACTTTTTTTTTATGTGTTTTGTCTATGGGTGTTACATTGGGTTATAGCTGTAAAGTTTGACCAGATTATGACAAGAAATTCATCATCCAAGCAAAATTGTGACCTCTTACATAATTTCAATTTAAAGTTTCAACAAATCTTTACTAGGTTTTACATAATATTGATAAAAACAAATTAATTGGAAAAAATGAAACTATATATATATATATATAAACTATCGTCGATATTGTTCATGCTAAATGATGCTTTATTATTAATATATTTTAATATGCCTTCTACTTACTTATTGGAATGTAGTTTTTTTTTCTTTATTATAAGTACCACAAGCACATTATTATGCATGCCTTACTTTTTTTTCCAAATTGTTATATATATATATATATATATATATATATAGAATTGACATATTTATTATTGAAATATTTTTTTATGGTGGATTTTCTCCATGTTAAAATGTTTTTTTTATTAATATATTTTAATATATGTTTCTATAGGTTTTAACCCTGTACAGAAATTATCTACCAACATAATCTTAAAAAACAGAAAATAAACAATAGCAGGAGCATAAAACATAAAACATATATAGATAGAGATTTTCTCTTGGATCCTAAATCGGGACGACCAACTTGATTTTCATTATATTCCTTTCAGTGTTACAACACATATATATACATGCTGAAGCATACATAAACCCCAATCCATTAACCCTGTATTAGAACATAACCATAGTTCCCTTGACCGGATTTACAAAATTCCAGGGGCCTAAAACCATCGTCCCCCAAAATCATGTGCAAACCCATGCACAAAACCATGGGTGGGTCAGCCCATGAATGTGTCCTCGCGTGGAGCTAATCGTGGAAAGAATATAACACATACCTAACAGTCTCTTACTTATTGAGAAGTAGTTTTCTCTATTTATTATCCTGCAACATGCATGGTATTACACATTCTATTTTTCCTTTCACCCAGTATTACTTTGTTATGTTTAACGTTATGGAACACAATGCAATGTGCATATTTTCCTCACATAAGAAACATTCTTTTGATGAAGTTGCAATATTTAGATACTTTCAGATTTTTTGTTGTTAAGTTTAATAAGAAAACAAAAAAATTTAAAATCTTTGAAAATAACTGATTCTCACGTAAATTTATCATCAATTACTACCCACCATAATATAAACAAGTATTTGCATAAAAAATGGACAGTAAAAAAATGTAAATAAATATACTTACTAGGAGTTGTTACTGCCCACCATTATTTATATTTTCTTGAACACTTTAATAATTAAGAGTAAAAATATAAATATATACACTTTTATTTGTTTATAAATGAAATCATTTAATTCGAGTAATGAAATTTCAAACTAGTTAATGAATCATATTTATTAATTTTGAACTTGCTAATTAGTAATATTTATTTTAAAGTTACATTAAATATTATGAAATAATTAAATTACATATTAATTAATTAATGGCTAAAAAGATTTTATTTTTTATTATTGCAATATTGATGTGTATGTTTAGATATTTGTTTATTGATTTTGTATTCTTAAGATTTGATTTAAGTAAATAATACATCTACATATTATTTAAAGAAGCTTTTTTAAAAGCTTCTTTAAATAATATGTAGATGTATTATTTACTTAAATCAAATCTTAAGAATACAAAATCAATAAACAAATATCTAAACATACACATCAATATTGCAATAATAAAAAATAAAATCTTTTTAGCCATTAATTAATTAATATGTAATTTAATTATTTCATAATATTTAATGTAACTTTAAAATAAATATTACTAATTAGCAAGTTCAAAATTAATAAATATGATTCATTAACTAGTTTGAAATTTCATTACTCGAATTAAATGATTTCATTTATAAACAAATACAATAGAAATACACAAAATAATTAAGTAGTATTGTTTTAAACCATAAATTCGAATTAAATGACTTCATTTATAAACAAATACAATAGAATACACAAAATAATTAAGTAATATTGTTTTAAACCATAAATTTTTATTAATATATTAAAATAGTTAGACACTTAAATTTTTTTAACCTAGATTCATTTAATTATTTTATAATTATTTAAAAAATAACAAAATTATTAAGTAATATTGTTTTAAACCATAAATTTTTATTAATATATTAAAATAGTTAGACACTTAAATTTTTTTAACCTAGATTCATTTAATTATTTAAAAAATAAAACCAGCGATGTATTTATTATTTATTATATAATTTTGTTTAACCTCATGAAAATGAAATGAATTTTAACTAATTAATTAAATTATAATAAAAAAGTTATATAATTTTACTAATAAATATATTGTTTATTACATAATTTTGTTTAGGATCATGAAAATGAAATGAATTTTAACAAATAAAATAAATTATAGTAAAAAATTTATATAATTTAACTTGATATCAATAAGAATCAATAAAGAATTATTAATAATAAATTAAAATAGTTATCAATTCAATAACAAATAACTAAGTAAATAAAACTATTCCATTTTTAATATTTATAAGTTATCTTCCATATGTATATCTGGTGAGAACAAATACCCTTTAAAATATATGTATCTATACTTTACATAGAAAATTTAAAATCTTCTAGACATCCTTTCTAATAAAAACATGTTATTTTTCATGGGTAGGATTGAATTCTCCACAATTAACAAAATAAGTCAATTTACCAATTAGTAAAACCTAAATTGATTGAATTATAAACCTTACCACCAACTACAATTCATTTTTTTTTACTTTAATTTAGCTATATCTAAGCTAAATGGAACTAGGTTCTAGCTACTAATTGAATGAAATATATTTTTATAATAATTGAAATTTCTTATTTCCAATTACTCTTTCCAAAAATTGATATTAAATTATTTTATTTAAATTGGACATTCAAATATTTTATTTATAATTGGAATTATAATATATTGTCACTTCTAAGTTTAAAGAGAAAATGTGGTGTGAGAAAGATTTAGAGGCTAAAAGAAAATTAAGATATTATAAAGAGGTCATCAACCCTACTCTAGAAGATCAAAAGTATCTCTCTATTTTAACTAGCTCGAAGAAAAAAAATAATATAGCCAAGATAAGAATGAACTCTCATGAGCTCCATAGTGAAACTGGTCATTGGGTAGTTCCTAAAACACAATGGGTGGAAAGGATCTGCCATCTCTGTGAGAATATGAACATTGAGGATGAAAATCACTTCCTCTTAGAATTCCCTGCGTACACCCACATTAGATCTCAGTTTCATAATATTTGTTGCAATACCGACCTTCCTAGCCTTTTAACATGTCCAAATTATAATGAGCTTGGGACGCTTCTCTCCAAGCTCTTTGAGCATAGGAATACAATTTTAAAACAAGCTAAATACTTTGTTTCTTTAGGTATGATAGACCGAAGTTTGGTCTCAATGGACATTAACCACCACCACCACCATCATCATCATTTATTTTTTTAATATATATATATATATATATATATGAAGTTGATATTAAAATATATTATTTGGCATAAATAGTTAAATATTTCATGTAAGGACTACATTGAAATATTTTTAAATATAAATGCATTTTTCTCACATTTAAAAGTTTATATATATTTCACTTTTAATTGTTACTATTTTTTTATTTTTTAACTATAAAACAAATATCACACTTCAACTTTTTGTTAAATAAGATTATTGATATGTTATAATATTTTTAATTAAAACTAACTCCCATATATATATATATATATATATATATATATATATATATATATATATATATATATATATATATATATATATATATATATATATATATATATATATATATATATATATATATATAACTCTAGTTTATATAATGTACCAGTTCATATAGTCTTCATTTTCAAAAACATTACATAGAAACTTTGATATATACTTAAAAAAATATTCATGCTATCCTTCCAGTTTGTCGTGCTTCCTCATTGTACCATATTTATATACAAAATTCTTTAAAGGTAAATAAACAAAAATACAACCATATTGTGTGATTAGAACTAAAAAAAAATAGTTATAACATTGTTTATATAGCCTTGCTATAGACGAGAGGCTCAAAAACAAATATTATGTCGGAATATAAACATTTGAGTACCAGCTAAAGCAACTCGTCCATATCCCGTGAGTTTTCAACGTGTTCATAACCCATATAGCACTGTGCATAATTGGCATCCTTGTATTGCTGTGACAAAAATCTCCAAGAATGGGCCACTCCTTGGATCAAAAAAGTGAGTCCGTAGAGTAATATGAACAAAAATTAAGAGAAATTTACCAAACCTGAAGCACCCTCCCCTTCTGAATTTGTCAGCTCATAGTACATCGTGCCAAATACACCGATCAAACCTTTTTTGGAGATTCTGTCCCTATGGGAATTCTTCTCCCAAAAGATATGCTTGAAATGTATTGTGGCAAATGACTTCTTTAAAGCATGAATGCACTGCAGCCAAGTCATGAGATGACCAGGGTGGAGCTTTGTCCCTTTATTTAGATGGTCGAGGAGTACTTTTGAGTCCCCGAAGACCGAAATATTTTCAATACACAGTTGCAGTTCAAACCACAATAAACCCCAGTAGGTCAACACTTCTGCCCTCATGTTATACCCAATACCACCATGCCAATAGATCTTGTAGTGAAATTTTGGTGATAGCATCAACCAGGCACCACACCTGCAGCTGGAATGTTGTGAAGCACCATCGAAAAATCCCATAGGGTAGTGTATCTCAACAGGCCTCATACGCACATAATGATCCACTAGCGGTTTCTGACCAATTCTCAGTTTTTCCCAGTTCTGTAAAATGAGGGTAGCATTCCCCACAGGGTTGCATGACACCTCCTCAAATATCCATTTATTCCGGCCGCACCAAATGGACTAGTGAAATAGTGCCGAAATGTTCCTGAAATTTATATTTTCTTTCTGCCACCAAATTATGAAGCTATTAGTATTATCTAAGGGAGGAATCTACATCTTAAAATTTTTACAAATCACCTTACGAACTTCCTTTGCATAGCTACAATGATAAAATATATGTTTGTTGTCTTCATCCTCCAACATGCAAAGTCGGAAACAACTCGGACCAATCTTTCCTCTCGTCTTCAATTTCTCCCATGTCATATTTTTATCCATGAGAACTATCCACATAAAAAGTTTCATCTTTAGAGGTGCCGAATTTTCCCATATTCCCTTCAAATTTCTGATTTCGGTAGCCTATGGCTTATTTGTGATTAACTTGTTGTATAAATCCTCTGCGATAAACATACCTTCCTTTGTCAGTCCATTCCAGATCACACTATCACCACCAAGATCATAGAGCAATCCTTTACTTCTCAAATCATCTGTGTATAAAATCCACTCGAATGTGCTGGAAGCTGTAAGTTTTCTTCTGAGAGCCAAGTACAAATACCGTTTTTGATATCCTTTATAATTTGACACATGAAAAATATACCTTTGCCATTTAAGAAACTGATAAGTTGATAGCTGTACTGAACAGAGGTCTCGACTCTGCAAAGTCGTGGCTGTCCAATGAGGATTTTACCCTTGTCACTGAACTTCCGTTCCAGAAATTAAGTTAGGCTTGGCCAACAATGCTTGAACCTGTTCCATCCCCAACAGTAGAAGATTCTCCAAATCCTTCAATTGTAGGTACTTGAAATTTATGATTTCACTCCATATCCCATCCGACTTCAGCTCTCTCCACATAGACTTCATGAGGAGGGAGTTTCCAAAGGTATTCAGGTTTTTTAGCCCCCAACCACCACAAATTTTGGGTTTCATAATTAACTCCCATCTTGCCAGATGAAACTTGCCCCCTTCATTTCTTCCATTCCATAGGAAATTTATCATGACACTTCTTATAATTTTTATTATCTTTTTTCGTATAGCATAGATATGGGCCCTAAAAACCAAAAAAATTTGCAAGGCAGCCTGAACCAAGATTATTCTGCCACCGCAAGACAACCATTTAGATGTCCATCCCTTAATTCTTTTTTCTACTTTTTCTACCATCCAACGCCAATCCTGAATCCCATAGTTATAGGGCTTTAATTGAAAACCCAGGTATTTGAAACCCAAGGTAATGGCGCCGTTTTGAAGTAGAAAATCTGAGTAATCTCAGAAGCTAATTCCTTCCCGTCCTCCTCAAAGTAAATACATGATTTCCCTATATTTTCCTCCATTCCTGAGGCTTCACAAAATCTAGTGAATATCTCAAAAAAAACTTGCCAAATAGATATACTGAGCATACCGAACATTAAAAAATCATTAACAAAAAAGTTATGGTTGATATCCCTTCTATATGGCAACTTAATCCCCCTGAAACAACCAGAACTCATTGCTCTATGAATTTTGGTACTCAAAGAAATCATAACCAATATAAGGAGTACAGGAGAAAGAGCGCACCCTTGTCTCAGCCCCCGCCCAGGCTTAAAGAAGCTCAATGCCACTCCATTAATGATGACAGCAAAGGAGGAGTTTGTCACACAGCCCATAATCCAATTTACGGAAGCCCTGTCTAAACCAATCCTATATAATAACAACCTCAAAAAGCTCTAATCAAACCGGTCATATGCCTTGCAGAGGTTAATCTTCATGACCATGGCCTGTATCTTCTTTGTGTGGGTCGAATGTATCACCTCTGGTGTTGTGGAAACCACATCGTGGATGCTTCTATCCTTTAAAAAACTAGATTTTTCTAGAGAAATGTAACAGGAAAAAAATCGTTTGAAGCTTCCCGCAATAGTTTTCGAAATAATCTTGTACAACGTATTGCACAGAGAAATCGGTCGGAAATCATTAAAAGATGTGGCCCCAAATTTCTTTGGAATGAGGACCAAGAAAGTCGAGTTTAAGGCACTGCCCACCATCCCAGATTTTTTTTCCTCCTTTTCCAATTCCGTAATGAGGGAAATGTAAAGTTCATTGAAATGGAGAAAGAAGTCTGGGGTCCATCCATCTGGCCCTGGACTTTTATTCGGCTGGAAATATTTTAAAACAGATAATGTCTCCTCATTGTTTATAGGTTTGTATAACTCGGACAACTCCCCTGAATCAAAAATAATAGGAACATCTTCGACAATCCATATTTTCTCACCCTAAGCATCCGGATCTCTAGCTTTGAACATTTTTTGAAAATGTTTTACCGCCTCCTCCTGGATAATTTCTGTTGTGCTGAAAGAATTGCCATTCTCCTCAATATTCCAAATGGAGTTTAAATTTTTCCTCCCATTAGCATATGCGTGGAATAATTTCTTGTTATTATCCCCAAAATTGAGCCATAACGCTCTGCTCTTTGGCCTCCACGACTGCTCCTCAATGAGAAAAATCCTTCTTTTCTTGCTTTCCACATCCTTTAATATTTCCCAAGTTCCTACTATGGGATTTGTATTTTCTAGTTCCTTCAGAAGGGAAGTAGTGTCCCTCTCAAATGCCATAAAACGAACCTTTAATATGTACTTTTCCCCTCTTTCCCATTTCTTCACTTCACTTTTCAGTCCCCTTAAAGTGTTCATCAAGTAACTAGTCACCGAAGTGTCCTTACCTCGTGAATTTTTACCATGAAATCCTTCACCAACAAGTTAAAATTGAGATCCTTCAACCACATCCAGTTGAACTTAAAAGGACAACCTCCCTTCATTAATTCAAAATAGAAAAATAGTATTCTAGGCCTATCATCTGAAAGCAAAATTTCTGCAATTGTTGCGTTCCATTTTCCCATCTTGGCCAACAAGTGTGACTTAACTACCACTCGATCAATCCTCTTACATATCATAGAATTTCCTTGTTTTCCATTGTACCAAGTTGGTCCCTTTACTTTCATTCTCAAATCCACCAGATTGAATGAGTTAAATAGATTCAGTATCGTGTCTGCTTGTGGGTCCTTTTTGCCCTGTGAGCCCCAAATCTCCCCATCATGTAGAGTTGTGTTATAGTCCCCTGAAATGATCAAATTGTCCAGAAGTAGAATACCGTAACGCTCCATTTTTTTCTAGAAGGAAGAATTATTCTAATTTGGTGCATATAAGTTTATAATATGAAATCTTTTCTTGAAACCCCGAATATGTCCAGAAAGGATAATCCCACCAAAAATCCCATAAGCTTTTAATGAGGCTATGGCAGGATCCCACATAACAACTTCTCCACCAGAAAGACCCACTATATCATGCACCGCCATGTACCAAGCTAGGAACATAGCGTGGAAACAAGAAATGGACTTATCAGCGGTGTTCATTGACTCTTGCACAAATATAATGGAAGGATAGTTATTTTGTAAAAACTCACGCAAGGACAAAAAATTTCCTTTCCCCCCTAGCCCCCATATATTTAAAGAAATCAAATTGATCATAGCACCCCCTTCAAAAGGTCTAGTGCTCTAAGAACCCTCTCTAAGGCCAATGTGACCGGAATATCCCAAAAATTTATATCATCCAGAGCAATACCCCTATCAGTCGAAGAGATTGATTTTTTCTTTGTCCGCGGGCATCCCTTCCCCCTCCTGGTCGTGACATTCGATCGAGAAGCAGGGCTAAGGATTCTGGGAGGCGATGGATGCTTACCAGTGTCAACCGGTAGAGGGATCAGACCCCTCATGAGATTAAATGAGCAGTAAATCAAGGTCACTACCGACCAAATTTATAGGGGACAGAGCAGGGCTCTCCAAGTTGGGCAGCCCAGGGACCCGATTCTCCGAAGATGAGACAGTCAATAGATTCGTAGCAGACGGGGACATGGGTAATTCTGAGGGAAGGGCTGACATCTTCACCAAGGAAATATGGGGGGTCAATATGATATCCAACAATGTATTGACATGGGGAATAGTCAGAAGGGGTTTCTTAACAGAGTTCCCCATGGATACAGGTAAGATGCACCCACTAGTCTTATCAAAATCCACATCAAACGACTCGGAGATATAACCAACACGACCCAAACTACACAGAGAAAAATCCTCAACAGTAGTCATCCCGACATTTCCATGTCGACCTGACATGCCCATATTCAACTCCCCATCACAATCAACATCTCAACTCCGGTTAATAGGCAACATAGACGAGCCCAGGAGAGAATGTCCCGATGGAGGGTTAATAACATGAAAACTTCCAGCCATGGACATAGAACCCCCATAAATAAATAAATAAATAAATAAATATATATATATATATATATATATATATATATATATATATATATATATATATATATATATATATATATATCAAATGGGTTTCACTTTCAGTTAGTTTTAATTTTTTTAAATAGATTATATGAAGTTTATCAAAGTTTTGAAAAAAAAAATATTTTTTAAATTGAATATGTTGAAAACTACAAATTAATTTTTAATTTTTTTAAATGCAGTTTGTTTTTTCTAATTAGTTGATTAGTTCATGACCGCACATAGAAAAATTCTCAACAGTAGTCATCTCGACATTTCCATGTCGACCCGATGTGCGCATATTCAACTCCCCAGCACAATCAACATCCCGACTCTAGTTAATAGGCAACATAGACGAGCCCGGGAGAGAATGTCTCAACGGAGGGTTAATAACAAGAAAACTTCCAGCCATGGAAACATAACCCCCATATATATATATATATATATATATATATATATATATATATATATATAATGGCTTTCACTTTCAGTAAGTTTTGATTTTTTAAATAGATTTTATGAAGTTTGTCAAAGTTTTGAAAAAAAATAAATATTAAATTGAATATGTTGAAAACTACAAAATAATTTTTAATTTTTTTAAATGCACTTTTTTTTTCTAATTGGTTGATTATTTCATGACTAATTTTATGTGGTTTTAAATTGAATTGTGAGATATAAAAACTATATTGAAAAATAAAAAATATAAAAAAAGTTTCTATTCGTAGAGTGTCATAATATTGATTGAAGTCTTTGCACAACACAATGTTGTGTGGATTACTTCCCACCATAATTGAAGCAGGGATAGTTTCCCACCATAATTTAAGTAAGGATAACTTCCCACCATTATTTAAACAAGTAGTTGCATAAAAAATGTACAAGAACAAGATGTAAATAAGTGTAATATGTAACATTGCTACTTAGTACCTACCTCTTATGCAAAATGTAATCAATAATTTTAAATAATAATAACACACAGACACATGCATATATATTAAACATACTTTAATTTTTAAACTAATATAATATTAAAAAATAATATAATAAATTAATATAATAAAATCTTAATAAACTTCATATTGCACTTGTTTACATCTTGTTCCTATCAATTTTTATGTAATTACTTAAATTATGGTGGACAACTATCCATATGGAAAACTACTTGCTTAAATTATAGTGAATAACTATCCACATGGCATTGTGTTATGCAAAGACTAGAATAACAATCATTATTATCACACTTGGTGATTTATTTTTCTAATATATTTTTATATTTCACAATTCAATTTAAAACCACATAACATTAGTCATCAACTTATTAGAAAAAAATCGATTCACATTTCAATTTTTTATTTTAGTTTTCAAAATATTTAATATAATATTTTTGTTTTTTTCAAAACTTTAATGAACTTCATAGAATCTGTTTAAAAATTTCAAAACTAATTGAAATTCAAAAAGTTTTGACCAAAATAAAAAACAGTATAACCCGTCTTTGAAAAGTATAAACTATGCAATATAAAGTTCATTAAATTCTTATTATGTTAATTTTTTTTATTATATATATATATATATATATATATATATATATATATATATATATATATATATATATATACTAAGGTGTTACTAAACAGAAACACTACATATTACACATTTTAAGTTATAAATTTATCTCTAACCATATTAAAATAATGTTTTATCTATATAATGACTAACTTGTAAAACCCTGCACATGTATTCGAATAATGTTACACTTCTACTTGACTTTATATAATTTATCATCTTATTAAATTGTTGAGATGAATATATTTGAAAGGATGTACATATATGCAACTTTTAATTCCATTTGATCATAGATTTGAATTTACCTATGATATTTTATATAAAATGAAAAAATGATTTTCCTTGAAAAGTGTGATAAAATGATTAAATAAAGATTGATGTCCAATTAGCTGTGATTGTTAGACTGAAATAAAAAATGATTGCTTCTAAATTGATATGAGGTAGAGGAAAAATACTGTAAATTCCATAGAATAATACTCGGTGAAAAGAGTCATTCGATTGAAATAATTGTACTTTCATAATGGTTGTAAATTGGAAATTCACTTTTAGAATTTTTCTTTTCACTTGAAGAAAACAAAATATTTCATTACAAAACAAAAGAGGTTACATGTGTCAAAATTACAATACCTTAGTTACAGCCATACACAGAGTAGAATAAAAATTCAAGATGACATGACCAGAGAAGACTCATTCATCCAAATTCTAAAAGGCCACAGTGACATGTGTGAGCACTCAATGAACCTCTGACATATCACATGTGTTCGTGGCATACTAAACAATACCCCTAATTTGACTACATATTAGAAAATACCTATAAAAATCACATTATTTAACCCCTAGCAATATGAACCCAATACACCTTCCCAATTAAAAAAATACCTAGTTTCACTAGATATAGTAGGTATCCATTTTCTCAGTAACAACTTTTATATCCCTTTATTGTTCTCATTAACTTGAGATCCATTTTTTATACTTGCCAATATAAAAACCCTTTAACCCCGACTATATGCTCAATATATTATGCCATTTTTTCCTCAATATTTATCCCTCAATATGAACCCACATGGTTTTTTATTCCTCCCCCAGTCAAGCCCTCGTGACCTGAGGTATACAATAAAAAAGTTTCATACATAGGGGAGACTGACAACAACCTCCAGGAAAAACTAAGAAGTAGATTCAACATGCAATAGTAAAACAAAATTGGAACATACAAAGACACAAAGGGACCATAAAGAGAGAACAAAGGAGCCTAAACTGGTGGCCCTACCTAGTTCTAGGAAATCAAAAAATATTTGGCCATTGGAGGCAGAGACACCGCGTTTGGAGAGAAAATTTTCCTGGAAATTTTGTTCCTGAAAGATGTGACTGAAATATATTGGGGAGAAACCTATCTTCAAGGATGAAATATTCTCTAGCCAGTGGAGTAAAGAAGGCACCGAAAGAGAAATCTTCCCTAGATCCCAGTTGATGGCCAGGTTCGAATCACCGACAATGTGGATCTCGTCCAAGGCTAACCAAGAGGTACAACATAAGACACTCCATAATGCCAAGACCTTTGCTCTCATATTGGTAAATATTCCCCCGGACCAATAGAAGTGGTAATCCAATGACAGATTGAGGAGAATGATGCATCCACATCCAAAAAATCCACCCACCAAAGTGCCATGAAAGAAACTGATGGGATGAGAGTAGTCAAGCTATTTGTAATACGAACTACACCTACTGTCGAATGAATTTTGAGGGCCAATTTCCATAAAATATGCCACAATTTTGAGAGTTGTAGATCTCATATTTGGGACATATCTCTCGTAAATGCAGGAGCTCAAATAGTGCCAGATGCCCCATAAGATATAAAGAGGGATGGCTCTGAGCACAAGGGGCTTCACTTAATGAATCTGCGACCTATCACATGCATTCATGACATATTAAACAATACCATTAATTTGACTACATATTGGAAAATAACCCTTAAAATAAAATTATTTAACCCCCTACCAATACGAACCAAATATGCATTCCTATTCTAAAAAACCCTTATTTCCACTAGATATTCTAGGTATCCATTTTTTCATTAACATTTTTTATACCCCTTTATATTTTTTTCATTAACTTTGAGCTCCATTTTTTATACCTGCTAATATAAAAGCCCTTTATCCATATATATTCCCCAATATATTATATAATTTTTTTCTCAATATATATCTGCCAATATGAACCCAAATGGTATGGTATTGCTCCCTGAGTGAAGCTCCCATTGCTCTGAGATCCTTATGTCTATCAGCCCAACAAAGAAGACAAGAAAATATGGATTCTTTTTCCAGGTGTATAGGGATGTTGAGGAAAGCGGTAACCTCTTCCAAAATGGAAATGGTGAAGGGAAAAATAAGAAAAACATGCTCAGAATTCTCACCATCCGATCTCCAGAGATGGATGATGTAGAAATTCTATGTAGATATGAATCTTCTCATGAAATTTACCAAATCATAATACTAAAATCTGCTCTACTTATATGCAGAAAGAAATTCATAATTGAGAAAACATATCATAAAAATTCACAAATATTCAACACACAAACACATATATATATATATCTAGAGGAAAGCAATTTCTCAAAACCCATTCCTACCTATATTGCATTAATAAAATAGTAGATAAGAAATAAAATGATTTCTCAAGCCTAAGAAACCTTTTTAAGTGTATATTCTATCCCTCTTCCTAATTGTCTGACGCTAACCAATACTTTGCCAAATTTTCTATCCTCCATGATCCTATTTCCTTGCATTGTTCTTCCTTGCGTAATTAGGCCGCTATTTATTAGGAAATTCCTCAACTTGGATTGTGAAATTCCTTTAGTCCAATCTCTGACTGCATGCACCACCTATACAACTTGGATTAGTTTAAAATTGATAGTAAATTTCCCTTGAACTCCAATCTCAACTAGGTAACTCGAATTCTCTGTATGCATCAATTATTTTTGGATGACTAATGAGTTAACTCATTGATCACTGAAGATGACCGAAGGCACACCAAAGTACTGGAACTTCCACTAGTTCTTCTAATAGTTAGAACTAGCTTAACTCACAATAACTCAATTTAAATAAAATATATTGCTAGAAATTAGAAACAAATCATACTAAATTTAAGTCAAGTGTCTCCAAAATGAATTAACTGAGTTAAATGAGTGACAAGCGCCATGCCACCTCAATTAGATACCTCCAAGTATTCTGCTGAAATTGAAATTTTAATTTTAATCTAGTTTGACCAAGGCAAAGTCAAAACTAAATTTTTCTTGCTGCATTTGCAACACTTTCTCTTAGCAAGAGAGGGATTATTATATATCCCAATCCCACCTCTATGGAACTTTAATTTTCCTCTTGCAAAATCCTTTATAAAAATAGTCGCATCTTGTTCCTCTGTAGTAATGTATTCCAATAACAACATGATCCACCTCCACACATAATCCCATAGATGGTGAGACCAAATATTGATATTCTTGGATCGATCATGAAATATTGGATTATCAAAGAGTTTGATATAACTATGATTGTCATAGTAAATCATAGTATGATCCATCACTTGACCAAATAACCCAACAATACTCTTTATTAGCCAGATTTCCTCACATGTTGCTTGAATTACAACCATGTACTCTACTTATACAGACTTTAGTGCCACATATCTCTGCTTCCTACTATACCAAGAAATCACTGCTGACCCAACACTAAAAATTCCTCCTTATGTTCTCTTATTGTCTAATGCAATCCCTTCCCAATCTGCATCTATGAATCCTTGCAACTTCACTCCCTCTATCTATATGTACCAAATACCAAACTAAGTAGTGCCCCTTAGGTATCTCAACACATTATTTGTTGCCTTACAATACAGTTTGGTTGGATTAACCATTTCTTGTCTAAGTTGGTTAACTGCATAAAACATGTTTAGTTGTGTGTTCACCCAATACATAAGAGAACCCACAAGATTCTTGTAAATGGTAGCCTCCATTATTTCACCTGAAATAATATCTTCTTTCCTCCAATTCCCTGCTAGAGGAGTCTCCATGGGTTTGCTACTCTCCATGTGGAACTTCTTCAGTATCTCATTGGAATACTTTCCTTGAGAGAAAAATAGTTCCCCATCTCCGTGCATACTTCCAAACTAGGAAAGTAATGCATGAATCCCATGTCCTTCATCTTGAATTCTCTTCAAGATCCTCTTTGCAAGAACTTATCGAATTCTCATCATTAGTTAAAATTAAAGCATCGACATATAACACAATAATAAATAATTTACCTTCAACCAGAATATAATAAAGGTTTTCATCTACTTCATTTTTGGTGAAGCCCACATCGGTGATATTACTGTCGATTCTGGTGTACCAGACACGAGGTTATTTCTTGAGTCCATACAATGCTCACTTGAGTCTGCACACAAGCGACTCTCTGTTTAAAGTCTCAAAACCTTATATTTTCTCAGATTATGTTGGCACATAAGGATGAATTTTGGGCAAGACTTAGGTTCAGACTCGAGGGCCAACAAGATCCCGCTGTAGTCTAGGACAATGCTGGAATTTTCACCCTGCTCAAAGGAGAGCAAGGAGTCTCACTCGAGGCATGCCATAACCTTACTGAGATAGGAGAACTAGAACCATACTAGCAAAGTGAAACTACTCATCTATCGTCAAGAAATTACAGTCATGCAGGAACACACTTATCGCATATTAGTTAAGGGAAGAACTCTCATATTGTAGCTATCAAAAAAAGATATGAGAAAAGTTTAAACAACTGATTAAATGTCACACATAGAAAGTCACACATTAAACACATGATTCAAGTCCACAAAACACCTTTTTGTATATTATATTTCAAGTATAGTACATTACATCTGAGACTCCGCAGAGCTCAATACACTACATAAACCCTCCAAATCACCAAACCAACTCACTTCCTCTTTCCTTTTCCTTGCTTATCTAGCTCTTCTTTCTGGCATTGGCAATCTTCGCACCTTCTTCACTCAGCTGGTCTGCTGTGCTCCACCATTTTTTATTCCATTCCGCACTGCTGCCTCTGGGAGTCTTTCTACCTATCTATTATCAACTATTCTTTCCACCCGTGTTGCCGCTTATTCACACTCCATCACCTACTCGCCTCTTCTTTGCAACCCGCAACAACTCTCTTTCTTCTGCAATGGCTCTTCGCCACTCTTTTCGCCCGCAACTGGCCGTCCGCAAATCAAAATTGGTTTCTCCAAAGCAAAGGCCCCAACAGGCCCCAATTACAAGCTATTGACTCGTCCCGAGTCAATTTTATCCCAATGTTATAGTCCCTATGTGACTATTTGATGTGGTCTTCTGTTGATCTTGTTCAGTTTCTCCATTTGCTTTGGTTCCCAATCTTCCAACAAAGGCTCCAAATATGGGACCTTCTACATGGCTTCTGTCTTGAGTTCCATGAAATCATTGATTGCTTCCTGCCATATTTTCATCAAGGAGCCTATTGCATTCACCACCTTGTCGACTTGAGCAACATCAACGGGCTGCAGTAGGTCTGCAAAGCCTTCACTGTACTGAGAATCAGATTCGAAGACCAGTTGCTGGATTGTCCCTGCCTTCTGTTTGATGGGGTGTCAGAAATTAGGAAGTAGTTGATTGGTCCTTTCTAAGTTCTCCTCGATGGTTTGGATTTGTAATTGCAGACCTCCATCCTAATCGTATAATTGTCTGTGGCTGTCTGGGTCAGGTTTTCCTTTGATCTCAGTGAAAATATTTTGTAACTTTTCTAAAATTGGCTGAGTTTTCATTGTCAGTGAATCCTAGAACTCATGGATTTTTTTTAGCAAAGTGTATGCCTCAATGACAGTTATCCCTAGTGTTTCCTTAAGCTAACTCATCTGCTCTTTCTTCTTTGTTATCTTCTCTACATACACTATGGAGGGATCTTGTAGTGCCGGTTTGGTTGACAAGGATTGTTGGAGTTCCTGATTTACACTACCCAGATTTGTGCACGTTGTCCTGATATGAATGGAGTGTTCCATAATGGGGCAGGCCCACATATTTGCTGGGGCGGCTTTGACAACAATGGTAATGTTTGGCCATAACTCTTGGAATTTCTCGGTGATCTGATCAATTTTTTGTTGGATGGTATCTCTTTATTGTTGTAGCTGATTACACTATTTAGTGAGCATTAGAACTTGCTGGTGCTACTGCACATATTTTGGAACAAGGTCGTTGTGTAGCGATTTTTCCTACCGGGCCATTGTTTGTATGAAATTAAAAAGCTGGCTAGGTGTCCAAATTTGAATATCTCCGCTACTCATCATTTCAGGGCTGGGATTTCTCTCTTTGAGTGGTTGGCCACTATCGATGGAACTATCAGATTGTTCCGGTGGAGAGTTAGGTTGAGTCAGAGGTACGTTTGTAGGTTGGGTTGGATGAAAATTGATGGAGGGTGGATAAGTGGATATGTATGGTTGCAATGGAAACATTGATTGTTGAAATTCAGAAAAGGAGGTCTTTTTTGGTGTATTTTTAGGCAAGAGTAAGTATGTCTGAATTAGTAGATTTAGGAAGGTCCCCAGTTCTACTGTGGCTGAGTTAACCTTGGTTATTTGTACAATACCCAAGTTAGATTCTGCGTCAATATTGAATTCCATTACCATTCCTGTAGGTATCACATCATATATGGTTGCGGATGTGGAAGCGGTGTGGGCTCATTGATCCTTGGAAGCATTAGAGGTATGCGATGATTAATTCTGAGTAGTTGGGGCTGAGGAGGCTGGGGCGCTTTGAGATAATGAAGGGTTGGGTTGCAGTATGGCTAGGGAAGTTTGGGTACCCTTCTCCGACTCCTCTGTGATCAGGATACCTGTACTTATCTATTGTACATGATCCTCCTCTATCAAGTCTACCACTTGGTTAGGTTTCAAAATCCTGGCCCATTTTCCCTTGGGCCCAGGGATGGGTGGTTTAGTTGCCTTGGTTTTTCGAAATGGGGCAATGGTCAGCTGTGAATGCGAATGAAAGTTGGTGGATGGGAGAGAGGTAAGGACTAAGGTCATTAATGATAGTGATCCTAAGTTGAATTTTTGAAATTATTTGAAAAATGGGAATGTAGTGGTTACAACTCCAATACTTACCATGGATTTGTTGAAGGCTTGCACTTGTGTGTCCAAATTTTGAAGCAGTGGCTGGACTTGAGTATGAGATATCCTCTGAATTTTGTCTGCCAATGTTTCTCCTGGTAGCAGTTGTGAAAGCATAACCTCAAAATAATACTTATGCTTCCCCTCTCAGACTTCTCCTACAACCACTGACCATGACATAAATTTTGTGTGGAAAGCTTTCTCTTCTAGTTGGAATCTCAATGACCTCTTTTGGAAGGTGTCTACCACAACACAGCGGGTTCTAATCCATGTATTACCATGTGAGATGCCAAACCATATTTTCCCAGAGTACTCATCTAGTAGCATTTTGGGAATTATTTGTTGGGTTTGAATGACATCCAACATCAACCTGTACCAATCTGTGAATGCCCCCCTATTGATCTCTTTACTGCTGGGGTCCCTTGAAACTCTCCATAGTGTATATCTAATGACCATTAGCTGATATTTTCCTATCTCTATAAGAGGTCATTTCGCCAGTCAAAACCATTTCCGAATCGCTAATTCCATGATTAAATAGTTGTAGATAAACCATGTGTCCATTTTGAAGTTTTCTTTGCAGGCTTCAAAGAGCTCTTACAGCAGAAAAGCACACCAATTGAGTTGCACTCCATGTATTCAATCCTCCACAACTGAAATTGTGTCTAGGGTACACTCCCCTTTTGTAGTAGGATCATCCTTTATCTTGCGTTCTCCTTATTTTTCTTCAAATGACAAGTGTTTGAGGTTCTCCAAGTCATGATCATCTATTTCTTGGTCTACTTTCCCACATTCTACTACCTCTCAGTGACTGGATTAAGGTATCTAGGTGGATGAAGGTATTTCTTCAGCTTCTACAGGTTCCGAGCAGACAAAAATTCCATTTATTCCCTGCAAGGTGTCTATAAGTTTTTGATTATCCCACCTGAAAGAAAAACTTTGTGCAAATCTATCCACTATTAAATCCCAACTACTCGTTTGTCTCTTTTTTTCTTCCATAAGGTACTAGGCTTGTGGGATAATATCCAATGAGTGAAAAAATTTATTTACCCATAAGGATTTGGAGTAGTTTTCCATTTCCCACTTATCTTCACAACATTTTATGTGGACTTGGGGTTCTGAAGTTCCTTTGTACTTTTATTTTAGTTGTGGTCCTGAAGACACTTGGAATCTTGTTCTTGACACCTTTGCCACCTATTCCCAAATATGAAGAGAGTTGTGGTGGTTTACCCACCATCTTGACGAAGTAGATTGCAATGCTACGTCCATTACAGGAACCTTATGCTCCTCTGGTACATTATCTTCAACTTTATTAATGAAAGTATTAAAAATTCTCATGTTAGTAAGGTTGGGGTAACCCCTTACTTCTATGCCAATCCAATTGAATCCATGAATAAAATCACACCTCCTAGTGTTGACCTCATGCCCTCCTTACTGCCATTCATCCCACACAACTTCGGACCACACGTCAGAGCTTTGAAGAATCTGCTAGCTTACTGTACCTTCTGCCATAGGGTTGATGTAGTCTTCTCTTTTGCCTATTGTAATCTAATAAAGTTGGTCTAGGAGTTCTACATCCTCCCTAGTCCTGACGGTGTCTGTATACCAGGGTCCTTGATGTGGATCTAATGGTTGAACCAGTCTGACTTCAACATCTTCAAATATCATTAGTTCTTTCTTTAAGTCAATGACTGCGTAGTTTTAAAATTATTAGTCTATCCCTAACAAAGCTGGATACAAATATTTATCACAGGTGATTTCAATTACCACGAAATCAGTATAAGTCTTCACCCCTACCACATCCACTTCAACATCTTCTAATATTCCCACCAACACAATACAATATTGGTTTTCCATTTGTAGATGTATAGGGGAAAATACCAGCTTCAGCTTGCCCAATGCTTCCCATGTTTTTCTGGGTAATATGTTTACATATTAACCTAAGTCCGGCATTGTGCCCCTTATCTGGAATCCCACAACTTGTGAATTTATTTGGAATTCCTTCCTGATTCTTCTCTTGTTTCTCTTTACCCTCCTCACATGCCTTTCCGGAAGGTTGGCATTGATTCGGCTCACATGCTCCATTAATCCTTCCACTATTGCTTTTAAGTTGTGTTTTAGATGCTCCATCATATGTATGTCATTTAAAATGATCAATAATAGCCTGAAACATTCTTCTATCGAGGTTACTGTTGTTGCATCCTTTCCTGCTTTTAATGGTTGTATTTGTTGCATGTCATTGTGGCTTCCTAATTTTGAAAATGTTTCTAGCGCTTCCTTGAAGTATTGTTTCTGTTGTTCAGAGTCATAGGATTTCGTCGGTGATGCTGGTTTGATTAGTTTTATTGGTTACATTTCTCTTGCATCCTCTCCCATTTTCATTCCTCCTCGGGTTATTATTTCCACACTGTGTTTCAGCTAATATTGGTTTTGCATTAACCAAGTTAGCGCCCCACTACCTGTTTCTTTCTTCCCACCTTTTAATTAATTCGGGACAATATTTTTGTGGCATGTGCATTTTTTTTTAATTCCACAAAACACCTTTCTGTATATTAGATTCCCTTGTAGTACATTACATCCAAGACTCCACAGATCTCGATACACTACAAAAACCCTCCAAATTACCGGACCAACTCAATACCTCTTTCCTTTTTTTTTTCAAGCCCACAACATACCTTTATGTATATTAGATTTCTTGTACAATACATTACATTTGAGACTCAATAGATCTCCATAAACTACAAAAACCCTCCAAATCGCTGAACCAACTCATTGCCTCTTTCCTTTTCCCTTCTTATCTATCTCTTCTTTCTGGAACTGGTAGTCTTCGCCGCTTCTTCGCTCTGTTGGTTTGTTGCGCTCTGTCATTTCATGTTACCTATCGTGCTTGGCTTTGCCTCTGGGAGTCTTTCTACTTATATAATGTCAAATTTTCTTACAACCTGGGTTACCGCTTATTCAGACTCTTCCACCTACCTGCATATTCTCCGCAAACCATAAAAAATCTCTTCATTCCACAAGGACTCTCTGCCACTCGCTTCACCCACAACTGATTGTCCGCAACTCAAAATCAGTTTCCCCAAAACAAAGGACCCAAAAAATTGCACCTCATCCTTAATAACTCCATTTAGGAAGGTTGTCTTTATATCCATTTGGTGTATATTCTACCCCATCTGTGTAGCCAATGCTAGAATTGAACTTATGGAAGAGTACCTTTCCACTTAAGCAAAGGTTTCCTCATAGGCAATTCCCTTAACCTGAGATAACCCATTGGCAACAAATTTGGCCTTATATTTCTCTATTCTTCCTTCTACTGCATGATTTACCTTGTAAATTCATCTCGAACCTTCCATTAATTTGTCTAATGGTCTTGGGACCACTCCCAAACATTGTTTATTAAAATGGAATCATATTCCTCTACCATAGAATTAACCCATACAATTTTCTCTACCACTTCCTAGAATGAGGATGAATTATTCTCTTCTAGCTCAGTCATGAAATCCATGTAGTCAGTGTTCTGATCTGTTAACCTCCTCTGCCTGTGCTATGAAGTGGGTGCTCCCACATTCTCTCTAACATCATGCAATAATATTTCATCTTCTCTGGTTCATTTCATTCCTTCTCTGTATGTCTCTTCTTGATTGGTTGTCTCCAATCTATTCTCATTTGCTTGTGGTTTATCTAAAACTTCATGAGGTTATTCCTTTGGAGCCAAAAGCTCCTGATCAGGCTGCAACTAATGCTCCCTCTCAAGAAAACACCACATTTCCTTCTCCTCATCAAATTTCACATTACTTATAACCACTATCATCCTAAGGGATGGAAAGTACACACGATAGTTTTGAGGTGTTTTTGTGTACCCCACAAATATCCCCAAGTCTGTTATAGGCTCTAGTTTTTTCCTTGATTTCTTGGATACATGGAAATATCCTAATGCTCCAAAGATCCTAAAGTGTGACACATCTGGTTTCTTCCATGAAAAGGCTTCCTCTAGTGTACTCATGCCAAGAATACTATGAGGGCTATTTTTTTGCAAATATATTGTTGTCTTGCATGCTTCAGCCCACAAGTGGAGTGGTAGGCCTTGGTCATGCAACATCTCCCTTGATGCTCCCACAACACTTATTTTCTTCCTCTCAAACACCCCATTATGTTGTGGGTTATGGGGTGATATCAAATCCCATTGAATTCCTTCCTTTTCACATAAATTTTTAAACTCATTTGACACGTACTCACTTCCATTATCACTCCTGAGAGCCTTCACCTTCTTGCCAATTTATTTCTCAACAAGTGCTTTAAATTAAACAAACTTGGATAATTTCTGGTCTTTCTTCTGCTTGAAGTACTTGCAACATTTTCGTGAGAAATCATATACAAATATAACATAATACTTGCACTTGGTAGTGGATGCTGTCGATAAAGGTCAATATACATTAGAGCGGATCCTTTCAAGGACTGCATGTACCTTGTTGTACCAATCATCGCATGTGGATTTTCTGTACTTCCCCAAGGTACACAATTTTCATGTATCCCACTGCTCTGGGCTCCTTAGGGGAGGTCTATATAAATATGATGCATGATATTTAAAGCTCCATGATGAAAATGGGCATGTCTTCTATGCCATAATTCATTGTTATCTTGGCTCTGCACCTTCCCTGCTTTTGTGCTCAATGTTGTGCAATATTCCACATCTAATTTGTAGAGTTTCTTCACTCGAATGCCGATCTACATGACTTAACCCGTGGAGATGTTTCTAAGGAAAGAATTCCCTTTTTTGAATATCACATCCTATCCATGGTCTTCCAAAACATCTACGGAAACCATATTCTTATTCAGACTCGATATTACCATCACGTACTTGTGCCTGAGAGGGGATCCAGACTCCCTCTAAAAATTAATTGTACCAATACCGATCATGTTCTACCTTCCATAATCTCCAATCCTGATGTGTATCTAGAGATATTTCTCCTCCAAGTTACTAAAACATTATTTTCTCTTTGTCATGTGAAATAAGGCACCGTTATCCAGATACCAGAAAATACCCGTCAATGTGTTTGCCATGCATGCAATGAGGGTGAAATACAACTCAAATTGTGAAGCTAAAGCTTCTCCTGCTGCTTCTCTTGAGGGATTTTCCCACATTCTTCTGTGGAAACTTCGTTGCATAGTTCCCAAGTTCATGACAATGAAATAACTTGACTTTGGACAAGTATTTATTCTTACCCCCTTAACTGGAATCTCCTTTGGATTGGGATTTCTTCCCTTTCCCCTTATTTTCCTTTCCATCCAAGGCACAATTATGCTCATCATCACACTTGGATAAGGTTTTGTCTATGGTGTTCTACCTTATTTCTTCTTGCACCAAATCGAACCATAGGAATTCCCAATTTGAAAGCTTCTCCCTCCAATTTATCGAATCCTCGTAGTTGTGCCAACTCTTGGGATGTCCTAGAAGTGCTAGGATTACCAGATCATCTTCTACAACCATAAAATCAACAATCCTAGGTTAATCATGACCTTATGTGAGCCTGCTTAGTTACTGTGGTATTGCGTCTCCCTTTTGCTTATTGATACTTTGAAGCTTTCCCTTGAGTTCCAGCTTCTTTTGGTCACTATTGTTCTGGAAAAAATATGTTAATGCTTTCCACATTACATACGAAGTCTCTTTCCCATGGATATTTGAGACAATATGGCCTCGTACTCCCTCCAATATGATCCTCCTCATGTTGGATACACACTTCTTCCATTATGCTAGATTTTGAGTATCAGTTGCTGCTAGTTTCTATATATATGTATCAAAAAATTCCTTCAACCCATGATCTTCCAGCACTGCCTCCATGGGTCCTTCCAAGCAACAAAATTCGAGCATCCCTTAAGGGAATACTCGAGTCTTAGTACATAGAAATCCATCCTTATAACTATGAATAAGTTATCCTACAAATTCAATAATCCAGCAATAAAAACTTCAAAATATCTTCTCCACTATGATTCGTGCTCTGATACCATGTAGAAATTCTATGTAGATCTGAAATTGTTGATGAAATTTATTAAATCATAAGATTCAAATATACTCTACTCACTTGCAAAAATCAATTCACAATCGAGAATACATATCATAAACATGCACAAATATTCAACACACATACATAGAGATTTATCTATGGGAAAGAAAATTTTCAAAACCCCTTCCTATCTGTATTGCATTAATCAAATAATAGAGAAGAAATAAAATTCTTTCTGAATTCGGACAACCTCTACAAGTGTATAATCTATCCCTCTACCTAACTAAATCAGTACGACCAATACTTTTCCAATTTTTCTATCCTACATGCTCTTATTTCCTTGTGTTGTTCCTTGATGAATTAGGCCCCTATTAATTAGGAAATTCCTCAATATGGATTACGCAATTCCTTCAGTCCATTCTTTGACTACATGCACCGCATGTACAACTTGGATTAGTTTTCAACTGAGAGTACATTTCCCTTGAAATCCATTCTCAAATTGGTAGCTCAAATTCTCTGCATGCATCAATTATTTTAGGCTGTTTGATGAGTTAACTAGTTGATCATTGAAGATGACTGAAGTCACACCCTACTACTCGGCCTTCCACTAGTTCTTCTAATAGTTAGAACTAGTTTAACTCACAATAGCTCAATTTAACTAAAATAGATTGTTAGAAATTAGAAATCAATCAAACTGAACTGAAATCAAGTGTCTCCAACTCGAATTAAATAATTTAACTAAGTGAAAAGTGCCATGTCACCTTAGTGAACTACCTCCAAGTATTATGTTGAAGTTCAAATTCAATTTTTAATATATTTTGAACAAAGAAAATTCAAAACTAGATTTTATTACTGCATTTCAACAACAGATACCTAGTCCCAAGAAGCCCCTCTTAGAAATTTTATCCCACATAAGGATAAAATTATGAAAAATGAGCCACATGAAGCATTTGGGCTTCTTCGAGGATTCCAACTTCCACATGTGAGCCAAGAAATTAGATATAAATTCTTGTGGCTATAGATTTGAAATATAACAATATGTGACCCTTGCTGAGATCTCACCACCCTATCTCAGATCTCCCCAAGGGAGGAAATACTCCTTGATAGTTAGAAAAATTCCAACTTGCATTAGGTTTGAATGAAAGTATTCCCATTTGAAATAGTGTGTAAGGGGCAGATCCAATGAAACTATGCTCCTCCAATGCGTGGAAGAGATACCCTCGGGCAATGGGATTCCAATGTGCTCTAAATTTTATAGGCCATAACTATTAAGGTGTTGGATGATTGAGAGATATAGGGAGTGAAAACCCTCCATACCAATGATTTATTCAATTCCCACAATAATGTGATCACCCACACTAACCCTCCACCATAGATTACTACACATCCAGTCTCGAGATCTCATCAAGTTGTGTAGATATAGGAAGAATGTTTCTTCACTGACACCTTTTAGGATCCGCTTCTCTATACTAGCAAAGTCAAGTTATTTCTATTGAATTATATTTTTTCACATGCCATGCCCCATAAATTCTCACCAAAGACTCTTTCTGAGCAGGGCACCATTGAATAGTTTTGTATTCTTTATGCCCCATCCACCACAATATGAGGATCTACAAATAAATGCTACGGAAGAGAGGTGGAATTTATATATTTTTTTTGTGTCAGACCATAGGAAATATTCCATTACTCAGTCAATTCAATGAATGATGGTCAAGTAGAGATGGAAAAAGTGCATACAATAAACATAATTTCCTTGGAGGATTTCCATGGCCATAATTTTCTCACAAAGGATTGAAATTTTTGTCATGGACTCATTAATATTATTTATAATAAAATATGAGGAGATATACATGAACTATGACCTATAGTTTATAAATTTCATTTATTTAATAAAATATGGCAGTGAATGAAGTAGTGGACTACCTGTCATGGCTTGCTTACACTTTATTGTTAGATAATAAAGCGATTGAATATTTGCTAGTTTACTACTCACTATAGTTAAGCCTTAAAAAAACTTCACCAGACCATATTAATACACTTACAAAACAAAAAAATACCAATAAATATGTAGAATGTACTAGTGGACTATCAAGTGTCAGTTTAAGATTGAAGGTCTTGTCTGTCGCAAACATCGGTGAGTGATATTTATAACCTTTCCAAGCGTTGATTTATTGGAATTTGATTATTAGTGGATGAAAATAACTTATGAGTAATGTATGACTTAATATATAGATAGATTTGTTTAGTAATTTTTTATAGGCACCACTATCACTGTTCAATAAAACTCGTAACATCATTGAAATTTATTAATTCAATCGTGATATCTCAAATTATTAATATAATCAAGATACATCAAATTTAGTAATATAATCATGATACATCACCAAATAGTTATAATGTAGCATTTATAAGTCAGAAAAAAATATGATACATCATGGTTGAGCCAACACAAGTGTCTAAATAAGAACAGGGGTGAGATGGTTTGATGAGTGAATATCAATTTTGATCAAAGTAGCTCTTGAATTTTAGCAACATACACCCTTGGAGGATCCTCCTATTTCCCCTTGGGGAATAACATGGATTTATATCCAATTAATTAGTAAAGCATGGAAAGAAGTAGAGGATTTGCTTAGCCATTAAATTTTGTAGTAGAATTTTTCATGGTTGTAGGTGGAAAGAGTCATTCCATTTATAAATTGTTGGAGTTGTTTTATCATAGTTTCAAATTTATATTTTATTTGCATAATTTCATTACAAAGGAGTGGATGTTTTACTATGGATTTATTGAGATATTTTTATAATATACAAGAAAATATGTATGATTTATGATTGCTAAAATTTCTTTGGAAACATCATTTAAATTAGCAAGGCCACAGGTAGCATGGTCGTTACCAAATTAGATAGAAATAGGCCAATAGAAGTATAAAAAATGACAGGAAATATGGGTGGTTAGCCAAATACATTTTCCTTGATAAAAAAATCAAACAATAAAACAAAAATTCAATGTTTACTTGGTTTCTTAAATTTTGATTTTGTTCTTCTACTTCTACAAGTATATGAGATTTTTTCTTGTTACAAATATTTTCTCTCAAACTTCTTCAATTTTTTATATTGGCATTAAACATTAGATTCTAGTTGTGATTAGTACAAAACATAATGTATTAGAGAATGCATACCTAAATAGTCTAGTGCAAGTTTGGTGTAAAATAAATGCATTTCCAAATCTCTCATAGTAGACTTGAAATTTGTAGACCACAAATTTGGCTGATCATGATTCATAACAACAAGATATGAGATTCATAGCCTATCTACTCCATCACAAAAGATTCAAAAAATATGTCAAGTGTTCATAAACACATTTAATGTCTTTGAGGAACTCAAATCCTCTAAATTATACTTGAGAGAGTATGCTCAAGTGTGCCTTCAATAGTCATCGATGAATGACAAAACATATTTGGATTTTCTCATGGAAGGAGGAAATGGACCCATCAAATTGTTGTGAACAAAATCAAGGACACTTGAGGCTCTCCATGCCATTCCTTTCTAAAATTTCTTCTACTTGTTTGCCAAGTATTTAGCCTTGGGGATGTAACCACCTCCCACCCCCTTATGCTCTCTTAGGTTGTGAGAGGGCTACTCATTTGGCCCAATATCCAAGGTCTATTATGGATATGGGGTTACAAAAACCTCTTTTTTCAAAGTATTTGAATCTTAAAACTAATTCCACCATTACATTTAGTTCATCAAGAGCTTTCTGATGATAAATTTTTTATCTCGGTCTCAGTCCCATATAGAAAGTTATTCATGTTAGAATTTCGGCCCATTAAAAGGGGCCATGTCATTCGTAGAACACCATGTGGTACCTACATGGAACTTTCCTAGTCCACATGACACTACAATGCCACCATATTGTGGGGTCCACATGGTACCCATGCCTTTGTGGTTGGGGTTGTTTAGTTCATTTAAATGTTTTCTATGAGAGAAGGTCGATGGAGGTTGATCGAAGTGGGGATTCCACATAGTCCATGTCACATTTGATCGGGGTTATTGAACTTTCTAATTGCTAATTATTTTCAAAACTTGGTGACCTGAAGGCTCAAAAACTTGGTAGGGTCCTCTCGACACATGTCGTACTAGCCTGTGTTCCTTGTTCACTAGCCTTGCTCTCTACCCAATTCTTTTGGGATCCTAGTGGACCAAAATATTGAAAGCCTAGTGGGGTACTCCCTGACACATGTCATACTAGCCCAGTAAGCCTCACTTGCACATATACGTTAATTTGTATCTTGAGGCTAACAATGCAGTCATCGATGGCTAATGTGGAGCTTGCATGACATGGTTTCATTGGGCTAGGTTCCACAATTGGTCCCTCGATTTCAAGGTTTTCCCATGCATATGTGTGTTGATCCATTAAGCTTTATAGGTCCTAATGGCCACTAGAACTCTAATTTTTTGGGTTTTGGAAAACAAAGAGATGATTTCCTTAAACGCCAATTTTTTGGGGTTTCGAAAAGTAAAGGGGTATATGCCATGAATTCCACTTCTTCACATTTTTACCAAGGGCCTGATATCGAAAAGCCTTTATTTCTATGTTGGTGAATGAATGAAGAGGGGTTACACTTTTGGGCAAATGTGGTGATGAAATTTCAAGTTTTTAATCCTTTATCGAATTGAATCCCTCAAAATTCATGTAAGTATTGTGAATTTTGATTTGCAGTAAAAATACAAATTGTGGAGAATTATGTTGTTGTACTAATGATATTTTTTTCAATTTTTTTTTAATGTCGTATAATATGTCAATATTTCATTAAATAAAATTCTTGTCCTTGCAAATTTCCACACATCGTAAGAGGTATGTGTGTGTTCATGTAATCTAAATGTGTAATTTTAATATATATATATATATATATATATGAGCATGATCTACATGGAGATAACTAATTTTTTCGTGTTAAAAAATATTTTTTTATTATTTTTTGAAGTTGGAAAAGTAATATTTAAATTGCATTTTGTCGACACATGTGTTCGCATAAGGTTTTTTCAGCTATTTAAATAAATTGATAAACCAAGAGTACCATTTTGAAGAGGACTCGTAAACGAAGATAGTGGTATTTTTTAAAAAAAAATTGTTGTGTATATGTTATGATATAGATTTTGTATTCAACCTCTTTAAAATTTTTCAAAATAATTTCAAGCGTTATGTTTAAAAGGAATTAAATGAAAAATTTGATATGAATTCAAAAAGTTCAAACTAATATGCCATTTTATAGATGATTCTTTCATTAATCCAACATGATCAACTCTGCCACCTAAGGACAAATTTTTCCCAAATTCTGTTGGGGTACAAAATGATGTTGTGGGACATTTTGCAGAAGTGGTGCTAAAATTGTTGATTTTCGGACTTGAAAGGCTTGATCGAGTGGTTAAAGCACTTGATTGAGTGTTCAAATTTCAAATTCAAATAGCTCAATTGAGGGTTTCATAAACCCTTGATCAAGCCATTTACATGGTTAACAGGGGTTCGATCGAGCCTCTATAAACAAAATTGTGAATCCCATAATTTGGATTTTAGAATCAATAAAAATCTAAAATTTATGTTCTTACCACATTTTAAAATTCCAAATTTAATTATAATGTTTGTTATCATGCCATGTAGAAACCTTTTTAGATTTAATATTAATATTAAATTAAATTATGAAATATGATACTTTCATTTTTAGACTTTTGCGATTAATATTTTGTTGTGTTGTGTCTTCTGGATCCATAACATCAAGATTTTTGTTAAACTGAATTTTTGAGCCATCTACCTCGGTTCATTAACAAAACCAACCTTAACACAAAAAAATTCACACAAGCTAACTCAATATGTTAATTTTATTTAACCTAATTTTTTTATAAATATAAAATAATAAAATATATAATATTTTTAAAATCCCGAAGTAATAATAAAATAAATCTACCTAAAGAAATAAAACCTAAACAATTTGAATTGGAATCCATGAAGCGATCTATGTATCTCTGATGGAGTTAGCTAGAACATTAATATTTTGGAAAATTTTAGATAATACTTCCATGGAAAATTATCGTTTTCTGTCCATGTGAATGTACAACACACAATTTACGTCTTGAATTTTAAATATGTATTATACAAAATAAAAAAAAATTGTATGATATTAAAATAGAATAAAAGATAATATTTAAACATAATATTTTAATCGTAAAATTATTTTAAAATTTTTAAATATAAAGGAGAGTGAGTGGGAAAGAAGGGTAAGAGAGAGAGAGGGACAAAAATATGGAGAGAGGAAGAGTAGGAGAGAGTCTCTGAGAAAGAGAGGGAGCTTGAGAGATGGATTTGGAGAAAAGTATATGGAACAAAGAAGTTCAGGACATATAGAGAGATAAAGGTGGAGAGAGAGATCTAGGGAGTGACAAGGGAGAGATGGAGAGAGAGTGTGTATGTTTGGGTTTGATATAGAAAGAAAAGTAAGGAGAGATGGAGAGGAGGGAGAGAGAGAAAGAGAGAGGGAGGGAGATAGTCAACAAAGTTGCAAGACGAATCTTAAGAGAAAGAGAGATAGAGAGAGAAAGTGGGTGATGAGGGAGAGAGAAAGACAGAGGTGGGAGAGAAAGGAAGAGGGAGAGGACTTTAGAGGGAGGGAGAGAGAGAGAGAGAGAGAGATAGATTTGGAGGGGGGAGAGATGGAGTTAATAATAAATATATATAGAGATATAAAGGTAGAGAGAGAGAGAGAGAGAGAGAGTGATGGATATATAAATAGATATGGAGAAATAATGTGTTTGTTTCCAGCGTGACATAGAGAGATGAAGAGGTAGAGACAAATATATATATATATATATATATATATATATATATATATATATATATATATATATATATATATGGAAGGGGGTGAGAGCGAAGAAGAGAGAGATAGGGGGGGGGGAGGGAGAGATAGATAGATATGAAGTGACAGAACCTGTGTGTCTCCTGTGTGTCTTTGGGGGTGAGATGGAGATACAAAAAATGAGAGATGGAGGTAGATATTGATATAGATGGAATGTATATAGAAAGGGAAGAAAATTGCTTGCACTAAATGCATTAATTTCAGTGTATAGATGTTGATTTCTAATCATATTTGATTTCTTGCATTAGATGCATTGATTTCTGTGTAGATGTTTATTTCTAATTATATTTCATTGCTTGGATTAGATGCATTAATTTCATTAAAGATGTCAATTTCCAATCTTTTTTGATTGATTTTGCATTAGATGCATTGATTACCATGTAGATGTTCATTCCTAGTCCTATTTGATTTCTAGCACTATATGCATTGATTTCAGTGTAGATGTTGATTTCTAATTCTATTTGATTGTTTGCATTAGATGCATTGATTTTTTAGTGTACACTTTTATTTCTCATCCTATTTGATTGCTTGCATTAGATGCATTGATTTAAGTGAAGATGTTTATTTCTCATGTGATGTAACTATATGTATGGTTTAAATTAATTTCAAGGTAATTAGTTTAACATTGTGCATTGATTTTAATGTATATAGAAAAAAAATATTGGCGGCATGCATTATGACTAAGCTTTTGTAGAAAACCTCAAGAACAATAAAATCAAATAAAACTTGTATTTGTAACTTTTACATCTCCACATATTTTAAAATTGAATATAACTTATTTCAATTATATTTAAGTTTTTTAAAATTAAATAAAACTTATTTCGAAATTGATTGAAATACTTGGATAATTACTTGTAAATCTAGGAAAGTTGATAACATTATATAAAATTATAGAAATGTTGTCATATATTGTTTTTTGACCTATATATTAAATTTCAATACAATTGACTTATATCATGTTATGACTAAGCTCTTGTAGATAATATCAAAATAAAAAATGTTGAATAAAACCTATTTGTTGTTTACATAACATATTTTAAAATTGAATAAAATTATTTCAATCCTATTTGTGTTTTTTAATTGAACTTTGAGATAAGAAATTGATTGAAATACTTAAAAATGTTTTCCATGAAATGATATATTGGTGGGTCACAAAAAAATTCATATATATATATATATATATATATATATATGGATGACATTATAATTCAAATAATTTATTTTTAAAATTGAATTGTAATAGCATACATGTTGATTGCACTAAAAGACACTTTCTACAAGTCAATATGAAGCATGATTGTAATTCTTTCCATGTTCAATATTAAATTGATATATGATATATTTTACTTCATTTGAAGTAACAAAATGGCTTGCATAATAACTTAAGTTTGTAATTATTTTATTATTCTATGAAACTAGAAATCAAAATTTCTATATTTTACTAATAAAAGTTATAGAATAGAGTTTTTTTTTTTTTTTTAATTAGTGAAATAGTTTTAACATATCCATAAAATTAAAAAATTAATGATCATCCATAAACAGTATTAATACAAATCCATAAACTAAAATAGTGGATATATGTATCATTAAACTATCCATATGAAAATATATACAAACTACAAATATCACATGAATGCCATAAACTGAAATAATAAGCATCCATAAACTAAAATAATGTTCATGTAAATCCATAAACTTTCCATGTATGAAAATATACAAATTATGTGTCACATGTGAATGTGCCCTATGAAATGAGCCTGAAGATATACAAACTACCCACTCTTAGTACCACAAAAACTCCTATATGAGTTCTGTCATGCAAAGTAAGGATCCATAAGCTAGTACCACAATATAACACATTCAAATTCAAAATAATTATGATGCAAGAGCATCGGACCATAATTTAAATTCAATGCTGCGAAGGGTGAAACGTAGACAACCGTTTGTAAATGGGGCTAAATTCCATGAAACAAATCTAAAATGATGGAATCGATAAGTCTCTAGAAGATTTTATTTATTATAATTATCTTCCATGTAATCAAACAGAGAGAGAGTTCAGGAGTTAGTTGAGCGATTGTGGGAGAATAACTCATGGATCTTAGATGATCTAGTCACCTGTAATTTCTTTATAAATGTGAGTTTGTATTGTATGTTTAAAAAGGCAGAGAATGAAATGTAGCCCGAGGGCGGAAGTGTGATAGAGTAGGGGGAAGAGTAAGGTGTGAAAGAAGTGTGCGAGAAGTGAGACAGAGTGAAGTGTAAAAGGAATGTGCGAGAAGTGTGATAGAGGAGAGATAGAGAGGAGAAGTCAATGTAAAACACAGCCACCAAAGGGCTTAGCTCTGTGTATTCACATCTCTGATTAATTGAAATGTTTGTGTGTTTAATCCTCCTGTCTATGTTAATTATCGTCTCTATTTCATTGTTGAATTGAAAATCACATTATCGCACAACTCATTTAAGCAGGTCGACTGGCGGTGTGAACAGTAAAGCCACAACGACATTTTTGTGTAAAAGGTTTGAAATAAATCGTTTTACTGTGCAACTTTGAAGTTCGTGCAATCGACCATCGTGCATCATAGATTTTAATGTTACTCGTTAAGGCTTTACCCCATAAGTTATTTGAAGTGTGATGTGAAGTGGAGGAGTAAAGGAGCCTAAGAGCCGTTAAATCTGGGCATAGATCAACAATGGGTTGGAAATTGCAAATGCGCACATCACAGATTTTATGGTTTGCGTTTAAGACATTGCATGGTAAGATGTTTTCCTTGCGATGTGATAAAAGGTTAAGGTGCAGTAAGATAAGAAGATTTTGATGCGATACGTCACAATCGCATATCACATAAGATAATTAATACGGTTATCGCTAAACTCAAAAAGTTGCGACATGTGATATCCAGTTCATTGGGAATTGCAAAATTGCAACAGCACAAAATTGCAAAAGTGTTCAGTGTTAAAATATGCGAGGAGGTAAGTTTTAAAAGTTGTGAAGTGGAAAGTTATAAGAATTGTGAAATAGCACTTGGTTGTGATTGGTTAGTACTGTGTGGGCCATAAAGTAAAAATTGTGCGCGTATACTCTTTAACGAGTATTAGCCTTGGAAACGATAGACTTATTAAAGTTTTTCTGTGAATTATGAGTGAAAAGTGACCTTTAAACTACATCAAATTAGATATTTATTTGTATAAAATAAACAATATGGAAATAAATGATTTTGAACCACATTTTTTATTACATATACATGAATCTACTAACCTTAGTCAAATATAAATGCAATTTAGATAGGACAGGGTTCTGATGAATCGAGGTTTGGTGCTCCCTTGCATGTAGCTCAATGATTGGGGCCTGCTTCGATGGAACTACATCATCAATGCCTCTAAACCCAAAATCCCAATCATTTGTCCACATAACAATGACATAAACAACACTCAGCATATGAGCCTATGTACATAATGGAAAGGACACATTATAATTAGTCTACAAATTAATTAGCATAAATATGTGTTACATAAAAAAAGAAGATGTTGTCCTAGGGGTATTGGACAGATAGTTATCGGGTGATACGTTAAGGCACTCCTTGATGTGAAGTCACCGATTCAAATCCTCGCCCCAATTAGGGTGATATATTGGACATGATGAGGATGTATTCTTGTTATGATTACAAAAAAAAGGTTTAAATCTTAGGTATAAATTTCTTTACCTCAACTATTGGTCCATATGGTTGTACATAGTGACTCTCCTCCACACGAGTGTGATGAGATAGAGGTGTAGGTGGAGGAGAATCCATGGAAACATGCTCTAGTGGAGGATGGCTTGGCTAATCAACTGTCCCCTCGGATGACCTCATAATCTCATCCATGTAGATGGTTTGTGTCTACATGTTATCATGAATTTATCAATATAAATGAAATATAATACGAACTAGAAATTAATATAAATAATTATGCATAATTTAACAATAAAAGTCAAAAGTTTTGTATATATGTGTACCTAGTCCGTGTCACATGGGTCGTGCACCCTCCAAGTCTCACAAATAGTATCACGATAGATACTTGCATACGTCAAAAGTTGGTCAATAGGTAAACTCATGAAAAATGAAACATCATATAAGGGAATTGATGGGTCACTAGGAAATGGTGGTAGTTTCCTAATCTCTCCATCCATGCAATGCAGACACTTTCCATTGACGTTTTCATGTTGCCTGCAATAGTCTCCCTGGTCTCACCACCAAGCAACAAGAACTTCTCTAGCTCTGTCAGTAATACCAAGATTCAAGAAAATATTGGAAAGAATATCAGAGGTGGTGGTACATGCCCAGGGTCCCTATGAGCCCCCTCATGCTCATATCTACGTCCCAAGCTAGGTCTATAATAACGACATTTGATATTAGTGTAATATGACCTAATATGTAACATAAAATCTGCATATAAATGCTTGTAAAACTAAATGGTGACCTATTCATAGTGGGGGAACTGGCCCCAAGCTCTAACGAATCTATCATACATAAAAGGGGCTATATCATCATTCCTAAAATATTTCAGTGGAATCAAACCTCTATGTCTAGCAGGGCGATCCAAATGGATATCGAACAACTCCCCATGAACATCAATGTTCTTGGTGCTCTCTTTCACCACCTCCTAAGAATTTTGGCCTCTAACCTCATGCCTCATAATCCTCTATATTGACTATAGGAGGTGGCTTTGTGGGCCCAACCTCTGGTATGTCTTGACCAACCTATTGATGTTATCCATCATTAGAGATAAACTACAACAAGTCGATGAATTAACATGGATTTTACGTTTCTCTTCTATGATACACATATGATGGGTCATAACATCCTCCAATGTGATATGTGATGTAGCATCGTCCCACGGAGGGATTGATGCTGCACTATGATCCTCAGTTTTGGCCTACTGAGGGCCTACAAATAATAAAAATAATTTAACATATATAATTAAGAAACTAGAAGCATAATAACATATAAATTAAATTAAAACACATCAGTTGAAGAAAATTTTAAAATGAAAGACAATTTCAAGACATAAACACATAAAGTTTAAATAGGATTTAAAATGTAGAAGGCTTACCTAAAATAGGTGAAGGACCACTAGAGGTAGCATGATCATCAAGAGAGATAAAAACACTACGTCTGACACTTTGACTCTTGTCAGAGGCAGGATCTATGAGTGGAACATGCACTTTGGGTGGACTACGTAATCCATCACGAGACCAACCACGTATAATAGATCCCATCCACTGTGATGGTCTACAGTTAGGGCATGTATATGGGATACCTCTGCATATTACATATAAACTAATCCAAGAAAAAAATGTTGACTTAGAAAAAACGTCGACAAAAAATCCATTTCTAATCTCAGGTAGAATAATCTATCTTGAAATCCCAAACTTTAGAGTTACTTTTTTGATAATTTATCAACCAAAGTATTGAGTTCCATGTAAACTCAACTGAAATAAGTGATCAATTATTGTTTCTAAATAATGTGTTTTATTCATAGTTTGTAAATATGCAAATATATATGTAAACATTTGAAATAAAACGATTTACAAAACTAATAAAAATTCATACCAACCAGATACTCCAATAGACTTTAAGCTCTTAATGTTTGAATTTGACACATGACATATACTAGGTGCAAGCACATGAAGACAATATTTCTTGTACAACACACTACATATTGAAACAATATGGCACAAATTAGAAAATAGTCTAAATGCTTTTATTTAGACCAAATACACTTTTCATGAAGAATTTAATGTATCTATCAATGATGTATTGTTAAAAATTGAACTCATATATATATAGTTATATGTTAAATGTTATACATGTGTGTATGTGTATGTGTGTGTTATATGACATCACACACACACACACACACGATGTTATAGTTATAATAGTTAAATTATATATCTCTTTATATTATTATGTTCCATGTTATACTATATATATGTATATGTTAATTAATTTTATGATGTGTTAAATGTTGAATAACAAGTTATGTTACGTTAAATAATTATAGAACTATGTTATGCTCTCTCTCTCTCTCTCTCTCTCTCTCTATATATATATATATATATTAATGAACTATAGTTATAATTATGCTACATGCTACATTAATTAGTTAGTGAGTGATATATATATATATATATATATATATATAATATATAGTTATGTGATGTTATAAATTTTTAATAGTTAAACATATATAGTTATATTTAAATAATTATATAGTTACATAGATATGAAATAATTATAGTTATGTTACCTGCGATGTTAGATATGTGTTTGTTATTTTAAATAACTTTATATTATGAGCTAAATGGTTCTAGAATTATTTATGTTATAAAAAATACATATAGAATTATAATATGTATCTATGTGAACTTATAACTAAGTTATAATAGTGAAATATACATAATTGTATATTTATCTTATGAATTATAGTTATATATATATATATATATATATATATATATATATATATATATATATATGTATGTATGTATGTATGTATGTATGTATGTATGTATGTATGTATGTATGTATGTTAAATAGTTATAAAACTATGTTATGCTATATTTTATATATAGAACTATAATATATAGCTATGTGATGTTATAATTAAATATAGTTATGTTATAGTTATAGAAGTTATTTATAATTATATATAGTTAAATATTATATATAATTAAGTTAAATGTTTTGATATATATAGTGACATGATGTTATATATATATATATATATATATATATATATATATATATATATATATATATATATATATATAATTAATTAATTAATTAATTAATTAAATAATACAATTTTCTTTTTTAAGATTTTTAACTTTAAAGGTTAATATTTAATTTTAAAACTAATTGTACTATATTTATAATTAAAAAAATATTTAAAATATAAATAATTTAAATTTAAAATAAATAAAAAAAATAAAATTTCATATTTTATAAATAGAGGTTCACCATGAGAAACCATATTCATCATATTAATATTAAGCTCCTAATTTACTTATTTATTGTTTTGTTGTAGCTCCTACAACACCCTCCAAAAATTACGTAAAATCATAACACACACTTCAACATTTTTGGAGCCCCCCTTAAAAACTAAAGAAGGAAAAAATCTAAGTAAAGTTCTAAAGGCAAGTCGCTAAGTCGCATACACATTATTTGCGACCCATGCGACCTATGCGACTCTGCGACCTTAAGGTCGCACAGATCGCCAGGTCGCAAGAGTCAGCATTTTATCAACTTGCGACCTTGCGACCTTGAGGTCGCAAGGTCGCAAGGTCGCAAAATGAAGTTTTAGAGAAATTAGCGACTCAGCGACCTTTGCGACCTAGCGACCTGAAGGTCGCAAGGTTGGAAGGTCGCAAACTTAAAACTTGCGATCTCATTTAATGTCCGCACGTGCGACCTTTTTATATAAGGTCGGGTCGCTAGGTCGCATTTGTGACTCTCAGCGAAAACCGCGAAATTGCTCTGACAGGTCGACTGGCGCGTTTTCTTCCGGGTAAGTTGCCTTTTCTTCCTTATGTTTCCCTCTTAAGCATTTCTTGCCATTATTGAGCCTCCCCACGGTCTTATTTATTTACCGGCAAGGATGTGGGTTTTTCTTTAAGATTTTCATCGTCGTGTTGTTTCCCCCAAGCCCCAAGGTCACCCGTCTCTTGCCTAAATCCTCATGGCTGTGCCTTATGGTAAATTCTGGACCTTTCAGACCGCGGATTTTTCCCATTAGTAAACACTTAGCCGCAAGGTCGCGCGCGCGCAAAACGCAAATGCGACCTGCGACCTAGCGACCAGGTCGCAAGGTCGCAAGGTCGCAAAAGTCCCACTCAGCGACTCTGCGACCCTGCGACCTAGTCGCAAGGTCGCGAGGTCGCGGGTGAGTCCTTTTGTAGAGAAGCGACCCAGCGACTCCCAGAGAACAGTAAATTATCTTTGCATGTTCAGACTCTATTTAGCCATTATCATCATGTCTTTCTTATCCTGTGATTCTGTTCTAAATGCAGCAGGTGAATTCAGAGCAGACACAGTACCGGTCCCCTCCAACTCTAGCAATATGGCACCCCGGGTATCCCGAAGGAGAAGCAGGCAGGTGGTGGAGGAAGAATCAGACGCAGACATACAAATATCTCCGCCGCCAATATACAGAGACACCCTTTGCACCTTCGCAAAGGAGGATAGCCTTAGGTGTTATGAAGTATACCGTGAGTTCGCCATGCTAGAAGAAGATTTCCCAGAAGATCTCCCGGACCGTGAAATATACCTGAAAGTAAAAAGGTCCAGATTACACCTAGTCGGGTCGCATCCTGCCATCTTTCCGTGCCCAGAGATGTTGGACTGGATCATACAGAAGACTGATCCGAAAAGCTTCACAATCCGAGATAGTGCAGGGAAAGCTTTCGCAACATTGGAAAGTTCAAGAGCACAGGTCTACTACTCGCTACCCAAAGCAGAGGTGAATTTCACCCCAAGATGGTTTGCTGCAAATGAAATGCCGATGGTTGACACGATCAGAAGATGGTGGGCAGAACCAGACAAATTTAAGATCAAAAAGGACCAGGAGTACCCGGTGGCCAGTCTGAGGAAGGTTTATAAGCTAGTTGCTGCCATGTTGTGCAGGATATATGGGCGTTCGGACGCCACCACCTTCAACGGAACATGGGAAACCATCATGGAACACGTAACAATCCACGGCACTCGGTTCAATTGGGCAGGAATATTAATGGGCTCCATGCACACAAATTTGGCCTCAGCATTAGCCCCAGATGAGGGAGCGCCATCAGAATTCTACATGGCTTCGTATCTGTTAGATGCTGTCTGTGCCCAGATGCATGTTGAGGGATGGCCACATAATTGGGACCCCGAACAGACCCAGGCAATACACTTACAGACCAGGGTATTCTGGGAATCCAGGTACAAGTCGGACATCGAACAAATCTCTCACATATTCATTCCCGCCCTCTACGGGAAACTATTTGGTCAGGACACCCCCTGCGTGTCTTGGCGAGCAATGGAGACACTGGGTCAGGTGGCACACTGGTTCCCATTCGCCGAATTCACAATCATCCGAGTATTTGGCTCGTTTAAAGCACCACACGCTCTACCTAAGTTTGTTGCTGACAAGGTGCTCGTATAGGAGGTGTGTTTCCAAATGACCTTGGGCTTCTCTAACATCCTTACCAAA